>CM035091.1:87052414-87514914 GCA_020205505.1 Panax japonicus
GCAGTTTATTGTAATGGGAGAAAATATGGCTACTCTATAAGGAGGAAGCAAATGACTGATGATGAATACATGTTATGCATTTGCTTAGAGGAGTGTCTATGGGGGCCGGAGTTTTGCCGGGGCCGTCGGATCACAAGGAGGCGACCGACGGCGAATTGACCTACATGAGGGCCAGATTTGACCGGAGAGTGGGAATGAAAGATTCAGAAGCATGGTATATGATTAATCCGGATGGTGCAACTGGTCAAGAATTGAGCATTTTCTTTGTGAGAATCCGGTAGATATTTATTCATATTTTATATATGCAAAGAGCTAGCCTAGCAATTAAGGTCTAATTATGTAAATAAAATTCCTTTCAATGTTCATGAGATTGATGCCCCTAAAAAGGTTTCTTTTTCTTGTTTGCTTGGAAAGATTACACAAAATTAGTATTGTTTTGGGTTGTTTGATAATATATATTGTAATATATAACAATATTTATATTGTCAGAATAAAGATGTATTTTAAGTGACAGTCGAAAAGTAAGCGCCTACAAATGTCTGTCCTATTGGGTCGATCGATCCATGTCTGCCTGGCGTAAGATCTAAAATGTAATTGAACGAAGAAAACAGAAGTTACTCAAGGAATACTGCCACCAACACTATGAAGCAACCTATCCTCCGACTGGAGATTCAGTTATCTGAGAGGTGTTCCGCAAAAATCTTTCTATTTTCTGCAACATCAGAAACCCAATCCACGAGTGGAAGGGGTGACAGTACATTTACATGAATCATTTGAGTGACATGTTGAGGTAGGGTACAACTTAAATTTGTTTGGTTTGGTGCGTTTATGGTTAATGGCCTAGCCACATGGGAAAAAGTTGGGGAGGCTAATTAATGTCCTATTAACTTTTTCAATAATAATATGGACTTGTGTATAGTTGAGAATTTCATAATTAGAGGGTCATAACATAATTCGCAAATAAGAGGTTATCCGAATAGTTTAAATTCATATTTCACTTTATTTGACTTAAAAACTCGTATTTTCTCTCAAAAAGGTTAATTCGTATTTGGGTTAAATACATTTATATTACACCAAGTTCCACCTTCCTCACAATTTAGCCTAGACTAATTGCACTCATAATTTCGCCTCTAAACAACTTAATTTCACACAATGTCCCTCCAAATTCAATTTTCGATTGAAATTGACTGGAATTGTGCATTTGTCAGTCACTATGATGCCGGATTACGTATTGATCGTATTAAAATACGGTCTAATCATGTATTTCTGATTCAATAGTAATAACTTGTCGTATTTTGTACATTTTTCTCATATAAAAACATAAAAATACAAATAATAATAATAATAATAATAGTAATAATAAGTATAACAATAAACAATAAAATATAAAATATAAAAAGATATATTAAAATATAAAAAATAATTACAACAATAAAATAGAAAAAACTTATTGTTAGAATTAGAACACACACACGACAATAAAAAATTAACACAGAGATTTACGTAGTTCCCCAATATGCATGGGTAGTCCACGGAAGGCGTTCCTTTTGTTATTCAACTTGATTCAATTACATAGGGTTTACAATAGATAGTATTTATAACTACTAATCATATTTTAACCCTAATTCACATTATACTTCAAGAAAAAAGCTTATTAGCGACCGACAATGTAAGACCACAACTTTTATGAATAAAGATTAATTTTTCTCGAAATATATTTTTGAATATTATGGTGTGGATTTGATATAATATTATAGTTGTGGGTATTATTTACAAATTTTGCAAAGTAAGCAAGTGGTTATATAATATTCGATTGGTCGGGGAATATTCGTTTTAACAGGAGAATATTCGTACGACGTCACAATCATTGGTGGACCCCACAACGAAAGTAGTGTCGTAGTTAGAAAACGACAAAATTATCTTTTTATAAAAATAGCGGCGAAAGTTTTACCGTTAAACTGTTGAACCACCCGATGGTAAAACTACAGTAATACGTGTGGTTACATAGTAGCACACGGTATTGATTATTGATGCTTACGTGAGAAGTCACTTAGTTATACTCAATTATTGTTACAGTAATTGCTGCATCATATCTCTCATATTATTGATTCAATTATTGTCACAGTATCATCTGCATAATATTTTATATTATTAAATCAATAATTGAGATGACAAGTTGTTCATATTATTATTTGTATTATTGACGATGTCTAGAAAGTTCTGTCGAGAAGAGGTTTGGTCACCTAATTGCGCGCCAATAAGGAGAAAACCTTATCGAAAAGCGGCCTCTTTTCTGGGAATGATCTTGTTGTTAAATATTGTGAGTTATAATATTAATGATGAATAAGTTCGTGTTGATTAAAGATGAAATTGATATTTCCATTGTGTTGGAATTAATAGTGTTAGTGGAAATCGATATCTATTCCGATAATAATTGATGTCTGGAGGTTATATTGACCAATCGGGTAATTAATCGGATAAATAAGAAATTAATTGTTATTAATTCACATGCTTATAACTATTTGTTCATATGTGTGTACTATTGATTCACATGAACGTACTATTAGGGGAGGTGGTGCAAGATTGGTAATACTTGTATGACTAAATTAAAAATTGAGGTATAGATGAAGGTATTATACTGTAATTATTTTTTTTCACATGATTGTACTATTGAGTCACATGATTGTACTATTGATTCACATGATATACTATTAGGGGAGGTGGTGCAAGTTTGATAATACTTACAGGACTAAATTAAAAATGAAAGAAAAGATTAAGGTATTATACTGTAATATTTCGAGCCCCAAAACGTGCAATTATTGAAACTATATTTTCCTATAAATAGAAGCTCATTCTTTCTTCTTCATTCTCACCAATTCACTAAGACTCACAAGAGCAATTATAGAGAGAGAAGATTTAGAGAGAAAGAAGAAGAGAAGTCTGCTACATCACTATTCAAGTATACAGTCTTCTTCTGAGGTAAGAGATATTATTTGTTGTATTCGTATGAGATATTATTTGTTGTATTGGTAAGGAGTATTATTTCTTTTGTATGCGTGAAGATAGTTATTTTCTTTCAATACTCGTAAGAGTTGTTACTTCATTCTTTATTATTCTGTTAGAATAATCTGTCTATGTGGACTACCGTATACATGGTAAAATTCTTCTGTTATTCCATTCTTTATTATTCTGTTGGAATAACCTGTCTACGTGGACTACCGTATGCATGATGAAATTCTTCTGTTATTCCATTCTTTATTATTCTGTTGGAATAACCTCTGTCTACGCGAACGACCACATGCATGGTAAAATTCTTCTGTTATTCCATTCTTTATTATTCATTTATTAAGTTGGAATAACCTGTCTACGCGAACTACTGCATGCATGGTGAATGACCATTCGTATTTATTCTTTATTAAATTGTGGAAATGATCTGTCTACGTGGATTACCGCATGGCGGGTGAAAATCCATTTGCAGTGTCGTATATTCTATTATACTCGTATGAGATATCATTTCTTTTGTACTCATCATGGAATATTATTTTCTTTTGTATTTTCCTTTTATGAGTATTATTCACGTAGTAATATTCATGAGTTACTATTTACGGGTTACTAATCACCCGGTTACTATTCACTCGAATATTATTTATTCGGGTATTCGGGACACTTTTCATGCCGGAGTACTATTTACTGAGTTACTATTCACGAGTTACTATTCACCCAGTTATTATTTACTAGAATATTATTCACTCGGGTATTTGGGGCACTTTTCATGTCGGGGTACTATTCACGAGGTACTATTCACATGATACTATTCACCCAAAAAATATATTTCTTTTCTGTCCAAATTATTTTTGATACATGAATATTATTCTTGAACTTTACTCTACAAAGCAATATCATGTTGACAATTTGGATATTTTTAAACTCTGGATAAATTTAAAGTCTTTAATATTTATCCTTGATTTCATTTGATTAATTATTATATCATTGTCATCATTCTCATGCTTATATTGTGATGAAAGTCATCTTTGGCATACGTGCATAGATGAACTGTTGATTGGTATGATTATGACCAGGGATCATTAGGTATAATCATGACCCGTAGTGTTACAAATAATGTGGTAAAAGTTCTCATTGGCCCGTAGTGCATTGATGGACATATGTTGGTATGATCATAACCATGAGTTCTCTTCGGCCAAGGGTAGAAAGATGAATTATTGTTTGGCATGATCATGACCATTAGTGAAAATATTAATATTCTTGGCCCGTAGTGCATGGATAATTCGTGGTCGTAATACTAATGAATATCCTTGGCCTTAGTGCAAGGATGATTCGGTGATGTGGATTATTTATTAAGCTGAGTCTCAGCAATAAAATATTAATAATAAACTTTTAATTCGTAGAAGATAGTAGATATCATGCTCTATTTGACTCTTCTAAAATACAGTTGTATATCTTTGGCCTGTAGTGCAAAGATGAACTGTTGATGAATATCTTTGGCCCGTAGTGCAAAGATGAATTTGTTAGTATGATTATGAACAGGAACTGTGATCTGGTATAACAATGATCTTTATTGTTTCAGGTATAAACAGGTGATGAAAATTATCTTCGTCCTAGATGCAAAGAGGAAGTAGGAACTTAGAACCATAATTATGATTATGAGTTATTCACATGATTGTGCATGTACATGAATTGTTGATTGATGTTACAGGGATAAAACATTGTTAGTGGACTTTTAACATGGAGAAGATAATAGACTTTATGGTGTATTTGACTCTTCTAATGGATTGCTCGTTTCGCTGCACTATGGATGAAAAGTTTAATCATCTACCATATGTTCTAAATCTCTTATTTATTACTGACGAAGGCTATTGATAAATTAATTATCTTTAGTCATGATATTCTTTACTAGGCTAGTTGCGCTCACCCTTTTGCTTCACAATTCCTTTCAGGTAATAAGAGTGTAGCTGGGTTGAGCGGGGGTAACAGTGGAATAGAACGATGGTCTATAGCTATTGAGGTTTTCCCTAAAATAGTATGGAAATAATTTTATTGAGAATTTTAGATAAGTGTGTCATATTTTATACGTCATTTTAACCGTTGATTTTGGTGAACCGAATAAGGTGAGGTGAACCCAACTTTGGAATGGTGTTTTGCCACTATAATACAAGATTTCTAATGACAGAAGACTTCATATTATCATAAGACAGGTTTGTGTACATGTACTTGATGAGTATATCTACGAGCACTGCCTATATAATCTTGAGGTTTGGTTGAAGTATAATTCTCAATTGGAGACAATGGAGATAATTATATGTCAAGAGAAGACTCACCATTGGAAAGAACATGATAGTAATCTTCTCATTTTTCTTTGGGGACTATTGGGTCAACCAAGGATAATTCTCGAGTCATATGATATCTATGATAACTTAGATGCATGGCCTCTCATGTACGAAGGTTTCCTTGAGCATTTTTCAAAGATTTTAATTTTTAAAACAATTATTGATTGTACTTTTATGTAAAGTACCATTGTAAGGTGTTGTGGTCGAGATACCATGAGATTTACATATATTTGTATTAAAACTCACAGCTTATGTGTTGTTGTACTCTGCACGACAGTTCAATAGTTGTATAAATAAAGTTTGTACGTATTTGATTTCTGTAGTGTGATATATGGCGACTCAAAATGGGTTATGTGGACCTATTTTGGGGGCGTCATAAATGGTATCAGAGCTTAGGGATATGGTCATTGGCGTAGATATGAGTCTAGAACTAGGAGGGTAGAGACGAGTAATATACTTCGCTAGTGTGTGACTTACCTAAGCTGAAATTGTTAACTTGATAAGTTGACAAATTGTGATATGTCAATTAACCTTTGTTTTGAAGATATATTCTAGAATAATATCTGAAATACAAGAGATGAGCAATGGAAAAATCATGATACAGAGAAAATAACCAGGAAGGTACAATCCAAAAAGAAAGCAAGGTATTCTCATCTCTTCGAATTACTAGGTACGTAAATTTCGAGGATGAAATTTCATAAGAAGGGGAGATTGTAAGACCCCGAATTTTACGAAATAAAAGTATTCAATTTTCTGATAATTTTTATTGTGTTTAGTAAATGGTTAAATTGATAAAAAAGTTAAAATTAAGGGTGATATTTGAAATTTTTTCAAAGTATGCAAGTTGATATAAAATATTCGTTGTGTCGGAGAATATTCATTTGGTCAGGGGATATTCGTTTTATCAGGGAATATCCGTACGACTACACCATCATTGGTGGACCCCAAAACGGAATAACTGTCGGAGTTAGAAAACAATAGAATTGTCTTTTTATAAAAATAACGGCGAAAGTTTTACCGTTAAACTGTTGAACTACCCGGTAGTAAAAGTACAGTAATACGCGTGGTTGCATAGTAGCACACGGTATTAATTATTGATGCTTATGTGAGAAGTCACTCAGTTATACTCAATTATTGCTACAATAATTGTTGCATCATATCTCTCATATTATTGATTCAATTATTGTCACAATATCATCAGTTAAAAGTATAAAAAAAATTAGTGGAAAGATAAACTCATAAAGTGTTTAAAAGGGAACAGTAAGAGAAGATGAACTCAGGAAGAGTTGTAAAAGATAAATTGAGGAAATTTATCGATAAAAGTTGAAATAAGTAAAAATAACATAAAATAAATTGTTATTTATAATAGTAAACAATAATTTTTGTTATGTACTAGTCAAAGTAATATATTTGATTGTAGATGTCAGAAGATGATGTGACTAGAGTTATTCACTCAGTGAGCAAGGAGTTGATTGCTCTACATGAGTTAGTATCCGAGCCAGAATTGGTTGTGGTAATGGAGAGTGTTCCAGTTATGGATATTCAGTTTGAAGATAACATGAAAAAAGAAGTGTTGGTGGAAGTAGCTTACAATAAAGAGTCTGAAGCGGCATATTCTGAGAAAATATTTGAAAATGAACCTATATATGGTGGATTTAGGAAATGATTATGAAGAGTATACAGAACTAGAACTCAGTGATGTAGAGGAAGTAAATTCCAAGAAGACTCAAATAGAGCCAGAAGTAGATTCAATTGAGGAAGA
Source organism: Panax japonicus (assembly GCA_020205505.1). Classification (NCBI taxonomy): domain Eukaryota; kingdom Viridiplantae; phylum Streptophyta; class Magnoliopsida; order Apiales; family Araliaceae; genus Panax; species Panax japonicus. The sequence goes on from CM035091.1 coordinate 87,059,522, forward strand.
AGGGAAAAGTGCTGCAGAAGCTGCGAATGAGCAATTAAAAAAGGAATTTCAAGATTTGAAGCATAAGGTGTTTTTCTTAGAATAAATGTGGGAGATAGAAAGGTTATTGAATAATCAATTGAAAAGGGTGTTAAGTGAGATGGCAGTAGAGCATGACGAGTTGAATGTCATAAATAACCTTTTAATAAAAAAATTCAGTGGATCTATCACTTTCAACTGTTAAAATACTCAGTGATAATGAAATAATAGCACACGGTACTTTCTAGTAGCACGTGGTACTCTACAATATGACACAGTATTGCACAATATTTCGTATTATTATCACAGTAACAATTACAAAATATTTTATATTATTGAATCAATTATTATCACAATAGCAATTGCACAATATTTAATATTATTGAACCAATTATTGTCACAGTAGCAATTGCACAGTATATCACCAATAATTTTTACAGTAGCAATTACACAATATTTCATATTATTAAACTAATAATTGTCATCGTAGCAAGAGTAGTAGTGGAAAGTTATGTAATTAAAAAGTCACGAATATTAAGTAGTTAGGCAGATTCATTATTTGATGAACACTAATATCTATAATATTAATACATTAAGTCAATCATGCAGAAGATAGATTATATAATAATAATAATGGTTAAATAATTGAAAAGGTGTGAATAATTGTTGAATAATTGAAAATGTGTGAATAATTGTGACTAACTGATGAATAAAATATCGAAAAAGTGTGAATAATTGTGAATGATTGAAAATATTTGAATAATTGATGAATAAAATATTAAAGAAGTGTGAATACTTGTTGAATAACTGAAAAGGCGTGAATAATTGATAAATAAAGTATTGAAAATCATGTGTTGATTAAAGATAAAGTGTGATACTTGATGTGTTGTAGATGTTTATTAAATTTTTGCTATAAATAGGGGGCTTAGCATAAGGAGTTTCATAACTTCTGTGCTTATCCTTCCTACCACTTTCTAAAAATTGATTAGTGTCATGACTTATGAGAGAGAGAGAGCTTTAAGGTCATCTTTACTTTCTCCTCTATGACTTCACAAACTATTCCTTACTCTGATGGCTCTACGAACTTATAGATTATTCTGCAAGACATATTTCACACTTCGAACATGCAGAATAATTTTATGAGTTATTCTTTACTCAAGTCTTTATCTTGAGCTTTACAAACAGACTTAAGAATACTTTGTTCAGTCTTCATAGTACGATCGTTTCATAGTTCCACGATTCTTCTGCATTTTATGACTGAGGAAAGAGCTTTGCAATTCATCAATCTGTTGCTCTATGAAAGATGAGTCAAATATGTGATCAATGATGATTCTACGAATATGCAGAGTTACTCTACTATTGTCTTGATATTGCTGTACTATTTACTTGTCATATTATCTATACATTTGCTCAACAGATCAACCCAGTTAACAAGTTTGATCATTCTAATTCTAAGTTCTTGTACGTCCTTGTACATCATGTTATCATTAAGGACTTTACAAAACTTACTTGTAAAAATATACATTAATCATAATATTTTACGAACACTTGGATTACTCTGCTAACAATAGATGCAAGCATGCAGGAGTAACTTTACTATTGATTCTATCTATTACATATAAAATCAACTCACAAGATCAATATAACAATCTTGATATTTTCTATTCTAAGTCTTTGTACAATAAATTTCTCAGATAAAGACTTTACAAAACTTACTAATTACAAATATACTTTAAGACACTATTAATCATTAATTCAAATGCATAAGCTCTATCGATTGTTCATTATTAATTAAACAACCCATATTTATCATCAACTCACATTCAACGCATAATCATATTCATTATTACACCATCACATTCATCATATAGCCACATAATCACATTGTCATGTCATCACATTCATCATCAAATCATATAATCACATAAGCATATATAAATTCATAATCACACATAAGCACATAAGTATATAAGCACATAAACATTTACACAATCATAGTAGTCATCATTAAATCAAAAAGACTTCAATAGTCTCTTCTAAATTGGGTCCCAACAACTATATTCATTGTGGGTATCCTGTTATTAAGTTGATATTATATCAAGATATCAAATTCATGACATCTCATTATGGAAGTGTGTGAGGTAGTCCTTAAGGGTCTCCCCTTCTCCTGCTTTAGTGACATGAGAGTGGAGTAGCTCTAGCTAGTAGATCTTACGAATACTAATGAATTTGCTGTAAAACTTTCAATTGAACTCCTTAAAAGTATCTATGGTGTTTGGAGGTAAGTGGTTGTACCACTTCCTTGCTGAGCCATCTAGGGTTATAGCGAATGCCTTACATAAAATTTCATCATCCACCGCCAAGAGATCCATCATGGTGATGAAGGAATTTAAATGATCAAATGGATCAGTAGTCTCATTATACACCCTGAGTTGGGATATGCAAAACCTATTTAGAAGTGGGGCCTCTCTTACCATTGGAGTGAGTGTTGTAGCACTGGTGTTTAAGAGGCTTGATCTTATTCCTATAACCTCTTCATAGTTGCATTGCATATCGTCCAACCTTTGATCAAGGCTTGAACCTCTGTTCTCTCGACTCCGACTTGAGAAAGAAAAGGAACGGTCATGACTCTTGGTGGACTTTGCCTTTTGACCAGAAGTTCCTCATCTTGACGGCTCCTGAGGTATCGTCTCTCCTTGTGAGGGATGAGGAGTCACTACTAATAACTGTTGTCTTGGGCTTTTACCCATAATTGGATTTGGATTCTACCTCATTTTCGTGGCTTGTACCTCTGCAACCATCATATCAACGAGCTTCTTCTCTAGGATCTCAAACTTAGCCTTAAGGTAAATTGGACCAATCACATCTAGACTCAGAAGGGACTTGGTTTGATGGAGTACTTTGGTTCACTACTACAAAACAGTAAATAGACAACACGGAAAAAACGTTGTGGTTTCTGTCAGAAAAACGTCGTGGTTAAGGGTGTTGTCTATTTGACACCCTTACACAACGTTTTAAAAACGTTGTAGTTAAGCAAAATACACAACGTTTTTTATGAAAAAACGTTGTGTATTTATTTTCAAAAAATTAGCAGATGCTTAAAAACGTTGTAAAAAGTATGATTCCACAACGTTTTTTGATTAAAAACGTTGTTGAAGGTATGATTACACAACATTTTTAAAACGTTGTAGATTAAAAAAAAAATTGGTTCACCTACATTACCAATACACCTGTAATATGTTAATGTTATGATATATAGCTAAAAGGTCTAAATTCTCATTTAAATTTAAAGCCAAAATGTATCAACCATTCAAAATACATTTCAATAATACCATTCATTTACAATTTCAAAAATAATTTAATGTGATGCATGTCACAAAGTAACAGTTGTACTTAGAAGACATGAAAATTAGCAGTCTGCGTGAAAATTAAAATACACAAGTCAGTCAGATCCCACTTCAATAACTGTGCAGCCCCCTTGAATACCAGTTTCTGCAATCAGAAGATCCATGGTTTCTTTACCAACATGTTCAAGCACTTGCATTCCCCTGGCAGTAAAGGCTTTCCGCCAGTCTGTTCAATAAAGGCAGGATATGCAATTTGAAGGCTAAATTGTTAAGCAAAAATGAAATCAAAATTAATAAGCAATCTGAAGAGTGTTGTGCAAACCTCTATGAAAGATGGGTCAATAGTGCCTGTTGCAGGTAGACCACCATGATTGATAAAATCAGCAAGATTTGCAGCAGAACTTTCCAGCCTAAAGAACACAAATCAAAATCATTCAATTAAAATATGAAAACTGACAGCACCTTGGATATAAAAAGAACTGCATCTGATTGAATAACTTAGCATAGAAACTAGATATAAAAGTTGATTAAGGTCATTCCTTGGTGCCTTCATGAATTTCTTAGTGTACAAAGCATTGGAACTCAGGTTCAATTGGGGACACATCTGGCAAACAATGAAAGTTAAAGTCTCAACCCAATTCACTCCCTCTGTCACAGAAAGAGAGTGCCAATTCACTCCCTCTATTGTAGAGAATACAATAGACGTCAAAAACAAGTATAACATCATAAATTTATTGATGACAGAATAAACATAAATATGCAGTGAATCAAAGGACTTATTAATTAACTCTTCTCTTAATTTCATCAGCTAGCATTTTTGGCCCTTAAAATATGACTGGAACTTTACCTGAAAACATGATAACTAGCTACTTTTGTTCATCAATAATAATATGGGCATAATATGGGCTCACAGTTACGACCCTATCTGATTCTAATATTCCAGCTTTCATTCAGTTCATTTTTCTACCCTTTGCAGGCTTCTCGTACCTGAAAGACTTCCATGACTTACGCGAGAGAAACAGTTTCCAATCCATATCGACTAACAAATCTCATAGGCAGCAAAATAAATTACAAACAATAACAATTCCAATCACTTTTACCCGTCAATAAAATCAAAAGAGTTTTTATATTGATCAGGCAGATTGACAAGTGAGAAGTTTTGATAGGCAAATCTCCCTTGGTATGCAATGTTGTGGATACAGAAAGCAACTTGCCATCATCATTCATACGTATGCAGTTTCATGTTTTAATTTGGCCTTCCTAGTAAACCCATATTCTTCATGAATTACTTTCAAGAAAATTTAAAATCACATTTTACCTTGGCTTTTTTGTATTTTCCCCTCGATCTGTAGAGAGTTTTCAGGTAGCATGGAAGCAGAGCAGTATGCCAATCATTGGCAATGAAAAAAACATCCTCCCCTTTATAAGGGTAGAAAAAAGAGATACTCCTCATGAAAGTCAAAATAAATACAGTGCAAGGACAAAAACCTCAAACTCTAAAGCATAAACATACCATATGGTCCAGAGAAATATTTATTGCTGTTTAAATTCAAAACTCTTGGTGCCTCGAGAGCTGCCTGAAAATAGCTTAGCAAATGTAAGAGGTATAAGCAACATTAATGATATATTATTTGAGTACACAAGAAAGCTTACTTACTTGGCACAGTAAGCTGAATCGAAGTTGGTTATCCTTGTAATCCTGTCCTGCCTTAGGGCCTTCTCCAGAAAAATTGGATGATCCACAAAAACACGATCAACTCCACGCTTATAGCAGTGGAACAAGCGAACAGTTTCAATTCTGTCTCCTACTTTTATCTGCAATATTAAAGCTGCTCTTCAGTGAATGAAGTCCCAAGGGGCTATTGACTTGATGAAATTGTAACAAGTAGCAAACCGCTAAACAAATGTAGCTACTTCAAGTCTTCAAGAATTTACCTCGACATGAACGTTGGTATCCCAAGCATCTTTGAACTTATCGTAGCGCGGTGAGACTGTCATAACCCGGTGCCCAATGGCCTAGACAATGATCAGTCATAAAAGTAAATTAGAATATACAAGTCATCCTGCAGAAACTCCCAACTTGTGCCGAAGAATAAAATGTCAGTTTTCTGCAGTTGCAAAGCAAGAAAGCCTTTATGAGTCATGGTTTGGTTTGTCTTATTTTACAGAGATGCGAGAACATGCTGCAAATAGAGGAGAAAAGAATGAATTTCATATCATCCAATAAAATGAACACCAGAGAATATATATATATATATATATATATATATATATATATATATATATATATATATATATATATATATAATTTAGAAACACAACATGATACATAGAGAATTCTAACAGGAAAGCTAATGAGCACAATCAGCTAATCTAGTTTGCATTCTAATAACTTCTGTAGTCTAGGTCCAAACAAAATATCACTTCTTGGGTATATGTCCAACAGTGTCGCCCAAATTACACAAGGAGATGACTTCTTCTACAATATAAAGAGATAGCGGGCCAGGTGTGGGTGGGGATATTGTTACCTTAAACTCCTCACGATAGAGTCCGTAGCAATGGCCTCTTGCAAAGCTTCAGCTGCAGCCCTTGAAGCAAAAACCCTCCTTTGCATAGCTTCCTGCAAATGAGAAGCATTTCAACTCTGAATTAGAAAATAAACTAGATCCAACTTATTACATTTTCCATGAATTTCAATGTGTCGCTGGTTAGCTTCCCTGGTGAGATGTTGAAAACTAATTTCAATAGGTGTGATACGAGGGGCAGAGTAATTTATTCATAAATACCTTCCCAAGCTTTGCAAGTTCCGAAGAGACCGCATCCAGTGGAACACTACCATCAGTCCATTTCTTTTCATGAATAGTGATTACAGGAGCTCCAGCACTTGGTTTCTCAGGCACGGACGAGGGGTCCTGTAATTTGAACCACCGACACCAACGCCGACAGACACGCTAGCGCCACCAGATAAAGGCGAACACGAAGATGAGGAAGAATAATCGGGCACCGGAGAAGAAATCGGAAAAAGCTTCGACGATGATGGTGAGTCAAACATGGATGAAATCGATGATTTCTGACCCCGATTCCTCCATTGTTTCTCCATTCTCTCTCCATTTGCATGCTCCCCTCGCCTCTCCGAATCAGAATAAAAAAAAGCCCTAGCATACATCAATACATACACATCCGTATCTATAAATTTACAAAAACAACCTATGTAAAAATGAGAGAATAGTGTATAGAGGGAGAAAGAAGGTCTTAGATCTGGTCGTTGATCTCATATTTTCATTTGAATCTGGAAAGTTGGACGGATTTATGAGACAGGATAGAGGGATTAGAAAGGATGAAGAGAGGCGATGACTGATAGAGCGAGGAAAGATAAACATTTAAGCTCCGTGTTTTTCTTAATAGATAACGTTTTTTTTAAAAAACGTTATCTAATTAAAATAAAAAAAATATCCTTTTAAATAGATAACGTTTTTACATATATATCTACAACGTTTTTTCTAAAAACGTTGTAAAAAAAAATCACAACGTTTTTATAAAAAACGTTGTCTATTAAGCGTTGTCTATTAGGTACTTTGTACTGGTGGTTGTGAATAGTTGTTTCTAGAGGCGTTTGGTGAGAAGTCGTCGCTCATGGAGATGGATTTGGTGAAGATCCCTTCTTTGAACCCGTGTGGGGTTGAGAAGTAAGGTTGGTGGCTTCAAGTCCATCGGGTTATTTGGGCTGAACACCGGTAACTTTATTTATCTTAGTAGTAGTCTTCTTTGGAGGCATCTTGAGAGGTAGTTTTTCACAAATATAGTTGTTCTTCACAAACGAGGATGAATATAATTTATTGATTCAATTGCACGTATTCAAGCCAATTGATTTTACCTATTTAGTGTTTTAACGTAAAAAAATAATTCTATTGGATGCCTGTTTTTATTGATAAATAAAATATAGTAGGATTCTCATTATTAATTATTGGATTCAGTTTATGATTTGTTCAAAGAGGATATAAATTGTGTTTTGATAGAAATAATGAGTGTTTTGATTTAATACATATGTTTGGCTGTGAAAGAATTAATAATTTGATTTACAAATTAATTGGACTTATTTGATTTTATTTTCCGCATCTAATAAAGTTGAGAGACCAAATTAGTGTGAGATAAACAATAGAGTTTATTGGGAATGAATAACAGGAAAATGATATCAATTATATGACTCCGCCACCCTAGTATTTTATCATTAATTATTTTATTTGCGTATTTTTAGTTGATAAAAATTCCCTCGAAAATTTTATGCTAGATTAAGAGTTAATTAAAATTAGTGAGTGGGAAAAACACGTTACATTCATCAAGTGCTTAAGGTTCGATCTCGCACTTATAGGTTATACTAAATATTCGATTCGTGCACTTTCGAGTATATAAACCATTCACAATACCACTTTTATCTCCTCCCTCTTCTTCTTCCTCTCCCACCACCATTTTCTACTCAAATCAATTAGAATGAATTTGAACCGTTCTTGTATTTTTTCACCTAAATTTAAAATGGGTTCTATCTTATTAATATAAATCTATCTAATAAAATACAACTGATTTTGAATTTTTCGTTCACTCTAATAAATTATATAGGCCGTTCAAAATTTGGGATAAATTTCAATGTTCATGTATTGTCGAAGGCACGAGACACAGTTAGTATGTATATATATATATATATATATATATATATATATATATATATATATAGTATATATAATAAAGAGTAAAAGTTCAAAAGTATGAGACAACAAAAACTACGTATATGTCTAAATAATTTTTTTTTTTAATGTGTAGTGTGGGTGGGAAGAAGGATAAAAAAATAAAAAATAAATATAAATAGAGGGTATTGGGTATTGGGGATTGGGGAACTTTGTATAACTGTTTTCAAATCCGGACCGGACCGCCGGTTTAACCGGAAAAAACCGGACCCGGTTCACTCAACGGTCCGATTTGGACCATTAAACCACTTCTGCTCAAAAACCGTTCAGAACCGGTGAACCGGCGGTTGAACCGGTTGACCTAGTGAACCAGTGACCGGTTTACGGGTTTGACCGGTTCTCTCCTTAAAAATTAAAAAAAATATTACAGATTTTATTTTATTTTAGTAATTTAGTTGAGATTTTGTTTGGTATTTTACATATTTTTGCATTCATTTAATCAAACACTTGAACTTGTGGTTGAATTTCAGAATTTAAATGTATCTTAGAGATGTTTAGTTTTTTTTTTGTAGATAAATTGATTAATTTTACATATTTACTAAATATTATATACAATATATAATAATAATTAATATAATTAATTATTTATTATTTATTACATATTAATGACGTCACTGGGTCAATAACAGTCCGACCACTGGTTAGACCAATGACCCATCCACCCAGTAACTTTTTTGATTCGATAACCGGCCCGGATTTAAAAACCTTGCTTTGTATAGAGTAGATGTTCTAAAAAGTCAAAAGTGATTCAAACTCGAAACACGTGAAATTCTCCCAGGCTGTAGTGGGACCCAACCGAAGCCGTGGAAGTCTGCTATTTAGGTCATGTTTTAACTAAAAATAATTAAATCAAGTTAATCTACGAAAGTTGGTCAAAAAAGTGAAAGACCCACTTGCCCATTACATTAGTCTTTCGTTAGTTTCTTATGCTATTTTAGTCTTTCCCATCATATTTGAATGTTTTTTGATAATATCAATTCTCATGAGGGTTTCTTTGGAAAAAAAAATTTGGTCATTAAAAAAACGTATAAAGCGAATTTATGAGTTAAATAAATTATATTTTTTAATCTGTAGTCGTAAAAAAAATAAATGAACAAATTAGAATCGGTCGATTTTCTGGTCCGATTCAGTTCGATTTTATTGATTTGGTCAAAATATGGTTAATCATCGGTGGTTCAATCCGTAAAATTGATTAAATGACCCATTGAACTGATTTTTTTGTACAAAAAAATTAATATTAAAATTTATTACCTTTAATAATATTGTAGCTCAATTTTATTATGTTTTAGTTCATTAAAAACGAGAATTTTTTTTAAATTTATTAATTACTAATATGTTTGACCATTATAAAAATATGTCAACTCATATTTTAAATTTCAAAATTATCATTATTATGATCCAATTAAATAAATTATTAAATTGAAATTATTATTAGATATATTCTGTATACATAAACACTAAACATTTTACAACGTCGGAAGATTGGCCGCACATATGTTTGACCTGTTTTTTTTAAATTTATTCTACTCCTATAATTTTAAATATATTATTATATTATCTTTTTAATATTAATTTTTGTATCTTTTTATTTATATATTTTAATTTTTTATTTTATCCGACATAATAAATATATATAAGTAATTAATGTGGAGGGAGTATTATTCCTAATAGACCAAAAACTTAATTTATTTTTTATTAAAAATAAACAGATAAAAAAAACGAGTATTATTAGTGAAGGAATATTATTTGTAGATAACATTGAAAAAGGCAAAAGTGACATTTGAAAACACACGTAAAATCTATTAACAATTTCTCAATTACCAATATTGTAATACCCCAATTTTTTATGAAAAAGATTTAATTTTTTTTCTAAATAGTAAGATGTTGATTTAATAAATATGTTATTGTTATGGGTAATATGTGCAAATTATACGAAGTAAACAAATTGTCGGAAAATATTCTTTTTGTCGGAGAATATTCGTACGCCGAAATAATCAATTATTGATGGGCCCCACAACGGAATAACTCTTCGAATAAAGAAAGCGAGAAAAATAAATTTTAAAAAAAATTGACGACAAAACTTTTACCGTTAACTGTTAAAATTTCCGGCGATAAAAGTACAGTAATATGAGTTATTCCACAGTAACACAATGTATTGCACAATATCTTTCATTATTTATTTAATAATTGTAACAATATAGAATCCACTCATTATTTCATTCAATAATTGTCACGGTAGTTACTGCATTGTATCTCATATTATTGATTCAATAATTGTTATCGTAACATCTGCACAATATTTTATATATGTTATTAAATCAATAATTTATACGACTCATTAAGTCATATTATTTAATATGATATTATTAAACTGTTAACATTATTGACAATGTCTAGAAGTTCTGTAAAAAAAATAAGTTAGTTAATTGTGCGTCGCTTATACGGAAGGCCCCTTCTTTCTTGAAAAAGATCTGATTGTCAATATTGTAAGACTGTAAAATTAATTGTGAATAATTATTAAGTAATAAAAGGTGTTGATTAAAATTAATAATTATTGTGTGGTAAATATTTATCCAATTTTTGTTACAAATAGAGAGGTAAGTTTGGCTTATTATTTCATGGACCCATCGCTTGCCAAATTGTCAAACTGTCAATAGAAAATTTTGTTCAATATTTGTTTTATTATTATTATAATAGTAATAAAACATAAAACTTTTTATATAAAATAAAATACTTTTATAAAATTGTTTATTTTATTACGATATATTATATTATATATAAAATTATTTATTTTATTAGAATATCTTATTAAAATAAAAAAAATCAAACAAACGATTTGCACCACGTTTCGTTTATCCGACGAATTTGTCAAAGTGGTGTGCTAAGAATTTCCTATAAATAAGTTACTTAGTTGAGGTATGAAACTCACACCAAAATCACAAAATTCTTCTTCCATAATATTGTGCGTATTTTTTTAAGTATAAGGATACTTTGAGTGTAGCTTATAGTGCAAGATTTACTCAAAATAATCTCTTTTATTTTCAGTAAGATTTAATCTTCTAATAAGGTAAATGATATTATTTTCTTTCAATAATCGTAAGGGATATCATTTTTTTTCCTACTTCATATTATGGTAAGAAGTTGTTATTTGTTTCTACAACTTTTTCATTAAATGGTGAAAATGTCTAAATTGTTTAGAACTTTCATAATAGTTTGCGCTTCATTTAATATCTTTTCACATGAATCTTCTTATTGCGTTTTACAAGAATTGGGAATCTTATTTATTATATTCCTGAACTCTAATCGAATTTCTGGATATTATGTTGATAATTTGGACATTCTTGGACTCTAGATGAACTAAATTATAAATCTCTATTATTTTTAATCTTAGTTTTCTTATAATTTCTTTTATGACAAACTATGACAAACACAATAAATTAACACAGAAAGATAAAGACAATAACACAATGTTTTACATGGAAACCAAAATCGGGAAAAATCACGGAGAAGGAAAAAAAACCACTAAATAAATATCTGAATAGTATAAGATAATGAGAGAGAACTATGAGAATTCTTAGAATGTTTCTAAATGTCTTTTCTCCAAAAATTCTAGCACCTATATATGGAGGCAGTCAATCAATATAGATTGATCCGAAATCTGATTCAAATCCAATATAACACCTATGGGTACATAAGAAATGTATTGAATCGATTCATAGGCCATAGAAAATTTTATAACCAAATAGGATTAGAAATACAAAAATTGAGTATAGTTAGAAAAGATAACTTTCCTAAATCAAAATGAATTCTAGATAATACCTAAATCTAAATCCAAATCCAATAAGGATTCATGTTATACCCAATAAATCTCAACCTTGACTTGAATAGGATAAAATACACTTTTCCACAGTCTACTTGACCTCGGTTTACAAATGCATCATTGGACTGAAATTTTGTTCATTTGACTCACTGAACTACAATTTTTTAACAAACCATTACAAATTCTGTTAAATTATTTGACTTTTAACAGATTGAGTACACATGGCAAATGAACTTTGATTATGTCATATATATATGTCCACGTGGCACGTCATGGTGGAAAAAATAAATAAAATACCCAAAAGCCAACAATTAAGACATGTTAAGCAAATATAACAATAAAAAACCAAATAAAATCTTTTAACTTCACAATTATAAAATAGAAAAAATTAATAACTTAAATATGATATATATATATATATTGCTAAAAAATAATTTTAAAAAATTAATATAATAATAATAATCCCTCCATTTCAAAATATTAGATAATTTTATATTTTTAAAGTGAACCTAAAATATTTAAAACTTATAAAAAATATGAATTAATTAATTTTATATAAATACATTTGTAAATATTATACATTAGAACATTTGTAAATTAATTAAATAAAATATATTAATTAAAGTAATTAATAATAAAATATATTAATGTGTAATTTTTATAAATATATTTATATAAAATTAATGAATTCATATTTTTTTTAAATTTTATTCAATTATCAAAACTCCAATTTCATATCAAACTAATTTCCTCCACTAGCCAAAAAATTGAAAAAAAAATTAGAAGCTAAAATGGAGATGGACATTAGATCCAAGGTCTATACTCAACGAATACTTGCAAAGAATGTGATTTTAGATTGGACATTTCGGAGAGAGAAAGTGAAGTGAGTTTGAGATTTGTATTTTATGAGAGAGAAAAAGTGAAGTGGGTTTAAGATTTGAGTTTGAGATTTATGTTTTAGAGAAAAAATGATTGGGTTTCAGATTTGGGTTTGAGAAATCTTCCCCAATTGTTTCAATCTTATTCACTTCCTCACTTTCTCAATTTGTGTTTGGGAGTTTTTAGATTTTGCGGCTAAAATTAATTTGAAGTTTGATGAATGAATTTAGATTTTTGTTTTGAGATTTTGTTAGATGCAAATTTAATTCAAGAACTGAAAACAAAAAGTGCAAATTAAGAACAATTTGAAAATTACACATATGATTTGCTTAATTAAATCATCTGAATTATATTTGGATTTGTTGTGAAAAAGATGATGAATTAGATTTGAATTTGGATTTGTGATGAAGAAGATGATGAATTCAGATTTGGATTTGTAGTGGAGAAGATGATGAATTATGTTAGATAATTTTGTATCTTTAAAGTTAACTTCAAATATTTAAAAATTAAAAAATAATAATATGTATTCATTAATTTTATATAAATACATTTGTAAAAATTATATATTAAAATATTTTTTTATTAATTAATATTTTTTTATTAATTTACTTATTTTTTATTTAAAAAATGGGAATTCAAGTTTGAAAATCAAAAAAATTTAAACTAAAGTTATTTTGTTATTATTATTAAAAAAAATCCACGGTGGGTCTTATATTCCACGTAAGCTTTGTCATGTAGACTTTTTGTGAAGCCCTCAAAATATGTATACATCACCCATCTTGAGTCGTCAAATACATGGTACAAAATTCAAATACAACTTAATTATACAACAGTCGTGTAAAATACGACAAAACATAATCTAAGAGTTTTAATAAGAATATTGTTATCTAGACAATATCCACACTCAATGGAGTCCTCATTACATTTATTGTACTACGACCATTAAAGCATTACGGCCAATGAAGACTTTTACCACATTATTTGTAACATTACGGTCATGATTATACCGAATAATTCCTGGTCACAATCATACCAAGTCCATCTATGTACTACAGGCCACAGATGACTTTCAACATATTATAAACATGAGGATGATGACAATGATATAAGAATTAAATAAAACAAGTTCAAGAATAAATTTTTAAAAAATTTTAATTTAATTTATCCAGAAATCAATAACGTCCAAATTGTCAACATGATACTATTTTGTAGAGTAAAATTCAAGAATGCTCAGAAGAATATTTCCATGAAAAGATACTGGATGAAGCGCAAATATTCAAGATATTCTACTAATTTCATGGAGTATAGAAGTCAAAACTTTAACCAACTGAGTATAATAGAATATATGAAACTGCAAATGGATTTTTGCCCGCCATGCGGTAATCCACGAGACAGATCATTTTCACAATTTAATAAGGGATGAATACAAATGATCATTCACCATGCATGAGGTAGTCCACATAGACATGTTATTCCAACAGAATAATAAAGAATGTAATAATAGAAGGTCGTTCCCACTTATTCATCATTAATATTATAACTCACAATATTTAACAATCAGGTCGTTCCCAGGAAAGAGGGGGTCTTCCGATAAGGATTTCTCCTTATTGGCACGCAATTAGGTGACCAAACCTCTCCTTGACAGAACTTTTAGACATTATCAATATTGCAAATAATAATATGAATAACTTTGTCGTCTCAATTATTGATTTAATAATAATAAATATTATGCAGATGATACTGTGACAATAATTGAATCAATAATATGAGAGATATGATGCAGCAATTACTGTAGCAATAATTGAGTATAACAGAGTGACTTCTCACGTAAGCATCAATAATCAATACCGTGTGCTACTATGCAACCACGCGTATTACTGTACTTTTACCACCAGGTAGGTCAACGGTTTAACGGTAAATTTTCGCCGTTATTTTTATAAAATGATAATTATGTCGTTTTCTAACTACGACAATACTTCTGTTGTGGGGTCCACCAATGATTGTGCCTTCGTACAAATATTCCCTATTAAAACGAATATTCTCCGACCAATCGAATATTATATAACCACTTGATTACTTTGCAAAATTTGTAAATAATACCCACAACTATAACATTATATCAAATCCACACCATAATATTCAAAAATATATTTCGAGAAAAATTAATCTTTATTCATAAAAGTTGGGGTCTTACAACCTCCCCTTCTTATGAAATTTCGTACTCGAAATTAGGGTGCGTATCTGGTATGTCGAAGAGGTGAGGATACCTTGACTACATTTCAAATTCTAACTCCCATGTCATTTCCTCAACATCGTGGTTTCTCCACAAAACTTTGACTTTAGGTATAACCTTGGAGCGTAGAATATGATACTTCTTATCCAAGATTTTAACAGGTACCTCTTCATACGTTAAATGTTTCGTTATCTCATTCGGTTCTAATTCAATAATGTGGTTCGGGTCTTTCTCATATTTACGTAACATAAATATGTGAAAAACGTTATGAACACGAGACATACTTGGCGGTAAGGTGAGTCTATAGGTCACAGTTCCTACTCCATCGAGGATTAAAAATGGGCCAATGAATCGAGGATTGAGTTTTTCTCTCTTTCCAAATCTCGTAACTCCTTTACATGGAGCAACAAGTAATAGCACACGATCTCCAATATTGAATTCCACGTCCTTTCGATGAAGATCAACATAACTCTTTTGTCGATCTTGTGAGGTTTTTATACATCGTCGGATCGTTTGAATCTTTTCCGTAGTCATACGTACCAACTCCGGTCCCAACAATGTTGCTTCACCCACCTCATCCCATCATACTAGAGAATGACATTTTCTTCCATACAACGCCTCAAATGGAGCCAGGCCAATACTTGCTTTATAATTGTTATTGTAGGAAAACTCTACCAATGATAAGAACTTGTCCCAACTTCCCTTAAAGTCAAGGACACAGAGTCTTAATAGAACTTCTAGAGTTTGAACAGTCCTCTCCGACTGCCCGTCTGTTTGAGGATGATATGCCAAACTAAATCGTAAATCCGTGCCCATAGCTTTTTTGTAAACTAACCCAAAATCTTGAAGTGAATCTTGGGTCTCGATCAGAAACTATGGATACTGTCATACCATGCAATCTTACAAACTCGTTTATGTACATCTTACAAACTCGTTTATGTACATACTAGCAAGACGTTTAAGTGTATAAGTTTCTCGTATTAGTAAGAAATAAGCAGACTTGGTCAATCTATCAACAATGACCCAAATTGCATATATGCCTTAAGAAACCTTAGGAAGACCGGTAACGAAATACATGGTAATGTGTTCCCACTTCCATTCAGAAAATTCAAGTGGTTGAAATGAACATTTTGTCACTTGATGCTCTGCCTTGACTCGTTGATAAGTTAGACACCTTGAGATAAACTATGTGATCTCTCTCTTTATATTGCTCCACTAAAATGTATGTCGAAGATCACGATACATTTTGGTACTCCCAAGATGGATTGAAAACGGTGTGTTGTGCGCCTCCATCATAATTTATATTTTAAATCAGGGTCGTTAGGAATACAAAGTCAGGAGTTGACTCGAAGTATTCCTTCTTCATCGATTCTTGCTTCCGGCATAGCACCTTCTTGCACTTTCTTTCTCATACGCATCAGCTCAAGGTCTGTAGCTTGAGCAGATTTAACTTTATCGATTAAAGTCGGTTCTACTCGTATATTCTTCATCATCACATGGGTCTCTGGAGTCTTTAACTCTATCTCCATCCTTTGTAAGTCATACAAAATTGGCCTTTGCGTTGACAATATCGCACTCGTACCCGCATATGATCTTCTACTCAATGCGTCAGCTACTACATTATCTTTTCCAAGATGGTATTGAATGGTATGATTGTAATCTTTCAATAGCTCAAGCCATCGTCTTTGCCGCATTTGAGTTTTTTTTTAGTGAAGAAATATTTAAGGCTTTTATGATCCGTATAGATCTCCACCTTCTCTCCATACAGGTAATTCCTCCAAATCTTAAGCGCAAAAACGACAGTTGCCGACTCTAGATCATGAGTAGGATAATTTCTCTCATATTCTTTGAGTTATCGTGAGGCATAGGCTATGACTTTCCCATGTTGCATGAGAACACATCCTAACCCTTTGCCTGAAGCATCACTGTAGATGACAAATTCCTCCGAGCCAGATGGTATTGTCAGAACAAGTGCTGAAATAAGCCTCCTCTTGAGTTCTTGAAAACCCTTCTCACATTCCTCGCTCCAACCGAACTTTGTATCTTTCCGATTCAGCTGAGCTAATGGAGTAGCGATTCGAGAAAACCCTTCTACGAATCTCCGATAATAACCAGCTAAGCCGAGAAAGCTACGTACTTTGATCACTGATTTAGGTTGCTTTCAGCTTTGAATAGCTTCAATCTTTGCCGGGTCAACAGATATTCCATGATTTGATACTACGTGTGTAAGACCCCAGTTTTTATAAATAAAGATGAATTTTTATAATTATTATTTTTGAATATTATGGAAGAAATTTGATATAATGTTATAGTTGTGGGTAATATTTATAAATTTTGCAAAGTACGCAAGTTGTTATAAAATATTCGGTTGGTCGGGGAATATTCTTTTTGTCGGGGAATATTCATACGACGGCAAAATTATTAGTGGACCCCACAACAGAATTATTGTCGAATTGAGAAAACGACAAAAATATTTTATTAAAAATAACGGCGGAAGTTTTACCGTTGATACTGTTAAACTACTGGGTAGTAAAAGTACAGTAATACGCGTTGTTGCATAGTAGCACACGGTATTGATTATTGATATTTATGTGAGAAGCCGCTCAGTTTGATTCAATTATTGTCGATTAATAATATGAATTATTATAGCGATAATGACGTTTTGTTTTATTCGTATTATTAACGTAATAAAACGGAAACATCTTTTTATATAAAACAGAATACTTTATTAAAGTTATTTTATAAATAGAATATATTATATTTTATTATGCATAGTGTTGCATAGTGTTGCATAGTGTTTGCATAGTAAAAATCTTTTTATATAAATAGAATATATTATATTTTATTTAAAAGATTTTTCTTTAAATATGGACCGTCAGATTAAAGTAAATCAATCTAGACCGTTCATGGATTAGTTACTATGCATTCCATTTTCCTATAAATAGAAGCTCATTCCTTCATTATTTTCTTACGAATTCACTGAACTCTAGAGAGAGAAACTATAGAGAGATAGAAGAAAAGCTTTCTGCTACTTAACTTTTCTTTTCCCATATCCAGTTTCTGTTACGGTAAGGGGTGTTATTCTTTCTTCTTGAAGAGAACTTATGTTATTCCATTCTTTGTTGTTCTGTTGGAATAACCTGTAAAAGTGGCATACCCTATACATGACCTGTATACGCGGTATACCCTATACTTGGTGAAATCCTTATGTTATTCCATTCATTATTATTCTGTTGGAATAACCTGTATACGCGGTCTACCCTATACTTGGTGACATTCTTCTATCATTCTGTTGGAACATCCTGTCTGTGTGTTTTACACCGGACCTGGTTCCGTCTTTATTATTATTCCGTTGGAACATCCTGTCTGTGTGTTTTACACCGGACCTGGTTCCGTCTTTATTATTCTGTTGGAACATCCTGTCGGTGTGAATTTCACCTGACCTGGTTCCATTATTATTATTCTGTTGGAATAACCTGTCTGTGCGGTCTATCGCATGCATGGCGATTTCTTTTGTTATTCCATTCTTTATTATACTCAGTTGGATAAAACTTTGATTTCTATACTCCATGAAATTAGTGGAATATCCTTGACATTTGCGCTTCATCCAGTATCCTTTCATGGAAATATTCTTCTGATGATTCTTGAATTTTACACCACAAAATAGTATCGTGTTGACAATTTGGACGTTAATAATTCCTGGAAAAAATAATTCTTGAACTTGTTTTATTGAATTCTTATATCATTGTCATCATCCTCTTATTTATATTTTTGAAAGTCATCTGTGGCCTGTAGAGCATGGATGGACTTGGTATGATTATGACCAGGGATTATTCGGTGTAATCATGACCGTAATGTTACAAATGATGTGGTAAAAGTCTCATTTGCCGTAGTGCATTGATGGACAGTTGTTGGCATGATCATGACCATTGATGAATACACAAATATCCTTGGCCCGTAGTGCATGGAATTTGTGGTCGTGACCCTAATGAGTATCCTTGGCCGTAGTGCAGGGATGATGTGGATTATTTATTAAGCTGAGTCTCAGCGATAAAAGTGATTAAAAAAACTTTTTAAATAATAAAAGATAGTAGATTCTATTCTCTACTTGACTCTTTTAATGGATTGCTTGATCCGCTGCTGTTAAACTTGATGTTGTTATATTTTATCAGTTTATACTGTTGAAGGCTAACGATAATTTATTCTGCATTATCTTAGTCATAATATTTCTTACTGGGCTAGTTGAGCTCACCCTTTCTTTCACTGTTCTCTTTAGAAAATGAGAACCTAGCAGGGACGAGTCGGGGAACGGAGTAATGGTCCAGAGGATAGCATTAGTAGTCCTCACTATTCTGTGAAATAGTGTGACAATAATTGTATTGAGGACTCCTTTTGATTTTGTATGATCTCTAGTAGACAATTATTGTATTCAAACTCACAGTTGTATTTTGTCGTATTATACACGACAGTGGTATTAGTAAGTTGTATTTGAATTCTGTACCATGTATCTGACGACTCAAGATGGGTGATGTATACCTAATTTTGGGGGCGTCACAGTTGGTATCAGAGCTTAGGGATATGATCCCTGGCTAAGATGTGAGACTAGAACTAGGAGGGGAGAGACGGGGAATTCCTTCGCTAGTATGACCTACTTAAATTTATTTTATATTTAAATTAGTTGGTCAAAGTTTAGAGATATTATGTTACATGTAAATTAATCTTTGTTTTGTGGCAGTATTTGAAAATGACTTCCGAAAATGTTGAGAATAACAATGGAGCACAAGAGACCGTTGAGTCTCCACATATCAATAATCAGGAGAATGTGCATCAGGAAGGCGACAATCCTCATGACCAAATGATGAATGATGGATTGTTCAGAGGCTTTATGCAATTCATGCAACAGCAAGCGAGAGCAGCTCCTGTTCAAAATGTAGGTGGAAACACTGGAAATTCTCGGGCGGTAACCGCTAAACAGTTCAAGGAGCTAGGACCACCGGAGTTTAAGGGAGAGCCAAAACCACTTATTGCGGAAGCATGGATAAAGCAGATCACCAAAATATTTGATGTCTTGGGATGTTCCGAGGAGCAAAAGGTTCCCTTTGCCGCCTTTATGTTGCGCGGAGAGGCAGATTACTGGTGGGAATCGGTAAAACGTACTCAACCTGCCGTACTGAAGATGTCTTGGGAGAAGTTCCAAGAGCTGTTCAACGACAAATACTTTCCCGAAAGTATTCGTCACATGAAGGAGGTGGAGTTTATCAAATTGGAGCAAAACAATATGACTGTGTCGCAATACGAGGCAAAATTTGCGGAGTTGTCCCGGTTTGCGTCCCACTTGGTGGATAATGAAGAGAGAATGGCACGATTGTTTTTAAGAGGTTTGAAGCCGGAGATACGAGTAAATAGGGCTCAGTTGGTAGAGCGCGATAACGAGTCAACGCAATCAAAAGAGAGCAGCCGACAAAATGATAATACCAGTGAGAGCAGTCATCGAAGCGGTGACAACAAGCGTGGAGGAAATCATCAGGCCAGAAATGGTAACCACTTCGGTGGTAATCAGGGCCAAAACAATAAGAATGGACATTTCAAGAAGAGGAGATTCAACAATGATGGAAAGACGTCAGCATCAGCAACCGTTGTTAAGGAAGGAGAAAGACAACCTATCATATGCTTCAAATGCGGAGGGGAGGGACACATCAGTCCAAATTGCGCGATGCCGTCCAAAGCATGTTATAATTGTGGAAGAGAAGGCCACTTAGTCCGATTTTGTCGTTCACCGAAGACAAATTCAACTAGGATGGAGGCACCAAAGGCTGTCCCAGAAAAGTCAAAGCCGGTAGTGCAAGGGAGAGCGTTTGTTGTGACCTCCCAGAAAGCAAGGAACCCGCATGAGGTCATCACGGGTAATCTTATCATAAACTCTAGCGAAGTCTACACTTTATTTGATACCGGTTCTACCCATTCTTTTATTTCTCCTACTTGCGCTCAACGATTAAATTTGACTCCGGAGAAATTAGACTTTGACTTATCTGTGGAAACTCCGTTGGGAGAAACCTTCATTACATCCACGGTTTATAAGTCTTGTTTGGTCCAAGTTGGTACCCACGCATTACCTGTCGATCTTATTGCATTAAAAATACTTGCATTTGATGTAATTCTAGGGATTGATTGGTTAACTACTCATCATGCAAAAATTAATTGTTTTCGTAAGGTTGTTAGCTTTCATATTCCTAATCGACCTATTATGCGAATTCAAGCAACCAAACCATTAAAATCAATCACTGTCATCTCAAGCCATAAAGCTATTCGTTTATTGAAAAACAGATGTCAAGCTTTCTTAGCTCATGTCACAGATCTAAACAAAAATACGTCAGTTTTGAATAATATTTCTATTGTTAATGAATTCCCTGACGTATTCCCTGAAGAACTTCCTGGCCTACCCCCAGAGCGTGAAATTGAATTTTGTATCGACCTTGAACCCGGTACAAAACCCATTTCCAAAGCCCCATATCGAATGGCTTCAGGAGTTAAAGACTCAACTGCAGGAATTGTTAGACATTGGCTTTATTCGTCCTAGTACTTCTCCTTGGGGTGCTCCTGTTCTATTCGTGAAGAAGAAAGATGGGAGTATGCGACTTTGCATTGATTATCGGGAGTTAAATCATGTCACCATCAAAAATAGGTATCCATTGCCACGTATTGATGACCTGTTTGACCAGTTGCAAGGAGCCAAATTCTTTTCAAAGATTGATCTTCGTTCCGGATATCACCAATTGAAGATTAGAACCGATGACATTCCAAAGACGGCTTTCAGAACTCGGTACGGGCATTATGAATTCCTAGTCATGTCCTTTGGATTGACTAATGCTCCTGCTGCCTTCATGGATATGATGAACCGAGTATTCAAGGAATATTTGGATCACTTTGTGGTCGTCTTTATTGATGACATCCTTATTTATTCCAAAAGCCGTGAAGATCATGAGGAACACTTGAGGCTAATACTCCAAAAGCTTCGTGAATACAAGCTTTATGCCAAGTTGAAGAAATGCGAGTTCTGGCTTAAGGAAGTAGCATTCCTTGGGCACGTGGTATCAAATCATGGAATATCTGTTGACCCAGCAAAGATTGAAGCTATTCAAAGCTGGGAGCAACCTAAATCAGTGACCGAAGTACGTAGCTTTCTCGGCTTAGCTGGTTATTATCGGAGATTCGTAGAAGGGTTTTCTCGAATCGCTACTCCACTAACTCAGCTGACTCGGAAAGATACAAAGTTCGGTTGGAGCGAGGAATGTGAGAAGAGTTTTCAAGAACTCAAGAGGAGACTCATTTCAGCACCTGTTCTGACAATACCATCTGGTTCGGAGGGATTTGTCATCTACAGTGATGCTTCGGGCAAAGGGTTAGGATGTGTTCTCATGCAACATGGGAAAGTCATAGCATATGCCTCACGACAACTCAAAGAATATGAGAGAAATTATCCTACTCATGATCTAGAGTTAGCAGTTGTTGCCTTCACACTTAAAATTTGGAGGCATTACTTGTATGGGGAGAAAGTGGAGATCTTTAAGGATCATAAAAGCCTCAAATATTTCTTCACTCAAAAGGAACTCAACATGCGACAACGACGTTGGCTTGAACTGTTGAAAGATTATGATCATACCATCCAATACCATCCTGGAAAAGCGAACGTGGTAGCTGACGCATTGAGTAGAAGGTCATATGCGGGTGCGAGTGCAATATTGTCAACGCAAAGGCCCATTTTGGATGACTTGCAAAGGATGGAGATAGAGATAAAGACTCCAATGACCCACATTATGATGGCGAATATACGAGTAGAACCGACTTTAATTGATAAAATTAAAGCTGCTCAAGTTACAGATCCGGAGCTGATGCGTATGAGGAAGAAAGTACAAGAAGGTGCGATACCGGAAGCAAGAATCGATGAAGAAGGAATACTTCGAGTCAACTCCAGACTTTGTGTTCCTAACGACCCTGATTTAAAGTATAAAATCATGATGGAGGCGCACAACAAACCGTTTGCAATCCATCCTGGGAGTACCAAAATGTATCATGATCTTCGACATACATTTTGGTGGGGCAATATGAAGAGAGAGATAGCGCTTTTTATCTCAAGGTGTCTAACGTGTCAACGAGTCAAGGCGGAGCATCAAATACCAAAAGGACCATTGCAACCACTTAAAATTCCAGAATGGAAGTGGGAGCACATTACCATGGATTTCGTTACTGGTCTTCCCAAAGTTTCTCAAGGCATAGATGCGATTTGGGTCATTGTTGATAGATTGACCAAGTCTGCTCATTTCTTACCGATACGAGAAACTTATACACTTGAATGTCTTGCTCGTATGTACATAAACGAGGTTGTAAGATTGCATGGTATGCCAGTATCCATAGTTTCTGATCGAGACCCAAGATTTACTTCGCGATTTTGGGTTAGTTTGCAAAAAGCTATGGGCACAGATTTACGATTTAGCTCGGCATATCATCCTCAAACGGACGGACAGTCAGAGAGGACTATTCAAACTCTTGAAGATCTATTAAGACTCTGTGTCCTTGATTTCAAGGGAAGTTGGGACAAGTTATTACCATTGGTGGAGTTTTTCTACAACAATAGTTATCAAGCAAGTATTGGCATGGCTCCGTTCGAGGCGTTGTATGGAAGAAAGTGTCGTTCTCCAGCATGTTGGGATGAGGTGGGTGAAGCAACGTTGTTGGGACCGGATTTGGTACGTATGACTAAGGAAAAGATTCAAACGATCCGGAAACGTATAAAAACCTCACAAGATCGACAAAAGAGTTATGCTGATCTTCATCGAAAGGACGTGGAATTCGATATAGGAGATCATGTGTTGTTACGTGTTGCTCCATGGAAAGGAGTTACGAGATTTGGAAAGAGAGGAAAGCTCAATCCTCGATTCATCGGCCCATTTTTAATCCTCGATCGAGTAGGAACTGTGGCCTATAGACTCGCTTTACCGCCAAGTATGTCTTGTGTTCATAACGTTTTTCACATATCCATGCTACGTAAATATGTGAAAGATCCGAACCACATTATTGAATTAGAACCGGACGAAATAGCGGAAGATTTAACGTATGAAGAGGTTCCTGTTCAAATCTTGGATAAGAAGGAACATATTTTACGCACCAAGGTTATACCTCAAGTCAAAGTTTTGTGGAGAAACCACGATGTTGAGGAAATGACTTGGGAGTTAGAATCTGAAATGAAATCAAGGTATCCTTACCTCTTCGATATACCAGGTACGTACCCTAATTTCGAGGGCGAAATTTCATAAGAAGGGGAGGTTGTAAGACCCCAGTTTTTATAAATAAAGATGAATTTTTATAATTATTATTTTTGAATATTATGGAAGAAATTTGATATAATGTTATAGTTGTGGGTAATATTTATAAATTTTGCAAAGTACGCAAGTTGTTATAAAATATTCGGTTGGTCGGGGAATATTCTTTTTGTCGGAAAATATTCATACGACGGCAAAATTATTGGTGGACCCCACAACAGAATTATTGTCGAATTGAGAAAACGACAAAAATATTTTATTAAAAATAACGGCGGAAGTTTTACCGTTGATACTGTTGAACTACTGGGTAGTAAAAGTACAGTAATACGCGTTGTTGCATAGTAGCACACGGTATTGATTATTGATATTTATGTGAGAAGCCGCTCAGGTTGATTCAATTATTGTCGATTAATAATATGAATTATTATAGCGATAATGACGTTTTGTTTTATTCGTATTATTAACGTAATAAAACGGAAACATCTTTTTATATAAAACAGAATACTTTATTAAAGTTATTTTATAAATAGAATATATTATATTTTATTATGCATAGTGTTGCATAGTGTTTGCATAGTAAAAATCTTTTTATATAAATAGAATATATTATATTTTATTTAAAAAAATTTTCTTTAAATATGGACCGTCAGATTAAAGTAAATCAATCTGGACCGTTCATAGATTAGTTACTATGCATTCCATTTTCCTATAAATAGAAGCTCATTTCTTCATTATTTTCTTACGAATTCACTGAACTCTAGAGAGAGAAACTATAAAGAGATAGAAGAAAAGCTTTCTGCTACTTAACTTTTCTTTTCCCATATCCAGTTTCTGTTACGGTAAGGGGTGTTATTCTTTCTTCTTGAAGAGAACTTATGTTATTCCATTCTTTGTTGTTCTGTTGGAATAACCTGTAAAAGTGGCATACCCTATACATGACCTGTATACGCGGTATACCCTATACTTGGTGAAATCCTTATGTTATTCCATTCATTATTATTCTGTTGGAATAACCTGTATACGCGGTCTACCCTATACTTGGTGACATTCTTCTATCATTCTGTTGGAACATCCTGTCTGTGTGTTTTACACCGGACCTGGTTCCGTCTTTATTATTATTCCGTTGGAACATCCTGTCTGTGTGTTTTACACCGGACCTGGTTCCGTCTTTATTATTCTGTTGGAACATCCTGTCGGTGTGAATTTCACCTGACCTGGTTCCATTATTATTATTCTGTTGGAATAACCTGTCTGTGCGGTCTATCGCATGCATGGTGATTTCTTTTGTTATTCCATTCTTTATTATACTCAGTTGGATAAAACTTTGATTTCTATACTCCATGAAATTAGTGGAATATCCTTGACATTTGCGCTTCATCCAGTATCCTTTCATGGAAATATTCTTCTGATGATTCTTGAATTTTACACCACAAAATAGTATCGTGTTGACAATTTGGACGTTAATAATTCCTGGATAAAATAATTCTTGAACTTGTTTTATTGAATTCTTATATCATTTTCATCATCCTCTTATTTATATTTTTGAAAGTCATCTGTGGCCTGTAGAGCATGGATGGACTTGGTATGATTATGACCAGGGATTATTCGGTGTAATCATGACCGTAATGTTACAAATGATGTGGTAAAAGTCTCATTTGCCGTAGTGCATTGATGGACAGGTGTTGGCATGATCATGACCATTGATGAATACACAAATATCCTTGGCCCGTAGTGCATGGAATTTGTGGTCGTGACCCTAATGAGTATCCTTGGCCGTAGTGCAGGGATGATGTGGATTATTTATTAAGCTGAGTCTCAGCGATAAAAGTGATTAAAAAACTTTTTAAATCATAAAAGATAGTAGATTCTATTCTCTACTTGACTCTTTTAATGGATTGCTTGATCCGCTGCTGTTAAACTTGATGTTGTTATATTTTATCAGTTTAATACTGTTGAAGGCTAACGATAATTTATTCTACATTATCTTAGTCATAATATTTCTTACTGGGCTAGTTGAGCTCACCCTTTCTTTCACTGTTCTCTTCAGAAAATGAGAACCTAGCAGGGACGAGTCGGGGAACGGAGTAATGGTCCAGAGGATAGCATTAGTAGTCCTCACTATTCTGTGAAATAGTGTGACAATAATTGTATTGAGGACTCCTTTTGAGTTTGTATGATCTCTAGTAGACAATTATTGTATTCAAACTCACAGTTGTATTTTGTCGTATTATACACGACAGTGGTATTAGTAAGTTGTATTTGAATTCTGTACCATGTATCTGACGACTCAAGATGGGTGATGTATACCTAATTTTGGGGGCGTCACAACGTGCCCAAGGAATGCTACTTCCTCAAACCAGAACTCACATTTCTTCAACTTGGCATAAAGCTTATTTTCACGAAGCTTTTGGAGTATCAGCCTCAAGTGTTGCTCATGATCTTCACGGCTTTTGGAATTATATGAGGATGTCATCAATAAAGACGACAACAAAGTGATCTAAATATTCATTGAATACTCGGTTCATCAAATCTATGAAGGCAGCAGAAACTTTAGTCAATCCAAAAGACATGACTAGGAATTCGTAATGCCCGTACCGAGTTCTGAAAGCCGTCTTTGGAATGTCATCGATTCTAATCTTTAACTAATAATATCCGGAACGAAGATCGATTTTTGAAAAGAATTTGGCAACTTGCAACTGGTCAAACAGGTCATCAATACGAGGCAACGGATACCTATTTTTGATGGTGACATGATTCAACTCCCGATAATCAATACAAAGTCGCATACTTCCATCTTTCTTCTTCACGAATAGAACAGGAGAACCCCAAGGAGACGTACTAGGACGAATAAAACAGATGTCTTACAATTCCTGTAGTTGGGTTTTTAACTCCTGAAGTTCAATAGGAGCCATTCGATATGGGGCTTTGGAAATGGGTTTTGTACTGGCTTCAAGGTCAATACCAAACTCTATTTCACGCTCCGGGGGTAGGCCAGAAAGTTCTTCTGGAAATACGTCAGAAAATTTATTAACAATAGAAATATCATTCAAATCTGACGTATTTTTGTTTAAATCTGTGACATGAGCTAAGAAAGCTTGACATTCATTTTTCAATAAACGAATATCTTTATGACTTGAGATGACTGTGATTGATTTTAATGGTTTGGTCACTTGAATTCGCATAATAGGTTGATTAAGAATATGAAAGCTAACAATCTTACGAAACAATCAATTTTAGAATGATGAGTAGTTAACCAATCAATCCCTAGAATCACGTCATATGCAAGTATTTTTAAGGAGATAAGATCGACAGGTAACGTGCGGTTACCGATTTGAATCAAACAAGACTTAAAATAGTGGATGTAATGAAGGTTTCTCCCAACAGAGTTTCAACAGATAAGTCAAAGTCTAATTTCTACGGAGTCAAATTTAAACGTTGAGCGCAAGTAGGAGAAATAAAAGAATAGATAGAACCGGTATCAAATAAGATATATACTTCGCTAGAGTTTATGATAAGCTTACCTGTGATGACATCGTTAGGGTTCCTTGCTTTCTGGGCGGTTACGGCAAATACTCTCCCTTGAACTACTGGTTTTGACTTGTCTAGGACGACATTTGGTGTCACCGTTCCAACTGGACTTAGCTTCTCAGTACGACAAAATCTAGCTAGGCGACCTTATCTTCCATAATTGTAACACGTTTTGGACTATTGTTCACAGTTTGGATTGATGTGTCCCTCCCCTCCGCATTTGAAGCATATGATAGGTGGTCGTTCTCCTTCCTTAACAACGGGTGCTGGTGCTGACATCTTTCCATCATTATTGAATCTCCTCTTCTTGAAATGTCTACTCTTATTATCTTGGTCATGATTACAACCGAAGTGGTTACCATTTCTGGCATGTTGATTCCCTCCACGTTTATTGTCACCGCTTCGATGACTGCTACCACTGGTATTATCATTTTGCCGGCTGAATACAAACACAGTTTATGAGAGATAAGGTATTGACGTATCTAGGGTTTCAAACCTCTTATAAACATTCGCGTCATTCTCTCCTTATTATCAACTAAGTGAGACGCAAAATGGGGCAACTCGAAAAACTTAGCTTCGTACTGTGACACGGTCATATTGTTTTGCTCCAACTTGATGAAATCTACCTCTTTTATGTGCCGAATACTTTCGGGAAAGTACTTGTCTTTGAATAGTTCTTAGAACTTCTCCCAAGACATCTTCAGTGCGGCAGGTTGAGTACGCTTTACCGATTCCCATCAGTAATCTGCCTCTCCTCGCAACATAAAGGTATCAAAGGGAACCTTTTGTTCGTCGGAGCATCCCAAGACATCAAATATCTTAGTGATTTGCTTTATCCACGCTTCCGCCTTAAGTGGTTTTGGCTCTCCAATAAACTCCGGTGGTCGCAGCTCCTTGAACTGTTTAGCGATGACTGTCTGAGAGTTTCCAGTGTTTCCACCTATATTTTGGACAGGAGCCGCTCTCGCCTGATGTTGCATGAATTGCATAAAGCCTCTGAACATTCCATCGTTCATCATTTGGTCAGTGTTGTTTTTTGCATGAGGATTGTCGCCTTCCTTATGCACATTATCCTGATTATTGATCTGTGGAGACTTAATGGTCTCCTGTGCTCCATTGCTATTCTCAACATTCTCGGATGTCATTTTCAAATACTGCCACAAAACAAGGATTAATTGATATGCAACATATTATCCCTATACTCTGATCGACCAATTAAATACCAAATAAACTTAGGTAGGTCATACTAGTGAAGGAATTTCCCGTCTCTCCTCTCCTAGTTCTAGTCTCACATCTTAACCAGGGATTATATCCCTAAGCTTTGATACCAACTGTGATGCCCCAAAATAGGTATACATCACCCATCTTGAGTCGTCAAATACAAGGTACAAAATTCAAATATAACTTAATTATACAACAGTCGTGTAAAATACGACAAAACATAATCTAAAAGTTTTAATAAGAATATTTTCATCTAGACAATATCCACACTCAATGGAGTCCTCAATACATTTATTGTCACACTATTTTATAGAATAACGAGGACTACTAAAACAACCATCTGGACCGTCAATCTGTTCCCCGGCTCGTCTCAGCTATATTTTCATTTCCTGAAGAGAACACTGAAAGAAAGGGTGAGCTCAACTAGCCCAGTGAGAAATATTATGACTAAGATAATTCAGAATAAGTTATCGTTAGCCTAAAACACTGTTAAACTGATAAAATATAACAAACATCAAGTTTAACTGCAGCGGAATAAGCAATCCATTAGAAGAGTCAAGTAGAGAATAAAATCTACTATCTTCTATGATTTAAAAGGTTTTTCATCACTTTTATCACTGAGACTCAGCTTAATAAATAAATCACATCATCCCTGCACTACGGCCAAGGATATTCCTTAGTATCACGACCACAAATTATCTATGCACTACGGGCCAAGTATATTCGTGTATTCATCAATGGTCATAATCATGTCAACAACTGTCCATCAATGCACTACAACCAATGAGGACTTTTACCACATTATTTGTAACATTACGGTCATGATTATACCGAATAATCCCTGGTCACAATCATACCAAATCCATCTATGCACTACAGGCCACAGATGACTTTCAACATATTATAAACATGAGGATGATGACAATGATATAAGAATTAAATAAAATATGTTCAAGGACAAATTTTTAAAGATTTATAATTTAATTTATCCAGAAATCAATAACATCCAAATTGTCAACATGATACTGTTTTGTGGAGTAAAATTCAAGAATGCTCAGAAGAATATTTCCATGAAAAGATACTGGATGAAACGCAAATATCCAGGATATTATACTATTTCATGGGGTATAGAAGCCAAAACTTTAACCAACTGAGTATAATAGAATATATGAAACTGCAAATGGATTTTTGCCCGCCATGCGGTAATCCACGTAAAAAGATCATTTTCATAATTTAATAAGGAATGAATACAAAGGATCATTCACCATGCATGCGGTAGTCCACATAGACAGGTTATTCCAATAGAATAATAAAGAATGGAATAGTAAAAGAATTCACCATGCATGCGATAGACCACACAGACAGGTTATTCCAACAGAATAATAAAGAATGGAATAACAAAAGAATTCGCCAGACATGCGATAGACCGCACAGACATGTTATTCCAACAGAATAATAAAGAATGAAATAACAAAAGAATTCACCAGACATACGATAGACCGCACAGATAGGTTATTCCAACAGAATAATAAAAATAGAATAACAACCCTTACGAGTATTGAAAGAAAATAACTCTCTTCATGAATACGAAAGAAATAATACCCCTTACCTTAGAAGAAACTGAATACTGGAATAGCGAGGTACCAGACTTCTCTTCTTTTTTCTCCCTATAATTTCTCTCTATAATAATTTCTCTTCTGAGACTTAGTGAATTGATGAGAATAAAAGAAGAATGAGTTTCTATTTATAAGAAAATATAGTTTTGATAATTGTACGTTTTGGGGCTCGAAATATTACAGTATAATACCTTCCTCTTTTTCTTTATTTTTAATTTAGTCATGCAAGTATTATCAAACTTTCACCACCTCCTATAATAGTAAATAATGTGAATTAATAGTTTATTCATGTGACTTAATAGTATAATCATATGAAAAAACTAATTACAGTATAGTAGCTTCATTTATACCTCTATTTTTAATTTAGTCATGCAAGTATTATCAATCTTGCGCCACCTTCCCTAATAGTACATGAATGTGAATCAATAGTACACACATGTGAATAAATAGTTATAAGCATATGAAATAATAGCAATTAATTGCTCATTTATCCGATTAATTACCCGATTGGTCAATATAACCTCCATACATCAATTATTATTGAAATAAATATCGATTTTCACTAACATTAATAATCCCAACATAATAGAACTATAAATTTCATCTTTAATCAATACGAACTTATTCTTCATTAATATTATAACTCATAATATTTAATAACCAGGTCGTTCTCAGGAAAGAGGGGGCTTTTCGATAAGGATTTCTCCTTATTGGCGCGTAATTAGGTGACCAAACCTCTCCTTGACAGAACTTCTAGACATTGTCAATATTGAAAATAATAATATGAATTACTTTATCGTCTCAATTATTGATTTAATAATATAACATATTATCCAGATGATACTGTGACAATAAATGAATCAATAATATGAGAGATATGATGAAGCAATTACTGTAGCAATAATTGAGTATAACTGAGTGACTTTTCCCGTAAACATCAATAATCAATACCGTGTGCTACTATGCAACCACGCGTATTACTGTGCTTTTACCACCGGGTAGTTCAACAGTTTAACGGTAAAACTTTCGCCGCTATTTTTATAAAAAGATAATTCTATCATTTTCTAACTACGACAATACTTTTGTTGTGGGGTCCACCAATGATTGTGCCGTCGTACGAATATTCCCTGACCAATCGAATATTATATAACCACTTGCTTACTTTACAAAATTTATAAATAATACCTACAACTATAACATTATATCAAATCCACATCATAATATTCAAAAATATATTTCGAGAAAAATTAATCTTTATTCATAAAAGTTTGGGTCTTACACTTTTCGTTAACTTTTATCACTTTTAGACAAAAATTTCAATTTTTGTAAAAAAAATATAGTTTAATGAGTTAACCGTAAAAAAATTCAGTCGAGTGATGCATTTGTAAACTGAGGTCGAGTAGAGTGGGCAAAAATGTATTTAACCCGACTTGAATCCTCTAAATATAGCACAAACAGTAAACTTTCTACTCTTCTCAAATGCACAAATAAAGTCTGATTTTTTTTGAAGAAATTATATCTCCTCATTCAAAGCAAACAACCACTTTTATGAATCATTCAAGGAAACCCCATCTTTATAAGTCACAAAGTCATTGTACTCAACTGTCTCGGCAGCTGACAAGGCATAAATAACAAAATCTGAATACCCATATCTTTGTGGTAGTCGCACTATCCTCTTTGCCCTGCCTCTAGTGAGACTATACTGATTGTCCATATATTCCTCCTTTGGAATTATATTCTCATCTACAACATTAGTAATAGGCACATGATCTGAACTCTGTTGTGATTTCTGAACTTGAGGAGAAGTTATTTTAAGCTCCACCTTTTGACCAACAC
The DNA here is from genome assembly GCA_020205505.1 of Panax japonicus. NCBI lineage: Eukaryota > Viridiplantae > Streptophyta > Magnoliopsida > Apiales > Araliaceae > Panax > Panax japonicus. Next base: position 87,092,076 of record CM035091.1, read on the forward strand.
TATCAAAATTATCAATACACGGAACAGAGGGTTCCTTGTTCTTATGAAACATAGCGGACTCATCAAAAGTAATATCTATTCTAATGATGACCTTTGTTAACTTCTGATCAGCACACCAAAGTCTATAACCCTTCACACCAAAACCATAACCAAGAAAGATGCATTTCCTTGTTATAGGTTTGAGTTTTTTCTCATTCACATATGCATATGCAGGACAACCAAATACCCTAAGAGATGAATAATCTACACGATTACTTAACCAAACCTCTTCAAGGGTCTTACATTCTATAGTGGTGCAAGGAGAACGATTCATCAAAAAAGAAGTTGTGTTCACTACTTCAGCCCAAAATTCTTTACCTAAACCTGCATTTAACAACATGCATCTGATCTTCTTTATCAAGGTTTTGTTCATCCGTTCTGCAACTCCAATCTGCTGCAGTGTCTTCACTATTTTACGATGCCTAACAATTACTTCATTCTTTCAAAACTCATTGAACTCAGTCTCAAAAAACTCAAGGCCATTATCTATCATGAACCTTTTAATCTACTTTCATGTCTGCTTTTTAACCAAAGTCTTTCACTGTTTGAAAGTCACAAAAACTTCATTTTTATGTTTCAAGAAGTAGACCCAAACTTTTATGGAATAATCATCAATGAAGGTTAGTATATAATGTGCACCGCTACCTTTAGAAGGAACTCGTAAAGGTCCCCAATGATCTGAATGAATATAGTTGAAAGTCCCTTTTGTTCTATGAATCACAGTCTTAAAATTAACTCGTTTTTGCTTCCCCAAGACACAATGCTCACAAAAGTTCAACTTTCTTATTTTTTGTCCAGACAAAAGACCTCTCTTACTCAAAGCATCCATGCCTCTTTCGCTCATATAACCTAACCTCATATGCCAAAACTTGGTGGTGCCATCTATAATAACTGAAGAATAAATTGCATCCGGATTTATAATAGTAGAATTATCCAACTTAAATAAAGTACTGACATTGGTTCCTTTCATCAACACAAGAGAGCCTCTACCAATCTTCATAACTCCACCTTCAGCTGTGTATTTACCCCTATTTTCATCTAGTGTACCTAAAGATATAAGACTCTTCTTTAAATCTGGAACATGTTTAACATCTGATAATGTCCCGATTATGCCATCATGCATCTTAATTTTAATTGTACCAATTCCAATTGCTTTACATTTAGAATTATTTCCATCAAACGGTTCATATGTGGAGAATAAATCACGAGTAGGACACATGATAAGAAAACACAGAATCCAAAATACAGTTACTGCTAAGTCTTTCTCTATCATCAGCTACTAACAGAAGATCATCATTATCCTCAGCAACACTAGCCTGATCAGGCTTTCTTATCCCCTGATTCTGTTGGTTCTGTATATTTTGTCCAATATGAATTTAACCATGATTGTCTCCTATCTATTCTTATTCCAAGATTTTGATCTGTGCGAACTGCCATCTTTTAAACTTCTCTCAACTGACCTCCCTCTGAAAAAGTATCCAACACCTTGATCGTCACTTTTCCCAAATTTTATTTCAGAATCTAGTTTTTGTTTACTCATAAGATTCGTCTTAACATCCTCAATTGAGATAGTGTTTCTACCATTGATCATAGTGTCTCTAAAGTGCTTATACGAATGAGGTAATGAGACTAACAACGATAGGGTTTGATCTTCATCATCAATCTTAAAATTAATATTTTATAACTCAGTTACAATTGAATCAAACTCAGTGATATGAGATTTGATTTGAGTAGCTTCTAACATATGCAAAGTGTAAAGACATTGTTTAAGTCTCAATTTATTAGTAAGGGACTTTGTCAAATAAATAGACTCTAATTTCTTCCACAAATTAGCAGCTGTATTTTTCGCTAACACCTCCCGTAACACATCATTCGAAAGGCACAATTGAATTTCCGAAAATGCTTTATCATCCTTAGTTTTTCATTCTGACTCAGACATCTCTCTAACTTTCTTCATCTCCGAATTCGTATCAAACATCTCTACAGGCTTCATTTGCTTCCCTACAATAGCTTTCTTCAAGCCTTGCTGAGTAAGACCAGCCTTCATCTGAACTTGCCAAAGACTGACACTAATATTCCCATCGAATTTGTCAATATCAAATTTCGTTGATGATGAGTGGGTTTTATACTTACGAATTAGGTATTTTTTTGACCTAAAAAGTTGCTATTTCATGTTGTTTTAGTGTTGATTTACGTGTTATTATGTGTTCATATTGCAGGAGTGGAAGTGGATGGAAAGCAAGAGAAGCATAACAAAAGAGTCAAAATACAGCAAACTAGTATACCCGTCGGGGCAGCAATTACCAAGCTTAAACACCTGTAGGGGCGGGGGTACACGTGTCAACAAGGTTTTTACACACCCGCTGGGGCGGGCTTCCTTAATTTAAAAACACCTGCCAGGGCGGGCTACACGGCTATTACATGGAAGTGTTCTAGTTTGATTATAACTCTGGAGATCTATCTTTGGTGGATTCAGGACGCAATTAAGAGGTTATTAAAGGCATATTCAGGGGCAGAGAAGGTATTAATGATCATACTTAGCAAAACCCTAACTTTGGATAACAATTTGGAGGATTGAAGCAACGATTTGGAGCACGAAGATTGTGAAAGGGATTGAAGAAGAGTAGCGATTCTATTTACATTTTTTATTCTTCATATTCATCTTTGTATTCAAGATGCTAGTATCTTTGTGGATTTCAGTTTTTTATTCATTCGTTATGAACTAATTTACTTTTTAAGTCTATAATTGATCTTTTTATGTAACGAAGGTTGACATGCTTTTATTTTAATTCATTGAGACTATTTCCAGATTCGTCTATTATGGTTTATGCTTAATTAATGAATTGCTTGATCACCAATTCTTTGTGAACCCATATGAACTCGAGAGATGAAATATAGGTTTAGACCTATCATAGTGGCGTGTGATTGTAATTTCTGCATATTATTGGGATTCATAATTTATGTCTAGGATAGAGATATACCTATACATCGCGCGTAATGTCATAAGAACTTATGATTAAACCTTCTTTAATTTTAATTCATATAGAGATATAGTGAATTAGTTAATTAGGGTGTTCTACTTGATTCTATCAATTGTGGATTTAAGTTGATATGTGTATAATGCATTTTGAGAAGGTTATATCTATTATTGTGTTCTTGATTAAAGAATTGGAATAATTAATGTGAATTAAAAAGAAGTTTGTCACTTTAAGTAAAACATCAAGTGAAATTGTAGGCTTAATTCTCCAATATTTAATTAAAGTTTGAGTTAGGAATTAATTTTCCTGTACTTAGTAGTGTTTCATAAATATCGTCACTTAATCATTAGTTTAATAAAATTGAGATAATATAAGATTGATAATTGTTAGGATAAAATTCAGTTATTTCTCTGTGGGAACAATACTCGACTTATTACTTTATTATTTGTTGACCATGTATACTTGTGTGTTGTGCATAATTAGATTCTACACCAACAGTTGATGAAGTCGAACTCAACGCCATAGTATGGATCGATAATAACCAAGATCTGATACTAGTTTGTTATGACAAACTATATAAAACACGATAAATGAACACAGAAGGATAAAGACAATAATACAAGATTTTACGTGGAAACCCAAATCGGAAAAAACCACGGAGAAGGCAGAAGAAATTCACTAAATAAATATCTAAAAAGTACAAGATAAACAGAGAGAACTATGAGAATTCTTAGAATTTCTCTAAATTTCTCTTCTCCAAAGTCCGAGGACCTATATTTATAGGCCATAGAAAAATCCATAACCAAATAGAATTAGAAATACTAAATTAAGTATAGACAGAAAAGATAACTTTCCTAAACCAAAATAAATTCTAGATAATACTTGAATCTAAATCCAATAAGAATTCATGTTATACCCAACAATTTATATTCATTCTTTATATCATTGTCATAATCCTCAGACTTATATTTATATGAACTGTTGATTAGTATGATTATGACTAGGAATTGTGTACTGGTATAATCATGAAATTTGGTGTTACATATAAAGGCTTGTGGTGAAAGTTCTCTTTGGCCTGTAATGAAAAGATGATCGATGTTTGACATGATCACAATCACTGATGATACGAATGAATATCTTTAGCCTATAGTGCAAATTAAGATAAACTGTTGATTTGCATAATTATGAACATGAACTATTTATTGATGTTATATGGATAAAATATTGATGAAATACTTTTAAATCGTAGAAAATAGTAGATATCTTGCTCTACTTGACTCTTCTAATGGATTACTTGTTCCGCTGCAGTTATCAGTTGAAACTTGTAATATCTTTAAATCTCTAATTTATCATTGTTAAAGACTGTAGATAATTTATTCTTCATTATCTTATTCATAATATTCTTTACTGAGCTATTTTCCATTATTCTTCTCAGAAAATGAGAATGTAGCTGAGACTAGCCGGAGAATGGAGTGATGGTCCGAAACTGTAGAAGTTTCTCAATACATTATAAAATAGTATGACAATAATTGTATTGAGAATTTAAGTTGAGTGTGGATATATTCGTAATAGATACGATTTAATATTTGTGACGCCCCCAAAATAGGTATACATCACTCATCTTGAGTCGTCAGATACATGGTACAGAATTCAAATACAACTTAATAATACAACTGTCGTGTACAATACGACAAAACATAAGCTGTGAGTTTGAATACAAATATTGTCTACTAGAGATTATACAAACTCAAAAGGAGTCCTCATTACAATTATTATCACACTATTTCACAGAATAGTGAGGACTACTAATGCTATCATCTGGCTCGTCACTCCGTTCCCCGACTAGTCCCTGCTACGTTCTCATTTCCTGAAGAGAATAATGAAAGTAAAAGGGTGAGCTCAACTAGCCCAGTAGGAAATATTATGACTAAGATAATTCAGAATATATTATCATTAGCCTTCAACAGTGTTAAACTGATACAATATAACAACCATCAAGTTTAACTGCAGCGGAACAAGCAATCTATTAAAAGAGTCAAGTAGAGAATAAAATATACAATCTTTTATGATTTAGAAGGTTTTTCATCAATTTTATCGCTGGGACTCAGCTTAATAAATAATCCACATCATCGAATCACCCTGCACTATGGCCAAGGATATATTCTTTAGTATCACGACCACAATTATCCATGCACTATGGGCCAAGAATATTTGTGTATTCAATAATGGTCATGATCATGCCAACAACTGTCCATCAATGCTCTACGGGCCAATGAGGGCTTTTTCCACATCATTTGTAACAATACGGTCATGATTACACCGAATAATCCCTGGTCATAATCATACCAAGTCCTTCTATGCATTATAGGCCACAGATGACTTTCAACAAAATATAAACATGAGGATGATGACAATGATGTAAGAATTCAATAAAACAAGTTTAAGAATTAATTTATCCAAGAACTAATAACGTCCAAATTGTCAACATGATACTGCTTTGTAGAGTAAAATTCAAGAATGCTCAGAAAAATATTTCCATGAAAAGATACTTGATGAAGCGCAAATATCAAAGATATTCCACTAATTTTATGGAGTATAGAAGTCAACACTTTAACCAACTAAGTATAATAAGGAATGGAATAACAAAAGAAATCACCAGGCATACGATAGACCGCACAGGCAGGTTATTCCAACAGAATAATAAATAACGGAATCAGGTCTGGCGTAAAACGCATAGACAAGATATTCCAACAGAATAATAAAGACGGAATTAGGTCCGGCGCAAAACGCACAGATATGATATTTCAACAGAATAATAAAGACGGAACCAGGTCCGACATAAAACGCACAGACAGGATATTCGAACAGAATAATAAAGACAAACCAGGTCCGACGTAGAACGCACAGACAGGATGTTCCAACAGAATGATAAAGAATGGAACAACAGAAGAATTTCACCAAGTATAGGGTAGTCCGCGTATACAGGTTATTCCAACAGAATAATAAAGAATGGAATAACATAAGTTCTCTTCATGGATAAGAAAGAAATAATACTACCTACCTTTAGAAAAACTGAATACTGAAATAGTGAGGTAGCAGAGTTCTATTCTTCTTTCTATAATTTTTCTCTATAATAATCGCTCTAAAGCTTTTCTGAATTGGTGAGAAATGAAGGAAGAATGAGCTTCTATTTATAGAAAAATATAGGTTCGATAATTACAGGTTTTGGGGCTCGAAAAATTTCAGTACAATACCTCCAACTTTTTCTTTATTTTTAATTTAGTCATGGAAGTATTATCAAACTTGCACCACCTCCCCTAATAGTAAATAATGTTATTAAATAGTAAATTATGTGAATCAATAGTTCTAGACATGTGAAAATATGAATTACAGTATAGTACCTCCATCTATACCTCCATTTTTAACTTAGTCATGCAAGTATTATCAATCTTGTACCAATTCCCCTAATAGTAACAAGAATATGAAACAATAGTATACAGATGTGAACAAATAGTTATAATCATGTGAAATAATTGCAATCAATTTCTCATTTATCCGGTTAAATACCCGATTGGTCAATATAACCTCCAGACATTAATTATTATCGAAATAATTGTCGATTTTTACTAACACAAATAATTCCAACACAATGAAACCATGTTCAACAGTTAACGGTAAAACTTCCGTCGTTATTTTCATAAAGTATTTTTGTCGTTTTCTCAATCAAACAATAATTCCGTTGTGGGGGGGGTCCACCAATGATTGTGCCATTTTACGAATATTCCCTATTAAAACGAATATTTCCCGACCAATCGAATATTATATAACAACTTGCGTACTTTGTAAAATTTATAAATATTACCCACACCTATAACATTATATCAAATCCACACCATAATATTCAAAAATATATTTCGAGAAAATTTAATCTTTATTCAAAAAGTTGGGATCTTATAATATTTGTATTGAAACTCACAATATGTGTGTTGTCGTATTTTGCACGACAATTTAATAGTTATAAATAGGAAAATCTGTATTTGAATTCTATAGTATGTATTTTGGCGACACAAAATGGGTTGTGTAAACATATTTTGGGGTGTCACAAATATACCTATTACTTGATATATCACCACTAACAGTAAATGTTGTCAGTTAAACGACCCCACTGCCAAGTGTTTGTGCCATCACTTAATTGCTTTGTTTATATAATTAATTAAGTAATTATTTGAAATATTGGTTGAAAAATGGTTAATCGATTTGGGATTATATTTCTTTTTTAGAAATATGGGTCCAAATTTTACCCACTTAAATAAATAAAAATAATTAACCAACCCATTTAGTTCCAATTAATATGGGTTGATCTAACAGTTAACCAACTATATTGCCAAGTCCACATATAAAACATGTGAAATTTATGTGTCACTACATATTACATGTACGGATGACATTTTTGGAGGATGAATGCTAAAATTTAATTTTATTCAAAATGATTCAATATAATAATCAAATACATGAAACTTTCAAAACTATTTTTCTCTTATCACGCGTATATACTATATTATCAATATTCGTTTGATCGAGTGGAAGGAGTTATGTATCCCTTAACTAAGGTCTCGAGTTCGAGTCTTGTGAATGAAAAAAAGAGGTATAGGGAGAGCTAAGGCAGTAAATGGTAATAAAAAAATTCGTATTCGTCCGGATGGACCGCATCCATATTAAAAAACGGATATTTATTCGTATTCGAAAAAAGGATATATCTGTATTCAGTTTAAAGGTATCCACAAATAAACGGATACAAATACAGATATATGCGTATTCATATTCGTTTAACATTCGACCGTAAATATATCCGGCAGATAGCGGATATTCAGATTCATATCTTTATCCGAAATTCGTATCCAAATAACTTTTATATATATAATAAGCAAAATAATTTTTTTAAAGTGGCATTCCTTATATAATAATTAGTTTTCACTATCATACGAAAATTGTTTTAAAAATATATATAATTTCACTTCTAAAGAGTAGGAAAGGAAATAACATTTTTATTCTAATATTAATAAACTGAAATAAATTGATTTAAAGTATAGTTAATAGATTTTTACTATTATAAAGTTAAAATATCTAAAATGTATCATTTACCAAGAAAATTTTATACTAGAAGAACAAAAAGTATAGTTATTAGTTTGTTTTAAGTTTTTTTTACTTTCAAAACTTACTTGCAATTTTATTGTTAAAATATTTTAAGTCCGAATTAATTTAGAATTAATCTAGAAGGGGGTTGAATAATAATTCACGTTTATGATTTTTCGGGTGTAGAACATTCATTTTGAAATTTAAGATTTCAAAAATGATGAAAACTTATTTGAATTGTAATTAAGAACATTGATTATTGTATTTAAATATTTATTAAAAATAATAAATTAACATTCATTTATTAATAAACTATATTTTAAGACTCGTTATTTTTTTATTCTAGTTATAGTAGGGCTGTAAATGGCAACAAAAAAATTCATATCCGTCTGCATCTATTATTTGTATTCGAAAAAAAGTAGATATTATCCATATTCGGTTTAAAGATATCCGCAAATAAACGAATACGAATACTATTGTATCTGAATTCGTATATATCCGTTTACACCCCTAGGAAGAGCTCTCCCCTTGTGGTCATAACTCGATTATATATTGGTCGAGATATATTGGTTGACGAATACCAATAAGTGAGGCAAAATAAAATTAAATATATATACTATATTCACCTGGGTTAAGCATCCAGGAGAAAATCTCCTGAATGGATCATGTCGATATAGAGGATGTCTTTTAAATTTAATCTCGATTGACGCGTTTACTAGTTCGAAAATACCCTTACTATTTAACAAAAAGAAAAATATAAATACTATAATATTCCTATGTAGCTATAACTAAGCCCCTTCATATCTCAATTAAGGATACTTTGTATTCATCTTTCTAGACATTTTGTCATGACATTATAGATTCCTTGTACAGACATGAATCATACTACTAGCAAGAAGTAATAGCTTTAATTTCTTTTTAAACTCAAAATCAGGTTCAATGAATTCATGCCATTAATCAACCCATATATAAAGCTAAATTTTTGTTTGTCTTTTCTCTTTTATAAACTAAACACAATCAATTACCATAAAATCTTGTCAGAAACAAAATCCCAAATATATAGAAACTGGGTTGGGGGTGCGCATCTATCTACGTACTTGTTCTAGTTAGAACCCTTGCCAACTTTACAAAAGGTAGCTTCCTAGAACCAACTATTTCTCTTCTTTTTTTGCCATAAAGTTGTAAGTGCATGCACCACCCTTACTCTCTCTAATTAATATAAGTACGCAGTATAATCGGATCTTAATTTCAGAAACTTTAAAATAGATAATTATTAATAATATATTTTAATATACAAATGTAATTGATACTGTCAAATCTAAAAAAAATAAATTATTGTAAGATTTATACGCATCGTTTAAAAATATAAAGTGTCATTAGAACAATTATAAAAGTGTTGTTAAACGTATAATTACTCTAACAAATAAATTCTGTTTATATAATATAGAGTTGCATTTTAAATAATTTTTGATATTTAGATTATTATATAATTGTTGTTATTTGCCTATAAAATTCAAATTATTTTTAATAATTTTTTCATTTTAAATATTTTTTTGTTATATAAAATTCTATTTATTTCTATATACGGTTGAAATAAACTACCCATTTTATTATAAATCTAAAATAAACATATAGTGTAAATATATCTTTATTTGTCTCTATATATCCCCCAAAACCACTCTCTCTTTCAACTTCACTCAATCCTCCCTTTTCTCTCTCTTAAAAAAATACCCACAAACTTTCTCTCTCTAAAATGGAAGCATTCAATAGGTGTTCATCTGTTAATTCTTCTCTATCGGATTCATCATCTTCAGACTCTTCATTATCGGGTAAAAATCCGAGGGATGTAACCAAGCCGGAGCGGATTAAAGGCCCATGGAGCGCGGAGGAGGATAAGATCCTGAACCGACTCGTTGAGCGTTACGGGGCCCGAAATTGGTCGTTAATAAGTAAACACATAAAGGGCCGGTCGGGCAAATCGTGCCGGCTCAGGTGGTGCAACCAGCTGAGCCCAACCGTACAGCACCGGCCCTTTTCTCAAGCTGAGGACGAGACCGTATTGGCGGCCCACGCCAAGTACGGAAACAGGTGGGCCACCATTGCCCGGTTGCTTCCGGGTCGTACCGATAATGCGGTTAAGAACCACTGGAACTCTACGTTAAAAAGGCGGCAACATAGAGTTCAAGTTGAAGTTGATCAAGGGAGGGGACAAATGGACGGTGGAGATGCAAAGTGTGGTCCGTCGGGATCTATGAGTATGAATGTGGACCCGGATGAATCTGACTCTATGACAGCGCTGTCGTTGGCGCCGCCGGGGTTGGCCGGTTGTGGGCAGCCGGAACGGCGGGGAGAGAATTCTTCGGCGGAATTTTTGGATGTGATGAGGAATGTGATTGCTAGGGAGGTGAGAGATTATGTGACGACATCGTTTCAGGATGCTTCGGGGTTTCAATAGGATGTCTTATTTTATTGCATGTTAAATATTTCTAAGTTTAACTAATTTGTTATTCGAAAGTACAGAAAAATTGCACATTCTTCACGTGGAGAAATATAAATATTATTAAAATAATTATTATTTCTTTTTCCTTACCCTTTTTCGGTATAAATATTAAATATTAGCATCATAGCATGCATGGTTCTCTTCATCATTATTATTTTTACTTTAATCTTTTTTAGTTGGGCTATTTTATGGTATCCGGTTAGCATAAAATTATTCTTTTGTTAAGTTAGTCAATTAACAAATAAAATACTGATACACATACAACCTCGCTTGCGTGTCAGTATTCTATTGGTCAATTGACCAATTTATTTTAAGGTATGTCTCAGGCTCGATTCTCATTCAGGTGAATTTATTTCTTCCTCCTTTGATGAGGTTTGTTTGGTTTTATAAATAATGATGTACTTGATTATGAAATTATATTATATTTCAGAAAAAATAGAACTTTCAAAAAAAAAAGTATGGATTTCTTATTTATTGGGTAGAGGATATTCATCATTCTGTTCTTCCATTTCTGTCAATAGATGATCGTCGTATTGACTTGAATTAGTTAGAACTGAAAATCTATCATCTTTACAACGTTTTCTTTATTTGGGAGTCATATTGATTTGAATGCTACCCGAAAAGAAAAAGAGTGTCCTTCACTGACTGATATGGACATCTTATAGCTTGATACTTAGAACGAGCAAAATATATATATATATATATATAGCAAGGATCAAGAGCTTATCCCTTATTTAATTCATCCGAGCTCACCTCCCTTTAGCTACGGACCCGGCGATGGTTCGATCATACTACCGTCGTCTATACTTTTAGCGACTGACAACATATAACGTCGCTAAAAGTATAGACGACGGTTATATGACCGAACCGTCGCCGGGTCCGTCGTTAAAAGGAGGGTGAGTTCGGGTGAGTTGGATAAGGGGTATATATATATATATATATATATATATATATATATATATATATAGGCCGGATCCTGTCCGGGAGTCCGGACAGGTTTAAAATCCGGATCTTTTTTTTTTTTTTGCTTTTTTTTTTGAAACAACTAAAAAAAATATAATTATGGAATTGGAATTTTTACATAATACAGTGTTTTGGGCGTGATTTGGATGCCTATAACAAAATATGTCTGTACAGTCTGGGGCAGACTGTACATACATTGGTTGGTGTAGGTATTAAAAACACACCCAAAACACTTTATTTTGGAAAAATTTCAGTTCCATAAATTTTTTTTTTTTTTAGTTCTACAAAAAAAAAAAAAAATTTGGGTCCGAATTTGATCAGGTCCGGATATATATATATATATATATATATATATATATATATATATATATATATATATATATATATATATATATATACCGCTATGTAGTACACAGTCGTCTATGGCTACGGTTTTTTTGGGCTATAGCGACGGTTCACCCGTCGTCATAGACCAGAATAGCTATAGCGACGGGTGAACCGTTGCTATAACCCAAAAAAACAGTCGTCATAGACGACTGTGTACTACACAGTTGTGTATATACATTTTTTTCATATATATATATATATATATATATATATATATATATCTAATAAAATACAAATGATTTTGAATTTTCCGCTCACTTAATAAATTATCTGGATTATTCAAAGTTTGGGATAAATCCCACATTCCATCTATTTATCTAATTCATCTAATAAAATACAAATGATTTTAAATTTTTCGCTCACTCAATAAATCATCTGAGTCATTCAAAGTTTGGGATAAATCTCATCGTCCATAAAGTGCCGGAGACACGGGACCCAGCTGGTATATATATATACACACACGGAGAGGATCAAGTGCATAACCCTTTATTTAATATAACTTGTTCATCACATTTAGCGATGGTTCGGGCGACGGTTTGGTCCGTCACATATATCAGAGTTCGCTTTTAGCCACTCGTCGAACTGTTGTCATAACATATAAATCGTTTATCTGTTCTATAGCGATTGATCAAACCGTCGCTCTATTCATCTCTAAAAATGGTGAACAGAATATGTAAAATAAAAAGATATGTACCCATAAAGAGTATATATATACATACATACAAGCATTTCCAGCAGATGTTAATTCTTTCCTTTTTATTGCACGTGTTATTTCTGTTCATTTTTGGATTCATCATTTGTAGCCTAAGATGGTGCTATAATTAATTTCTTTTTTGGTACCCGAAAACAAAATAAATAAATTGAGAAAATTAGGTTATGAATGTATACAAAATTCCTTCTGTTATATCTCCTTGTCTCTCACATGAGGTCAACCATCGTTTACGTTTCTCATCATCCAACCTTACAAAATGATATTGATTTCTCCTTCTATTAAAGAGTCTAATTTTAATTATTTGAAGTCGATTATATTTTAATTTTTACAATTGTATTATTATAAATTATTTTAAAAATATTATTAATTAAACAATTTATTATTTTTAAATTACATGTATCACATTAGGTAAATTTTGGAATTTCTTAAATTATAATATCAGAACTCAGAAGGACAGAATAAAAATATTTCGTTCCTATTAACTCAAGAAGAAAATAGAAGAAAACAAGGAGATATATATACATACTAGCTGGGTCCCGTGCCTCCGGCACTGTATGAACTGTGGAATTTATCTCAAATTTTGAACGGCCCAGATGATTTATTGAGTGAGGGAAAAATTCTAAATCATTTGTATTTTATTAGATAGATTAGTATTGAACGGTTAGATTTATCCCAAATTTTTAACGGTTCCGATCTTTTAATAACTTGAGCGGGAAACTTAATTTTTTCAAAATCAATTGTGTTTTGTATAGATAGATAGAGAGAGAGAACCATAATTTAACTCCTTAAATGACACCGAGGCAGAACCTAATATTAGGTCCAATCATATAGTTTGGTGCATGATTGAGAGGTGTCCCACAAAAACTGCCCAATCATCCGCCACGCGTGATAATTAATATGCAACATATTTCCTACATGATATACATGAGAGCAAATCTTGTGTTCCCAATTTCTCTGTTCCCTTGCATCTCCTCACTTAAATTTTGATTCATGTCTTTTATTTAATTTTAGAATTAATTAGTGTTAAGTAAGAGACCAGGTGTCAAAATTTAAGTAGGACACAAGGGGTTAGAGGATCTGCTCTCTGATATACACACACCCTCCTTCTCCGGCCAACTTTAAGCAACGAATTAAAAACGAATCGATTATAACAATTATTTTTTGAGCTATAGCAATGGTTCGAACCGTCTTCATAATTATGTCATCGACTTTGTATGCTATAGTGACGGAAAAAATCGTTGATATAACTGGTTCATTTTTGGTTCGTCGTTTAAAATTCGTTGGAGAAATAGACTATATATATATATACACACACACACATATGCTTCCTCCGTCATAAAAATATGAAGAAAATATATTTTCACACATTTAAAAAATAAAGTACTAAAAGATTAATTTTTTAAAAAAATTTATCTTTAGTAGACTTACAAGATTATATAAAATATTTCTATTTTTTAAAATAATAAACCGTACTAAATGATATATTTGTCCTTCACTGTATATACTTAGCCTATACTTTTGAAAAAAATTATACATTTAATAACATTTTTTTAAAGAAGGAGGGAGTAGTATAGTTTGAGCAAGAGTGAAACTAGAAGAAGTTTTCATAGACAGACTCTTTATTTGTCCGATATCAAAAACCTAGACATAGCTTACAAGTTTTCAAAAAAATATTTTTTTAATTACTAGTGTTTGCTGCATTTAAGGCTAAAATATTTCGTTTATGAGTTAAATACCTTGTTTATTGATAAACAAAATTTTAAAATGTATTTAAATTTCTAAACACACCAGACACTAAACTCACCAAAACTCCTCTAAACAAAAAAATACAAATACAAATACAATTTATCTAGAAAACTGATACTTTCACATAAAAAAATTGATATTTCTACATGATATCTCTCTCGCATAAATAGTGAGTGGGTAGTACTTTCATGTGAGAAAAACTCGTGTGAAAATATCATTTTAATATATAAAAATATCAATTTCCTTTACCTAAATCAATTTGATATAGATCGAATTTTACAAAATTAATTTAGACTGAGAAGTAAACCTTGGTGGAGACTAATTGATCACTTAGGCAAATTAAAGTGGTTTGACAAGTTAAACAAAGAATTAATAGTGGGGACAACAACATTAAGCATCTTTGTTTTTATCAGGCTAGAAGCAAGTGGTGAAAGGTATGTTCCACTTTTAGGCTGCAACCTTTTTCTAGCACTTTGTTAGGCAAGTTTGGATCATACCACATGTGCTTATTACCTGTCCTGCACGAGTGATGACAGATTGATCGGTTCAGAATTTTTTCGTTTATCTATCGATTCGAACGTTAAGGATTCAACATAAATTCCTAGCAGTCTATGAATTAAATATTACATGAAAAAATCAATTTGCAAGCCAATTCAAATATTAGAAAAAAAAATATTTTCTAAAATATTAGACAAATTATATTGTATTTTGTTTTTTTTATTTTAGGTAATTTAACATGATTCTAGGGGGGTTTGATTTATTTAGATTGCAATTCTATATACTTTTATTAGGGTAAAATTATGGCAACAAATTTAAGGTTTTTTATTACCATAATTAGTTTCTAATTGCTTTATAGAAATAGGAATTTTTATTCCCAATTGGGTTGTAATTCTTATTAGGATTATGGTTTTTGTAACTAGTATAAATAAGAGTTACATCTATTGAAATTAAAACACACATTATTCATTATTCAATATGTTTGTGAGGTTTATTCTCTTCTTTGGTTCTTTGTAGAATTCCTAAGTTAATTCCTTAGTTTTTATCTGAGATTCAATTTGACTTATCATATAACAATACATAATTGTGTATAGCGTCTTCTACCGCATCAATCGTCTATTGTACTGAGATTAATATAAGCGAGGGGTCAAGGTGTCGTTGGTGTCCATATTTTCTAACGCGAGCAATTGAAGCAAGATTACCGTCTACATATAGACGAGGGATTAAGGTGTTACAAGCAATTTATCCTACAACTTTGTTAGAAACGATCGGGGCGACAAACACCTCACGCAAGCATATCTGGAAATGGGACTTTGGGTCACGGGTCACCCATGAAGGAAGCATATCTGGAAAACTCAGATGATGTTTGATTGTATTTTAATATATCTTAACAGTTTACCTCTTATTTACTAAGAAGCATAAAATTATTTGGTAATTTTTTTTTCTCTTTTGAATGTCTCTAAATCATTAAAATATAAAATTAAATCTAAAATATTCATATAACCATCTAAACAAAAGTTGTCTTTTTTTTTTATACCAAAATAATCTCTCAAATATTACAAAATCCCTCCTGTATTCCTCTAATAAAATACACAATCCACAGCTGCTGCCGGGCGACGGTTTCCTAACTCTTCTCCTCCCTTCTAACTCTCTTCCTTCCAAACACAGAGACCCAAAAGAGATCCAACCCAATTCCACCACCACCAACATCCATGGCTAGGCAGGACACGAACCCCACCAGTAGGCAGTAGCAAAACCAAGGAAGCTCGGTTCGAGTAATGTCCTCCTCTCTCCTCAATCACGAGCCTCTCTCAACAGCGGACCCATCTTCTCCCTTTTTAATTTCAAAAAGCCACCGTCACCGTCACCGCCACCCCGCCACCGCAATCGCTCCCGTAACATAATGAAGGAGGTCTAATTATTTGCGATGATTCAGAAATTAAAGAGTGAGTTTTTAATAAGTTTTGCTTAAATAGCTCACATGGTTAAAATAATAAAATACTGATATTCAGATATTTTAAAAAAAATTAATTACAAAACAATATTTCTTCATTCAAATACATTTTTAAACGGATGCTCTACATTATTTAAATATTTTAACTCTTGAGATCTTAGCATTTAATTTTATCAAACACAATCTTACTCCATTAATTTCATAAAAATTAAGAAGATGAGTAAGTTTACATGTTTCAAATTTTTTTTACCGTATCTGAAATTATTTCTATAAATTATGTAAACCTTAAATTAGACAAATGATACGATGACATAATTAATTATTAAAAATATATTCAACTAGTACAATAATATCACGTTATTTGACATAAAAATATGAGATCCCAAATATTATCATATGAAGATTATTGTTTTTGAGCCTAAGGGGATGCCTTTGTTCATCTAATGTCCTCACTCCTCATGGCACCAATGTCAAACTAACCAACAAACAATTGCAAGACAACAAAAGATTCTACATGATTTTTTTGATATTTTTACATAATTTTCTTTCACATAAATATATAATCCACTTTATTTTTTTATAAAAAAATATAAAAATATCTAAAACACATGTAGAAATATCACTTTCCAAGATATAAGGTAAAAATGTGCAATTATTATTAGTTTGTCGAATAGGCTGTGTATTCCTAATAATTCCTTTTTTGGATGGATAGATTTTAATTCATTGCATATCTTTTGGCCTTTGGCAGAATCATATCTATTTTTATATATTTTTCACATACTAATAATTTCAAAATAATGAAGTTGGTAGTTCAAAACAATCAATTATGTTATTGAGACCAGAATTAGTACGTATGACTACGAAAAAGATTCAAATGATCCGACAACGTATACAAACCTTCCAATATCGACAAAAGAATTATGTTGATCTTCATCGAAGGGACGTGAAATTAAATGTTGAAGATCATGTATTGTTACATGTTACTCCATGAAAAGGAGTTACGAGATTTGGAAAGAGAAAAAAAGATCAACCCTCGATTCATTGGTCCATTTGAAATCATCGACCAGGTAGGAACTGTGGCCTATAGACCCGCCTTACCACAAAGTATGTCTCGTGTTCATAACGTTTTTCACATATCTATGTTACGTAAATATGTGGTAGACCCAAATCACATTATTGAATTAGAACTAGATGAGATAGCGGAAGATTTAACGTATAAGGAGGTATATGCCTGTCAAGATATTAGATAAGAAGGAGCAGAGATTCTACACTCAAAAGTTATAACTCAAGTCAAAATTTTATGGAGAAACCATGATGTGACGCCCCCAAAATTATGTAAAATCCCAAATTTTACGAATAAAGATTTAATTTTCTCGAAATATTTTTTTAATATTATGGTGTGAATTTGAGATAATATTATAGTTGTGGGTAGTATTTATAAATTTTACAAAGTATGCAAGTTGTTATATAATATTCGATTGGTCGGGAAATATTCTTTTTATCGGGGAATATCCGTACGACAACATAATCATTGGTGGACCCCATAACGGAATTATTATCGAATTGAGAAAATGACAAAAGTATTTTATTGAAAATAACGGCGGAAGTTTTACCGTTAATACTGTTGAACTACTCGGTAGTAAAAGTACAGTAATACGCGTGGTTGCATAGTAGCACACAGTATTGATTATTGATGCTTATGTGAGAAGTCACTCAGTTATACTCAATTATTGCTATAGTAATTGTTGTATCATATCTCTCAGATTATTGATTCGATTATTATCACAGTATCATCTGTATTATATGATATATTATTAAGTCAATAATTGAGATGACAAAGTTATTCATATTATTAAATTATAGTATTTACAATGTCTAGAAGTTCTGTCAAGAAAAGGTTTGACCACCTAATTGCGCGCCAATAGGGAGAAATCCTTATTGGAAAGCCCCCTCTTTCCTGGGAACGACCTGGTTGATAAATATTGTGAGTTATAATATTAATGATGAATGTTATTAATATTGAAGTTGTGCTCGGAGTTGAATTTGGAGACGCGGACGTGATATTTGAGTCCGGAATGATGAAATTAGTAAAAATAGACTATAGACACAAAATTTGCCGATTTTTACTATTTGGTCAAAAAGTCAACAGTTGACTTTTTCAGGAAAAGTCAAACTTTGAAATTTTAAAATTTATATTTTTGATAAAAATAGTTTCATTATGTTGAAATTATTTGTGTTAGTGAAAATCGACATTTATTTCGATAAAATTGATGTCTGGAGGTTATTTTGACCAATCGGGTATTTAACCGGATAAATGAACAATTGATTACTATTATTTCACATGATTATAACTATTTGTTTACATGTGTATACTATTATTTCACATTCTTGTTACTATTAGGGGAGTTGGTGCAAGATTGATAATACTTGCATGACTAAGTTAAAAATGGAGGTATAGATGGAGGTACTATACTGTAATTCATATTTTCACATGTCTAGAACTATTGATTCACATGATTTACTATTGATTCACATTATTTACAATTAGGGGAGGTGTCTAAGTTTGATGATACTTGCAGGACTAAATTAAAAAATGAAAGAAAAGTTGGAGGTATTGTTCTGTAATTTTTCGAGCCCCAAAATGTGCAATTATCGAAACTATATTTTTCTATAAATAGAAGCTCATTCTTCCTTCATTTCTTACCAATTCACAAAAGCTTTAGAGCAATTATTATAGAGAGAAAGAAGAAGAGAAGTCTGTTACCTTACTATTCCAGTATCCAATTTTTTTAAGGTAAGTGATATTATTTGTTATACTCGTAGGGAGTATTATTTCTTTCTTATCCATGAAGAGAACTTCTGTTATTCCATTCTTTATTATTCTATTGGAATAACCTGTATACGCGGGCTACCCTATACTTGGTGAAATTCTTCTGTTTTTCAATTCTTTATTATTCTGTTGGAATAACCTGTATACGCGGGCTACCCTATACTTGGTGAAATTCTTCTGTTATTTCATTCTTTATTATTATGTTGGAATAACCTGTCTATGCAAAGTACTGCATACATGGTGAAATTCTTTTAATATTCCATTCTTTATTATTCTGTTGTAATATCCTGTCTGTGCGTTTTACGCCGAACCTGGTTTCGTTATTTATTATTCTGTTGGAATATCTTATCTGTGCATGTTACGCCGGACCTGGTTCCGTTATTTATTATTCTAATGGAATATCATGTCTGTGCGTTTTACGCCGAACCTGGTTCCGTTATATATTATTCTGTTGGAATAACCTGTCTGTGCGGTCTATCGCATGCATGGTGATTTCTTTTGTTATTCCATTCTTTATTATACTCAGTTGGTTAAAACTTTGACTTCTATACTCCATGAAATTAGTGGAATATCCTTGATATTTGCGCTTCATCCAGTATCTTTTCATGAAAATATTTTTCTGAGCATTCTTGAATTTTACTCTACAAAGCAGTATTATGTTGACAATTTGGACGTTATCAGTTCCTAGATAAATTAATTCTTGAACTTGTTTTATTGAATTCTTATATCATTGTCATCATCCTCATGTTTATATTTTGTTGAAAGTCATCTGTGGCCTGTATTGCATAGATGGACTTGGTATGATTATGACCAGGGATTATTCGATATAATCATAACCGTAATGTTACAAAAGATGTGAAAAAAGTCCTCATTGGCCCGTATTGCATTGATGGACAGTTTTTTGTATGATTATGGCTATGGATTCTCTTTGACCGTAGTGCAAAAATGAATTATTTTATGGCATAATCAGGACCGTTGATGAAAACATGATTATCTTTAGCCGTACTGCATGGATAATTCATAGCTGTGATATTAAATATGACAATCCCAAAACAGGTTCATTCCATCCAACCCACTCTGAGTCGCCAAATACATGGTACAGAAAATAACTACAACTTTATTACAATAATTGTCGTGCAAAATACAACAACACATATGTTGTGAGTTTTGATACAAATATATACCAACTGTGACTCACATCCCAACCTTGGATAACACGTCACAATGACACCTTACGTAAAGGTATAGTCAAAAACTATTTTAGAAATTAGAATCTTTGGGAAGTGCTCAAGGAAACCTTCGTACATGGGAGGCCATGCTTCTAGGTTATGATAGATATCATATGGCCACAGAATTATCCTTGGTTGATCCAATAGACCCAAAGAAAAACGAGAAGATTACTATCATATTCTTCCCAATGGTGAGTCTTCTCTTGACATATCATTATCTCCACTGTCTCTAATTGATAATTATACTTCAAACAAATACCAAAATTATATAAGTAGTGCTTGTATATATACTCAGTAAGTGGATGAGCACAACCCTGTCTTATGATGACACGAGGTTGTATATCTTTAGACATCTTGTATGATAGTGGCAAAACACCCTTCCAACGTTGGGTTCGCCTCACCCTATTTGATTCACCAAATATAACTACTAAATGATGTATACAACACCTTTCTATACTACTTAGGGAGAATCTCCACAGCTAGAGACCATCGTTCTATTATCCTGTTACCCCCGCTCGACCCAGCTACACTCTTATTACCTGAAAGGAATTGTGAAGCAAAAGGGTGAGCACAACTAGCTCAGTATAGAATATCATGACTAAAGATAATAAAATTATCAATAGCCTTCATCAGTAATAAATCAGAGATTTAGAACATATGGTAGATGATAAAACTTTTCAACCATAGTTGCAGCGGAACGAGAAATCCATTAGAAGAGTCAAATAGACTATAAAGTCTATTATCTTCTCCATGTTAAAAGTCCACCAACATTGTTTTATGCCTGTAACATCAATCAACAATTCCTGTCCACAATCACATGTATAACTCATAATCGTAATTTTTGTTCTAAATTTATTTTCTCATCCAGGACAAAGATAATTTTCATCACCTGAAACATCAAAGATCATGGTTATACCAAATCACAGTTCATGTTCATAATCATACTAATAAATTCATATTTGCACTACGGGCCAAAGATATTTATCAACAGACCATCTTTGCACTACATGCCAAAGATATTTATCAATAATTCATCTTTACACTACGGGCCAAAGATATTCATCAATAAGTCATCTTTGCACTACGGGCCAAAGATATTCATATCTCAAAGAAATATATAATCATTTCAGAATTTATATAAACAATAATTATAACCATGTTGATAAATTCACCTTTGCGCTTAAGCTAAAGATATTCAATTATAAATTCAATGGTCATGATCATACCAGTCACAATTCAACTTTTCACTACTAGTCAAAGAGAACCTTAGTCATAATCATACCAATAATATACCCATCTTTACACTCCAGTGAAAGAAAATTTCAACATCAGGGTTATAACAATATTATATATGATAATAAAATCAATATAATCAACATATAGATTTAATCTCCAGAGTAATATTCATAAATCAACTATAATTTGGTTAGAAAAAGAAACCAATTTTGTAGTGAATAGTACCCGTGAATAGTAACTCGTGAATAGTAATCCCGACATGAAAAGTTCCAAATTTGATAAAAAGTTCAAACCAATATTTCAACATAATGGTAATAAAGAAATAATATCACTTACGAAGAAAATAACATCCCTTATAATCCCTTACAATCCCTTAAAATCACTTACTATCCCTTACTATCCCTTACCTCAAAAGAGCAGTACTTCTGACTGGAATAACGCTGAACGAACTTGCACCGTATAGCAACACTCAAGATATCAAAATACTCACAAGAATACAATCGATAATATAGAGAGAGAAATAGAGAGAAAACTTCAGTTTCTGGTGTGATTTTTAATTCTAAACTAAGCACCCCATTTATAGTAAATTGCTTAGAAAAACCAAAGCAGAAAATTGAATATAATAATATTAATTTTTTTCTAAATTTCCTACGCACACCAACTGATTCAGCCATCAACCACACCCCAATAAAATCCACAAAAACGTTTTTCTCACATAAACCATTTAAAACTCCAAAAATGATAATCAATTAATTTATAACCTCAATAATTCATAATAAATAGCCCTTTTATCAGAAAATTTCGAATCTTGAGACTCTTTATAGGAAATTCAATTCTCTACAACTTTGCAGAAGAAAGTTTTTCCAAATTCTAAACAGAAATTGACCGAAATCCATATACGGACGATTTTACAAGCTATAATCAAATTTCAGTTAAGAAATGGGGTCCACCTGACACACAAAATATGTGTTAATCATTTAATGCAACAAAAATACTCATTCTCCTCATATACTCATATATCCCACATTCATTATAAAAATATCACCATTATTATATTATAATAATATAATAAAATATTATTTTATCAGAAAAGATAAATTATCAATTTTTAACAATTGTCATTTTAAAAAATTTCTCCATCTATATCCACATAAAATCAATATTTTTCTCATCATATAAATCAATAATTAATTATTCACAAATAATCTTATAGAATCACAATATTGACAACCAGGCAGTTCCCAGGAAAGAGGGAGCTTTCCAATAAGAATTTCTCCTTACTGGCGCGTAATTAGGTGACCAAACCTCTCCTTAGACAGAACTTTCTAGACATCGCCAATAATATTATCTAATAATATTATTCAGATAATATGAATTCTTGCTTCGATAATGGAAAATACTGTGTAGTGACAACAACGAACTGATCCAAATATTCCTTGAATACTTGGTTTATCATATCCATGAAAGCAGAAGGAGCATTAGTCAATCTAAAAGACATGACTAAGAATTCATAATGCCCGTACCGAGTTCTGAAAGCAGTCTTTGGAATATCCTCAGTTCTAACCTTCCTCTGATAATATCCAGAACGAAGATCGATCTTTGAAAAGAATTATGCTCCTTACAACTGGTCAAACAGGTCATCAATACAAGGTAGCGGATACCTATTATTGATAGTAACATGGTTTAATTCCCAGTAATCGATACAAAGTCGTATACTCCCGTCTTTCTTCTTTACAAATAAAACAAGAGCACCCCAAGGAGATGTACTAGGACGAATGAAACCGATGTCCAACAACTCCTGTAGTTGGACCTTTAACTCCTGAAGTTCAATAGGAGCCATTCGATATGAGGTTTTATAAATGGGCTTTGTACCGGGTTCAAGGTCAATAAAGAATTCAACTTCACGTTCTGGGGGTAGACCGGGAAGTTCTTCAGGAAATACGTCAGAAAAGTCAATAATAACATGAATATTATTCAACTCTGACATGTCTTTATTCAAATCCATAACATGGGCTAAGAAAGCTTGATATCCATTTTTCAATAAACGAATAGCTTTATGACTTGATATGACAGTGATTGATTTTAATGGTTTAGTTGCTTGAATTCGCGCAACAGGTTGATTAGGAATATGAAAACTAACAATCTTACGAAAATAATCAATTTTGGCATGATGTGTAGTTAACCAATCAATCCCTAAAATCACATCAAAAGCAAGTATCTTTAAAGAGATAAGGTCAACAAGTAATGTGATGGTACCAACTTGGATCAAACAAGATTTATAAAAAGTAGATGTGATGAAAGTTTCTCCTAACAGAGTTTTAACAGATAGGTCAAAGTCTAATTTCTTCGGAGTCAAGTTTAAACGTTGAGCACAAGCAGGAGAGATAAATGAATGGATAGCACCGGTATCTAGTAATGTATAAACTTCGCATGAATTTATGATTAGCTTACCCATGATCACCTCGTTTGGGTTCCTTGTATGTTGACCAGTCACGACAAACGCTCTTCCAGGAACCGTTGACTTTGACTTTTCTGGGACAGCCTTTTGAGTCACCATACCCGCTGGACTTGGTTTCGCTACAGTGCAATCTCGAGTGATATGTCCTTCTTTTCCACTGTTATAACATACCTTAAACTGTTGTGGGCAATTTGGGCTGATATGTCCTTCTTTTCCGCACTTATAGCATATGACCGGTGGTCGTTCTCCTCCCTTGGAACCAGTTGCTGCTGGTGCTGACGTCTTCACATTATCATTGTTGAATCTCCTCTTTTTAAAAACTCCCCCCGAGTCGCTTCTTCTATTTTCATGGCCACGATTATCACCAGAGTGGTTACTGCTTTTGTCTGAATGTTTCCCCCCCCCCCCGTTAGTTTTCATTATTCCGATGACTGCTGCCACCGGTATGACCCTGATTACTGTCCCTTGGTTAAACGTACTCGCTATCTCGCTCTAATAATTGAGCCCCATTGATAACATCTGAATATAAAGAAAATTTATGAGAGATAAGATATTGCCGAATCTCGGGTTTTAAACCTCTCAGAAACATCCTCGTCATTCGTTACTCATTCTCTACCAAATGAGGTGCAAACCTGGATAACTTTGTGAACTTCGTCTCGTATTGGGCACCGTCATGTTGTTTTGTTCTAGTCTAATAAACTCTACCTCCTTCATATGGCGAATACTTTCAGGAAAGTATTTTTCGTTAAAAAGTTTCTTAAACGTTTCCCAAGACATGCTGAGTGCGGTAGGCTGGGTCCGTTTCATAGACTCCCACCAGTAGTCTGCCTCGCCATGGAACATAAAGGTGGCGAATGGAACCTTTTGGTCCTCCGTGCTTCCCAAGACATCGAATATCTTGGTAATTTGCTTGATCCATGTTTCCCCCATGCTCGGATCTGGCTTTCCCTTAAATTCTGGTGGTCCCAACTCTTTAAAATGTTTGGCCGTGACAAGTCGCGCGTTGCTATCATTTCCACCCGTATTTTGTACACGAGTCTCCCTCGTCTGGTTTTGCATGAACTGAAAAAAGCTTCTAAACATACCGTCGTTCATCGTCTGCTCAGTGGTGTTATTTACAGGAGGAATATTGCCTTCTTGTTGCACGTTCCCCTAGGTGGTGACTAAAGGTGTTTCCACGGTCTCATTAACTCCACCGTTAAAACAAGGATTAATTAAATAAATTAACATATCACATATTAACCATATACTTCAACTGACCAACAAATAAGCTTAGGTAAGACATACTAGCGAAGGATTACTCGTCTCTCCCATCCTAGTACTAGTCCCCGATCTCCGCCAGAGATCATATCCCTAAGCTCTGATACCAACTGTGACGCCCCCAAAATAAGTATACAACACACATTCTTAGTCGTCAAAATACATGGTTCAGAAACAACTACAACTTTATTAATACAACATAAAAACTGTGACTTTAAATATAAATATTGTCATCTAGACAATATCCCCACTCAAATAAGTCCTCATTTTAATTATTGATACATTATTTTACAAAAATGGTGAGGACTACTAAAATAACTTCTAGAACCATCTTTCCAGACCCTGACTATTACTCGCTACATTCTCGCCTCTTGAAAAGAAAAATGAAACAAAAAGAAAAAGGGTGAGCTCAACTAGCCCAGTAAAGAACATTATGACTAAGATAATACAGAACAAATTATCGTTAGTCTTCAACAGGAAAAAAATCTAATAGAATACAATAGACAACAAGTTTTAAATCAATATTCGCAGCGAAAATAATAATTCATTAGAAGAGTTAAGTAGAGAATAAAATCTACTATTTTCTATATATGAATTTAAAAGCTCATCGTCAACATTTTATCCCTGTAACATCAATCAATATATATCTGGAATCAAATATTCATCTTTGCACTACAGGCCAAAGATATTCATCAGTTGGTCATGTTCATCTAAACACATGTTCATCTTTCCACTACGGGCCAAAGATATTCATCAGAAATCATTCATCTTTGCACTACAGGCCAAAGATATTCAGTTATATCATCATTTAGAACTGAAGATGATGAAAAATATTTTAAAGAAAACGAATTCAGTGAAACAAAAGAATAAATTTTCAAGATTAATATATATATATCAAAATTTCCTACGCACCTCTTGACCATCTGAAATCAGCCACCACTAATGACAAAAAACAAAAAAAACATTTTTGTTATTAAAATTAATTAAAACTTTCAAAAATCAATTATTTCGAAACTTCGAAACTTCAATAATTCATAATAAATAGCCCTTTTATCAGAAAATTCGAATCTTACAACTTATTATAGGAAATTCAATTCTCTACAACTTTGCAGAAGAAAGTTTTTCCAAATTCCAAACAGAAATTAACCGAAATCCATAAACGGAAGATTTTACAGGCTATAACCAAATTTCAGTCAAGAAATTGGCCCACAGACATGTTTAACATGTTTTAAAAAACTTTTGCAATAAAAATACTCTTCCTCCTCATATACTCATATATCCCATATTTATTATAAAAATATCATCATTATTATATTATAATAATATAATAAAATATTATTTTATCAGAAAAGATAAAATATCGATTTTCAACAATTGTCACTTTAAAAATTTTCTCCATCTATATCCACATAAAATTAATATTTTTCTCATCATATAAATCAATAATTTAATTATTCACAAATAATATTACAGAATTACAATACTGAAAACCAGGCAGTTCCCAAGAAAGAGGAGGCTTTTCAATAAGAATTTCTCCTTACTGGCGCGCAATTAGGTGACCAAACCTCTTCTTAGACAGAACTTTCTAGACATTGCCAATAATGTTATCTAATAATATTATTAAGATAATATGAATTATTGCTCCGATAATGAAAAATACTGTGTAGTGATAATTATTGAAACAACAGTAATATAAAATATCAACGCAACAATTATTGAATCAATAAAATAAAATACTGAACAGTAACTACTGTAACAATTATTGAGTATTGCCTTCTTACGTAGGAATCAATAATTGGTGCAATACCGTGTGCTACTGTGCAACAACGCATATTGATGTGTTTTAACCACCGGGTATTCCAACAGTGTTAACGGTAACAACTACGCCGTTATTTATAAACAACTTATACTTGTCGTTTTCTTCATCTAATCGCTTTCAGTTATGGGGCCCATAAAAGACTGCGCCGTCGTATGAATATTCTACGACAGCAAGAATATTCTACGACCAAATGAATATTCCTCGACAACAATGAATATTTTATAACCACCTACTTATTTTAAAATATTTGCGCATTTTACCCATAACTAACCACATTAATCAATTCAACCCTTACTATTTCAAAATGATAATTAGAGGAAATTAAATTTTATTTATTAATAATTTGGAGTCTTACATTTATAAATTTTACAAAGTATGTAAGTTGTTATATAATATTCGATTGGTCGGGGAATATTCTTTTTGTCGGAGAATATCCGTATGACGGCATAATCATTGATGGACCCCACAATAGAATTATTGTCGGATTGAGAAAATGACAAAAGTATTTTATTGAAAATAACGGCGGAAGTTTTACCGTTAGTACTGTTGAACTACTCGGTAGTAAAAGTACAGTAATACGCGTTGTTGCATAGTAGCACACGGTATTGATTATTGATGCTTACGTGAGAAGTTACTCAGTTATACTCAATTATTGCTATAATAATTGTTGCATCATATCTCTCATATTATTGATTCGATTATTGTCACAGTATCATCTACATTATATGATATATTATTAAGTCAATAATTGAGATGACAAAGTTATTCATATTATTAAATTACAATATTTATAATGTCTAGAAGTTCTGTCAAGGAGAGGTTTGGTCACCAAATTGCGCGCCAATAGGGAGAAATCCTTATTGGAAAGCCCCCTCTTTCTTGGGAACGACCTGGTTGATAAATATTATGAGTTATAATATTAATGATGAATGTTATTAGTATTGAAGTTGTGCTCGGAGTTGAATTTGGAGACGCGGACGTGATATTTGAGTCCGGAATGATGAAATTAGTAAAAATAGACTATAAACACAAAATTTGCCGGTTTTTACTATTTGGTCAAAAAGTCAACAGTTGACTTTTTTGGAAAAATTTAAACTTCAAAATTTCAAACTTTATATTTTTGATAAAAATTGTTTCAATATGTTAGAATTATTTGTGTTAGTGAAAATCGACATGTATTTTGATAAAAATTGATATCTGGAGGTTATTTTGACCAATCGGGTATTTAACCGGATAAATGAGCAATTGATTGCTATTATTTCACATGATCATAACTATTTGTTCAAATGTGTATACTATTGTTTCACATTCTTGTTACTATTAGGGAAGTTGGTGCAAGATTGATAATACTTACATGACTAAGTTAAAAATGGAGGTATAGATGGAGGTACTATACTGTAATTCGTATTTTCACAAGTCTAGAACTATTGATTCACAAGATTTACTATTGATTCACATTATTTACTATTAGGAGAGGTGGTGTAATTTGATAATACTTGTAGGACTAAATTAAAAATAAAAGAAAAGTTGGAGGTATTGTTCTGTAATTTTTCGAGCCCCAAAATGTGCAATTATCGAAACTATATTTTCCTATAAATAGAAGCTCATTCTTCCTTCATTTTTCACCAATTCACTAAAGCTATAGAGCACTTATTATAGAGAAAAATTATAGAAAGAATCTATAGAGAGAAAATCTATAGAAGAAGAGAAGCCTGCTACTTAACTACTCCTATATCCAGTTTCTTTTACGGTAAGGGATGTTATTTCTTTTGTATTCAATAAGAAAACTTCTGTTATTTAATACTTTATTATTCTATTTGAATAACCTGTATACGCGGGCTACCCTATACTTGGTAACATTCTTCTATTATTCCGTCTTTATTATTCTGTTGGAATATCCTGTCTGTGCGTTTTACGCCAGACCTGATTCCGTCTTTATTATTCTGTTGGAATATCCTGTCTGTGCGTTTACGCCGAACCTGGTTCCATCTTTATTATTGTTCTATAGGAATATCATGTCTGTGCGTTTACGCCGGACCTGGTTCCGTCTTTATTATTCTGTTGGAACATCTTGTCGGTGCGAATTTTGTCTGACCTGGTTCCGTTACTTATTATTTTGTTGGAATAACCTGTCTATGTGAAGTACCGCATGCATGGTGATTTCTTTTGTTATTCCATTCGTTATTATACTCAGTTGGTTAAAGTTTTGACTTTTATACTCCATGAAATTAGTGGAATATCCTTGATATTTACGCTTCATCCAGTATCTTTTCATGGAAATATTCTTCTGAGCATTCTTGAATTTTACTCTACAAAGCAGTATCATGTTGACAATTTGAACGTTATCAGTTCCTGGATAAACTAATTCTTGAACTTGTTTTATTGAATTCTTATATCATTGTCATCATCCTCATGTTTATATTATGTTAAAAGTCATCTGTGGCCTGTAATGCATAGATGGACTTGGTATGATTATGACCATGGATTATTCAGTATAATCATAACCGTAATGTTACAAATGATGTGGAAAAAAGTCCTCATTGACCCGTAGTGCATTGATGGACAGTTTTTGGTATGATTATGGCTATGGATTCTCTTTGGCCGTAGTGCAAAGATGAATTGTTTTATGGCATGATCAGAACCGTTGATGAAAACATGATTATCTTAAGCCGTAATGTATGGATAATTTGTGGTCGTGATACTAAAGAATATCATTGGCAGTAGTGCAGGGGTGATTTGATGATGTGAATTATTTATTTAGCTGATTCCCAGCGATAAAAGTGATGAAAAACCTTTTAAATCATAGAAGATAGTAGATTTTATTCCCTACTTGACTCTTCTAATGGATTGCTTGTTCCGCTGCAGTTAAACTTGATGTTTGTTATATTTTATCAGTTTAACACTTGTTGAAAGCTAACGATAAATTATTCTGCATTATCTTAGTCTTAATATTTTTTACTGGGCTAGTTGAGCTCACCCTTTCTTTCGCTGTTCTCTTCAGGAAATGAGAACGTAGCTGGGACTAGTCGGGGAACAGAGTGATGGTCCTAGATGGTGCATTAGTAGTCTTCACTATTCTGTGAAATAGTGTGGTAATAATTATAATGAGGACTCCTTTTGACTTTGTATAATCTCTAGCAGACAATATTTGTATTCAAACTCACGGTTTATGTTTTGTCGTATTATACACGACAGTTGTATTATTAAGTTGTATTTGAATTCTGTACCATGTATCTGACGACTCAGAATAGGTGATGTATACCTATTTTTGGGAGCGTCACACCTAGGACTTTAGCATGGTCATATTTTAGAACCCACAGTTACCCTGTTAGAAGTGAGAATCCCCATCACCAGTTGTCATTTTACCGAGGAGAGTTAGATATTAATTCTATGTGACATGTGGTTTGGCGGCCTTACATGATGTGGGATGATGTAATCAGTGGATTTAATTTTGAAGGGAGGTTGTTGGGATCTGGTAGGGTCCCCTTAATCCACTTTGATGTTGTGGAATTCCAGATGTCGAACCGTGTGATGAGACAGTTCGGATTCATGCAAGGCATATCATCCCCAGCCAAAAACCACGGTGACCATAGGAAGGAGAAAAAAATTTCAGCACTTAGTCAGATGCCTCCCGAGTTGGTTCTGCAAAAACACAATTGAAATTACGAATACAGTCTATACGACTTTGAAGCAAGAGGAAAACAAATACCTCGACAGGGGGTCCACAGTTTTAGGACCACAGTCCCAATTCTCCCAATTCAATAAAGGGCTTGGGAAACAAACTGATTATGTAGTACAAGAGAGCTACATACCCACCGTACAAACATATAAGGAGAGCTCAATTCCCACCACCAAGTCTACGATGAGTGTTACATTTCGACATCTTCCAACTACCTTTGAATTTGCAAGACTTTCTGACGTCATAAGAGTTGGTTCACTTAAATTACATGAAGTGATGGTTTTAATTAATGCATATTAATTATTATTATATTCATATTTATAAAATAATAATGATACATATAATAATAATTTACATTTGGGTCCTAATTCTCCTCTCTCTCACTCTCAATTATAAGTATGTAATTTTTTATTTTTACACACTAGTAATTCTCCTCTCTCTCTCTCAATTACTCCTAATTTGTTCAATTTTGTGAGCCTAGTATGTAATTTTTTATTTCTTTTATTTTTTCTATAATCTTTTTATTAATATACGCAAAACATCTTGAGAGAAAAAAAACTCCTTTAAAACGTCGTATACGACGAAAGCAAAGAAGAGAGTAACATATACGCTAGTTTTATTACGGTAGAAGGGTTTAACTTGCAAATCCTTTAGATTTGTTAAGTTTAATTCTTTATTGGTCACAATAATATATCATTTCATTTTTAAGTTTCTTCTTCTTTCTTAGCGTTCTTTGTTACACTTTGATACTTGTGACGAAATGATATTTTTATATTTTTATTATAAATTTTATAATCCTTGCTATTTATTTATAGTGATATTTTTTATAAAAAAAATCAAAAAGTTAAATAAAAATATCAATTTCCTTTTTATTATTAAGGCTATATGTATATCACAGCTGTGTAATACACAGTCGTCTATGACGACGGTTTTTTTAGACTATCCCGTATCCATAGATCAGAATAGCTATAGGGACGTCGCTATAGCCCAACAAAACTGTTGTCATAGACGTCTGTGTATTACACAGTTGTATATATATATTTTTCCCTTATTATTATGTACAATTTTTATTATATTTTTGCTTTCCGCTTTTTACTTATGAAAGAGTGATTCTTATTTTTTGGTTTTTCATTGCCCTTGTTTAGTCTATGAAAGGAAAAGAAAATAACATGTTCAACAAAACACCAAGAAGTAGAAAAATATGGATATTACTCCCATTGTACCCAAAGAAATTATTTAAAAAAAAAAAATTGTTCATAAAAAATGAGATAAAGTACATAAAGAGAATGGTATCTAAGTTATTTAGTGAGATCCATTAGTATAAAAAAAATACACATGACTTTATAATCATGTGGGGTCATTAAAGATAAATTTAAAATTTTTGTTTCTTCTATTTTTATAAATTTTAAAGTTCGATAAATTACTCGAACATCTTCAAATTATAATTTTCTGTTGATACTCAGATTATATTTGCTCGAAAAATTCAAACTGTTCAGGCTCGATTCGAGATCGCGCTCGATTCGATAGCAGAACGAGCCTCAATCAAATTTTATTTCATACTCAATAAATTTTATAAATTAAATCTGAACAATTCAATATTCGATTTCATTCAACTCATTTAAACTCTTATGCGTAAATTATATTTTGTTCATTCTTTTTTTGAAGGGAAAAGTATTAATTAATACGAGTGAAGGGTGTGACTGTCATGTGCCATCATCAGTCAACAAACCATGTTACGGGGCATTGACTTACTTTTATTGGTCCCCCTTCGTACCAAACCTTGGAGAGAAAGATGGTCAGCTTTTTAGAAGAAAAAAAAAAGACAAAATATCACTTCCATGATTCTAGAAGATAAAATATCAGTTCATCCATTTTTTTTTAATATAAAGCGTTTTAAAATAATATTTTTATCTCTTAATATAGGTCGTTTGAAAATTTTAAATAAATATTAATTAATTAATTTTTAATAATACTTCAAATATTAAATATAATTTTAATTCTTCCACTATTTTTTATCTAATAAATAACACTATATTTTTTTAATATAAGAGTAATATAGATAATTAATATTATATTTAATATTTTACAATTATTTTTTAATACTTGACTTATAATATTAACTACTTAATTTATTGTGTTTATGTGACGCCCCAAAACAGGTATACAACACCCATTCTGAGTTGTCAAAATACATGGTATAGAAATAACTACAATTTTATTAATACAACATAAAAACTATGAGTTTAAATATAAATATTGTCATCTAGACAATATTCACACTCAAATAAGTATTCATTTCAATTATTGATACATTATTTTATAAAAATAGTGAGGACTACTAAAATAATTTCTAGAACCATCATTACATACCCCGACTAGTACTCGTTACATTCTCGCCTCCTGAGAAGAAAAATGGAACAAAAAAGAAAATGGTGAGCTCATCTAGCCCAGTAAAGAACATTATGACTAAGATAATACATAATAAATTATCGTTAGTCTTCAACAGGAAAAAATCTAATAGAATACAGTAGACAATTAGTTTTAAATCAATCTTCGCAGCGGAAATAATAATTCATTAGAAGAGTTAAGTAGAGAATGCAAACTACTATCTTCAATATATGAATTTAAAAGTTCATCGTCGATATTTTATCTCTGTAACATCAATCAATATATATCTGGAATTAAATATTTATCTTTGCACTACAGGCCAAAGATATTCATCAGTTGGTCATGTTCATCTAAACAAATGTTCATCTTTGTACTACAGGCCAAAGATATTCATCAGAAATCATTCATCTTTGCACTACATGCCAAAAATATTCAGTAATATCATCATTTAGGACTGAGGATGATGAAAAATATTTTAAAGAAAACGAATCCAGTGAAACAAAAGAACGAGTATTAAGGATTCATACTTTAAATAACTCAAGTTCGAAAATACTTCATAAATAACCAGAGTGGAGTAAAATTCAAGATTTAAGACCAAAATATAGATTCAATCAAAGATATGAACTATAACAGACAATCTTGGACACAAAAAAGAAAATTTAATTTTTTTTGTGAATAGTGTCGTATACGTGAATAGTTCTGTATACGTGAATAGTAACTCCGACACTAAAAGATAGAAATTTCACAAAAAATATCATCAACTTTGTGAATAGTACTCGTGAATAGTAACTCATAAATAGTAATTTATGAATAGTAACTTATGAATAGTAACCCCGGCATGAAAAAGATTCAAATTTGATAAGAATTTCCAACCGATATTTTGGCATAATGATATTGAAAAAATAATATCATTTTAAGAAGAAATAACATCCCTTACCTTAGAAAAATAGTACTTCTGATTGGAATACAAGATCTATTGCTAAAGGAACTTGCACCGTATAGCAACACTCAAAGTACTAAAATACTCACAAAAATACGCTCGATATATAGAGAAAGAAAGAGAGAGTAATTTGTAGTTTCTGGTATGATTTTTAATTTTAACCTAAGCACCCTATTTATAGAAAAATGCTTAGAACACCGAAGCAGAAAATTTAATATAATATTAATATATTATATATAAATTCCTACGCACACAATCTATGATCTGAATTCAGCCATGCTTGACAACAAATAAGTCTACCAAACAAATCAAAAACGTTTTTATTATTTAAAATAATTAAAACTTCTAAAAATTAATTATTTCAGAACTTCGGAACTTCAATAATTCATAATAAATAGCCTTTTTATCAAAAAATTCAAATCTCATGACTTTTTATAGGAAATTCAATTATCTACAACTTTGCAAAAGAAAATTTTTCCAAATTCCAAACAGAAATTGACCGAAATTCACAAACGGACGATTTTACAGGCTATAATCAAATTTCAGTCAAGAAATGGGCCCACAGACATGTTTAACATGTTTTAAACAACTTTTGCAACAAAAATACTCCTCATCCTCATATACTCATATATCCCACATTCATTGTAAAAATATCCCCATTATCATATTATAATAATATAATAAAATATTATTTTATCAGTAAAGATAAAAATCGATTTTCAACAATTGTCACTTTAAAAATTTTGTCCATCTATATCCACATAAAATAAATATTTTTCTTATCATAAAAATTAATAATTAATTATTCATAAATAATATTACAGAATCACAATAATGACAACTAGGCAGTTCCCAAGAAAGAGGGGGCTTTCCAATAAAGATTTTTCCTTACTGGCGCGCAATTAGGTGACCAAACCTCTCCTTAGAGAGAATTTTCTAGACATTGTCAATAATATTTTCTAATAATATTATTCAGATAATATGAATTATTGCTTCGATAATGGAAAATAATGTGTAGTGACAATTATTGAAACAACAGTAATATAAAATATCAACGCAGCAATTATTGAATCAATAAAATAAAATACTGAACAGTAACTACTGTAACAATTATTGAGTAGTGCCTTCTTACGTAAGAATCAATAATTGGTGCAATACCGTGTGCTACTGTGCAACAACGCGTATTATTGTGTTTTAACCACTAGGTATTCCAACAGTGTTAACGATAACAACTACGCCATTATTTATAAACAACTTATACTTGTCGTTTTCTTCATCCAATTGCTTTTCGTTATGGGGTCCATAAAAGACTGTGCCGTCGTACGAATATTCCTCGACAGAAAGAATATTCCACGACCAAACGAAAATAACATGTTCAACAAAACACCAAGAAGTAGAAAAATATGGATATTACTCCCTTTGTACCCAAAGAAATGATTAAAAATGAAAAAAAAAATTGTTCATAAAAAATGAGATAAAGTACATAAAGAGAATGGTATCTAAGTTATTTAGTGAGATCTATTAGTATAAAAAAAATACACATCACTCTATAATCATGTGGGGTCATTAAGGATAAATTTAAAACTTTTGTTTCTTCTATTTTTATAAATTTTAAAGTTCGATAAATTACTCGAACATTTTCAAATTATAATTTTCTGTTAATACTCGGATTATATTTGTTCGAAAAGTTCAAACTGTTCAGGCTCGATTCGAGATCGCGCTTGACTCGGTAGCTGAACGAGCCTCAATCAAACTTTATTTGATACTCGATAAATTTTATGAATTAAATCTGAACAACTCAATATTCGATTTCATTCAACTCATTTAAAACCTTATGCATAAATTATATTTTGTTCATTCTGTTTTTTGAAGGGAAAAGTATTAATTAATACGAGTGAAGGGTCTGACTGTCATGTGCCATCATCGGTCAACAAACCATGTTACGGGGCATTGACTAACTTTTATGGGTCCCCCTTCGTACCAAACCTTGGAGAGAAAGATGGTCAACTTTTTAGAAGAAAAAAAAAGAAGATAAAATATCACTTCCATGAGTCTAGAAGATAAAATATCAGTTCATCCATTTTTTTTTAATATAAATCGTTTTAAAATAATATTTTTGTCCCTTAATATAGGTAGAATTTTAAATAAATATTAATTACTTAATTTTTAATATTATTTTAAATATTAAATATAATTTTAATTCTTTCATTATTTTTTGTCAAATAAATAACACTATATTTTTTTAATATAAGAGTAATATAAATAATTAATATTATATTTAATATTTTATAATTATTTTTTTAATACTTGACTTATAATATTAACTACTTAATTTATTGTGTCTATACTCTAAAGCACGTGTATACTTGTAGTACTTCTTTATGTCTTTTTGTTGGTTTAGTTTATACACACATTCACTCAATAAGAGGGAAAAAGTTCATAGAACATCTGTTTCTCTTTCCTCCGTATGGACCGTTATTAGTAGTCGTGGCAGTTGGCACACCACTTGTCTGTATAAATTATGTAGAATAAAATAAAAAAATTTATAAAATTTATAATATCAAGTAGAAAAATAAAAATATATACATAGTACAAAAGAATAATATAATTAAAATTATAAAAACAAAAGAGAAAAAAATTGTGATACAAAAATAGACATGACAATATAGTTGGTTAACTGATGGGTCAACCCATATTAACTGGAATCAAATGGGTTGGTTAACTGTTTTTATTTATTTGAGTTGGTTAAAGTTTGAAACCATATTTTTAAAAATAAATATAGAATAGTTTGTGACAAAATCAACAAAACAACCGTACTATTATATTGATATATTGAATATTTTGTTTTATCGTTTGATACTGTTAGAATAAAAATGTTAACATCAGAACAACTATGTTATGTTCGGATTCGGTTCTCGTGAAGTTAATTTTATGGTAAAATAGTTAATTGACCAATACAGTACTGGCATTCAAAGAAAGAGAGGTCACTTTCAGCCTGTATGTCGACATTGTATTGGTTAATTGACCAAAGTTAACTTCATAGTTTTCGGCCCTACACAATATGTTGAGGTGGATTATGCCACATCATCAGTTTGTAAAATATTTATAGAATAGTTTGTGTCTCTAACATTATTCATTGCGAATTTGCAATGCTCAATTGTTTGTTATCATAACTTTTTAGTTTTGAAGTAGAAGGAAAATATTTTTAAATTCAAAATTTATACAAATTTGTAAATATTTTGAAAATAATAAATTTTATATTGAGACATATCATTTATATAAAAGTAATGAATAAGTTAAAAGTTTGTGTATAGAACTAAACTAAACTATTCTATTTTTGTTTTTTTAACGTCTCTATTTTCTTTTAAATTTGATTGGTGGAGTTTTTATTTTAGACAATTACATACTTTATTGATTGTCACTAGTTACTTTTAACAATAATAAGCTTAAGTTGTTGAAAATGGTTTTGGTTCAAAATTAATTGTTTTATTTAATTTCATCTATATTTTTTGAAAAATAAATTTTATGCTTATTTGTTTCTTGGAGTGTAATTGATGAAGTTATTATTATTATAAAAAATTAGATCTTAATTTGTATTTTTTTAATTTCTTGTGAAATGGATTTTTGTACTTAATTCAAATTACAAGTATGTTTTTTTAACAAAATAAATATAGTACAAGTAAGTCAATACGTGTAATCAAGCAAAAAAAATAAAAAATAAAAAATTAAAGCAAAATAATTCTAATAGATAGATATTATTAAATAATATCATTTCTTATATTTATATATGTAAGGGTAATACAGTAATAGTGTAGTTTAAAAAAACGAATTTCTTTGATTACCTTTCTTCTAAACTCACAAATAAGGGAAAATTTAATTAAAATCTCATATGATCTCTTCTTTTCTAAAACTCGCAAATATGACAAAGGCAGGATCGGACGCCATTTAAGCAATGGCTTGAGGCCCCTAAATTGAGAAGACCCTCAAATTTTAATAATCCATATATGTTAGAGGTCATTAAAAAAGTTTGAAAAAATAATTTTGCATCTAATAGAGCAAGAAAAATGAGATTTTATTTTTTTAAAAAATCATAGATATTAATTTAATTTAGCATTAAATGATTAAAAAAATGCCCCAATTTAAGATTTGACTTGAGGCCTCCAAAAAGTTTGAACCGACCCTGACAATGGAAAACTATAATCCATTCTTATCCCTTCACATCCTTTCTCTTTCTATACTTTCTCTTTCCATCCCAGCCCTCCAAATTAACAAACACAGTTTAGTCTTAAAGTCACACTGATTGTTGCAATATTATAATTTTTGAGATAGTGTTTTTAAAATATATTTCATCCGTTTCATAATATATGATATTTTAGATGATTTTATTTTTTTTCAAATTATTTGATGTTTTATATAATCTAGGAGAATTAACCTGTTCTTTTCAAAATTACCCCTCATGAAAAAAAATATTATCGATGAGAGATAGAGTATGAGATAAGTATATGATAAAGTGTATTATAGACGATTAGTGTGACGCCCCCAAAATAGGAATACATCACCTATTCTGAGTCGCCAAATATATGGTACAGAATACAAATACAATCTTAAATATACAACATGAGCTGTGAGTTTGAATACAAATATTGTTTACTAGAGAGTATACAAACTCAAAAGGAGTCTTCATTACTATTATTATCACACTATTTCACATAATAGTGAGGAATACTAATGCAAACATCTAGGATCATCACTCTGTTCCCCGACTAGTCTCAGCTACGTTCTCATTTTCTGAAGAGAACAGTGAAAGAAAGGGTGAGCTCAACTCGCCCAGTAAAAAATATTATGATTAAGATAATGCAGAATGAATTATCATTAGCCTTCAACAGTATAACAACTGTTAGAATATAATAGACAACAAGTTTTAGATCAAAAACTGTAGCGGAATAAACAATCCATTAGAAGAGTCAAGTAAAATATAAAATTTACTATCTTCTATGATTTAAAAAGTTTTTCACCAACTTTATCGCTGAGACTCAGCTTAATAAATAATCCACATCATTAACTCATCCCTGCACTACAGTCCAAAGATATTTTTAGTATCACGACCACGAATTATCCATGCACTACAGGCCAAAGATAATTGTATTTTCATCAACGGTCCTGATCATGCCATAAAACAATTCATCTTTGGACCCTTGGCCAAAGAGAATCCATAGCCATAATCATACCAAAAACTGTCCATCAATGCACTACGGGCCAATGAGGACTTTTACCACATCATTTGTAACATTAAGGTCATGATTACACTGAATAATCCTTGGTCATAAACATACCAAGTCCATCTATGCACTACAGGCCACAGATGACTTTCAACAAAATATAAACATGAGGATGATGACAATGATATAAGAATTCAATAAAACAAGTTCAAGAATTAATTTATCCAGAAACTAATAATGTCCAAATTATCAATATGATACTGCTTTGTAGAGTAAAATTCAAGAATGCTCAGAAGAATATTTTCATGAAAAGATACTGGATGAAGCGCAAATATCAAGGATATTCCACTAATTTCATGGAGTATAGAAGTCAAAACTTTAACCAACTGAGTATAATAAAGAATGGAATAACAAAAGAAATCACCATGTATGCGGTACTTCGCATTGACAGGTTATTCCAACAGAATACTAAATAACGGAACCATGTCAGACGAAATTCGCACCGACAGGATGTTCCAACAGAATAATAAAGAATGAAATAACAACAAAAATCACCATGCATGCGGTACTTCGCATAGACAGGTTATTCCAATGGAATACTAATAAGGACGGAATCAGGTCCGGCGTAAAACGCATAGACAGGATATTCCAACAGAATAATAATAAAGACGGAACCAGGTCCGGCGTAAAACGTAAAGACAGGATATTCCAACAGAATAATAAAGACAGAATTAATTTCGGCGTAAAACGCACAGACAGGATATTCCAACAGAATAATAAAGACGGAATAATAGAAGAATGACACCAAGTATAGGGTAGCCCGCGTATACAGGTTATTCCAACAAAATAACAAAGAATAGAATAACAGAAGTTCTCTTCATGAATACAAAAGAAATAATACTCCCTACGAGTACAACAAATAATATTCCCCACCTTAAAAAAATTGGATACTGAAATAGTAAGGTAGCATACTTCTCTTTTTCTTTCTCTCTATAATTTCTCTCAATAATAATTGCTCTAAAGCTTTTTTGAATTGGTGAGAAATGAAAGAAGAATGAGCTTCTATTTATAGGAAAATATAGTTTCGATAATTGCATGTTTTGGGACTCAAAATATTACAGTATAATACCTTCCTCTTTTTCTTTATTTTTAATTTAGTCCTGCAAGTATTATCAAACTTGCACTAACTCCCCTAATAGTAAATAATGTGAATCAATAGTAAATCATGTGACTCAATAGTTCTAATCATGTGATAAAAATAATTACAGTATAGTACCTCTATCTATACCTCTATTTTTAACTTAGTCATGCAAGTATTATCAATTTTGCACCAACTCCCCTAATAGTACAAGAATGTGATTCAATAGTACACACATGTGAACAAATAGTTATATAAGCATGTGAATTAGTAGCAATTAATTGCTCATTTATCCGATAAATTACCCGATTTATCAATATAACCCCCAGACATCAATTATCATCGGAATAGAAACTATTTTTATCAACAATATAAATTTTGAAATTTTGACGTTTTAGTTTTCCCGAAAAAGTCAACTGTTGACTTTTTGACCGAATAGTGAATCCCGGAAAATTTTGTGTTTATAGACTATTTTTACTAATTTTATCGTTCCGGACTCAAATATCACATCCGCGTCTCCAAATTCAACTCCGAACACAACTTCAATTTTAATAACATTCATCATTAATATTATAACTCACAATATTTAACAACCAGGTCGTTCCCAAGAAAGATGGGGCTTTCCGATAAGGATTTCTCTTTATTGGCATGCAATTAGGTGACCAAACCTCTCCTTGACAGAACTTCTAGACATTGTCAATATTGTAAATAATAATATGAATAACTTTGCCATCTCAATCGTTGATTTAATAATATATCATATTATGCAGATGATACTGTAACAATAATTGAATCAATAATATGAAAGATATGATGCAACAATTACTGTAGCAATAATTGAGTGACTTCTCACGTAAGTATCAATAATCAATACCGTGTGCTACTATGCAACCACGCGTATTACTGTACTTTTAACACCGGGTGTTTCAACAGTTAACGATAAAACTTCCCCCGTTATTTTCATAAAAT
The DNA here is from genome assembly GCA_020205505.1 of Panax japonicus. Classification (NCBI taxonomy): domain Eukaryota; kingdom Viridiplantae; phylum Streptophyta; class Magnoliopsida; order Apiales; family Araliaceae; genus Panax; species Panax japonicus. Next base: position 87,133,650 of record CM035091.1, read on the forward strand.
ATTTTTGTCATTTTCTCAATCCGACAATAATTCTGTTGCGGGGTCCACCAATGATTGTACCGTCATACGGATATTTCCCGATAAAAAGAATATTCCCCGACCAATCGAATATTATATAACAACTTGCGTACTTTGCAAAATTTATAAATATAACCCACAACTATAACATTATATCAAATCCACACCATAATATTTAAAAAATTATTTTGAGAAAATTAAATATTTATTCATAAAATCTGGGGTCTCACAATCTCCCCTCCTTATGGAATTTCGCCCTCGAAATTTACGTACGTACTTGGTATGCTGAACAGGTAAGGATATCTCGACTTCATTTCAAATTCTAACTCTTGAGGTATAACCTTTGAGTGTTGAATACGATTCTTCTTATCCAAGATTTTAACACGTATCTCCTCAAACGTTAAATCAGTCGTTATCTCGTCCGGTTCTAAATTAATAATGTGGTTCGGGTCGTCCACATATTTACGTAACGTCGATACGTAAAAAAAACGTTATAAACACGTGACATACTTGGCGGTAAAACGAGTCTATAAGCCACAGTTCCTACTCGATCGAGGATTTCAAATAGGTCAATTAAATCGAGGGTTGAGATTTCCTTTCTTCATCGATTTTTGCTTCTAGAATAACGCCTTCTTGAACCTTCTTCATTCATCGGCTATGAGTATGTAGCTTGAGCGGCTTTAACTTTATCGATTAAAGTCAATTTTAATCGTATATTCGTTATCTTTACGTGGTTTCCTAGATTCTTTAACTCTATCTTCATCATTTGTAAGTCGTACGAAATGGGTCTTTGTGTTAACAACATCGCACTCGTAAACGTATACAATCTTCTACTCAACGCGTCAGCTACCACGTTCGCTTTCCCACGATGGTATTGAATGGTATGATCGTAATCTTCAACAACTCGAGCCAACGAATTTGGCGCATGTTACGTTCGTTTTAAGTAAAGAAATATTTGAGGGTTTTAGAAATGGGTTTTGTACTGGGGTCAATACAAAATTCGATTTCACGCTCTAGGGTAGGCTAAGAAGCCTTCAAGAATACGTCAGAAAATCTATTAACAATAGAAATGTCATTCAAAACTGTGACTCTCATCCAAGACTTGGATAGTACGTCACATTGATACCTGTCAACTTGTCATCGTCATTCACGACATCACCTACAGAAAGTCTGGCTTCGGTGCATTCCACACAAGGAAGTCAACAACGAAAGGCTCGGGGCTCTTTACTTATGGCTTGATATGACAGTGATTGACTTTAGTGGTTTGGTTACTTAAAAAGTTAGGAATATGAAAGCTAACCACCTTACGAAAAGCATGATGAGTAGTTAACCAATAGATTCCAAAAATCACATCCATGCAAATATTTTCAAAGAGATAAGTTCGACAGGTAACGTGAAAGTGTTGATTTGAATCAAACAAGATTTATAAATAGTAGAGGTAACGAAGGTTTCTCCCAACTGAGTTTCAACAGATAAATCAAAGCCTAACTTCTCTGGAGTTAAATTCAAACATTGAACACAACTAGGTGAAATAAAAGAGTGAGTAGAACCGGTATCTAACACGGTATAGACTTCGCAAAAGTTTATGATTAAATTACCTGTGATAATTTTATACAGGTTCCTCGTTACAAAAAAAAATTCTCTCTCTTAAACTACCGGTTTTGGCTTTTCTGGGACATCCTTTGGCATCACTATCCCAGCTGGACTTGACTTCACCATACGACAAAATTGAGCTAGGTCTCTTCCGCAATTGAAACACGCTTTGGATTGCTGCGTACAGTTTGGACGGATGTGTCCCTCCTGTCCGCATTTGAAACATACGACCGATGATCGATCTTCTTCCTTTGAAACGGGGGTTGGTGCTGATGTCTTTCTATCATTATTGAACCTTCTCTTCTTGAAATTTCCACTTCTATTATTTTGACCATGATTACCACCGAAGTGGTTATCATTCTTGGCATGATAATTTCCCACACGATGGTTATCATTGTTTCGATGATCGTTGCCACCGGTACGATTATTATCGTGTTGTTGGTCGTTGCCAATAACTGAGCCCTATTCACAACATCTGAATATAAACAAAGTTTGTGAGAAATAAGATATTGACGTATCTCAGGTTTCAAACCTCTTAGAAATATTCGCGTCATTCGCTCCTCATTATCGACCAAATGGGATGCAAACCGAAACAACTCTGAAAATTTAGAATCATACTGCGACACGATCATATTATTTTGCTCCAGCTTGATAAACTCCACCTCCTTCATGTGACGAATACTTTCGGGAAAGTACTTGTCGTTGAACAACTCTTGGAACTTCTCCCAAGACATCTTGAGTGCATCAGTCTGGGTACGTTTTACAGATTCCCACCAATGATCTGCTTCTTCACGCAACATAAAGGTGGCAAAGGAAACCTTTTGCTTCTCGGAGTATCCCAAGACCTCAAATATCTTGGTGATCTGCTTTAACCACGTCTCCGCCTTAAGTGATTCTGGCTTTTCCAAAAATTCCGGTGGTCCCAGCTCCTTGAACTGCTTAGCGGTGACCAACCGTGGGTTGCCATTGTTTCCTCCTGCATTATGAACAGGATCCGCCTTCGCCTGATGTTGCATGAATTCTAAAAAGCTCCTTAACATACCGTCGTTCGTCTATTGATCATTGTTGTTGTTTACAGGAGGATTATCGCCATCCTGTTGTACATTGTCCTGATTATTGATATATGGAGACTCAACGGTCTCCTGTGCTCTATTCCTATTCTCAACATTCTCGGATGTCATTTTCAAACACTGCTACAAAACAAGGGTTAATTAACATATCACATATTATCCTTATACTCTGACCGACCAATTAAATACCAAATAAACTTAGGTGGGTCATACTAGCGAAGGAATTCCCCGTCTCTCCCCTCCTAGTTCTTATCTCACATCCTAACCAGGGATCATATCCCTAAGTTTTCATACCAACTGTGACTCCCCCAAAACAGGAATACAGCACCTATTCTGAGTCGCCAAATACATGGTACAAAATACAAATACAATCTTAAATATACAACATGAGCTGTTAGTTTGAATACAAATATTGTTTACTAGAGAGTATACAAACTCAAAAGGAGTCCTCATTACTATTATTATCATACTATTTCACAGAATAGTGAGGAATACTAATGCAAACATCTAGGATCATCACTCTGTTCCCCGACTAGTCCCAGCAACGTTTTCATTTTCTGAAGAGAACAGTGAAAGAAAGGGTGAGCTCAACTAGCCCAGTAAGAAATATTATGACCAAGATAATGCAGAATAAATTATCATTAGTCTTCAACAGTATAACAACTGTTAGAATATAATAGACAACAAGTTTTAGATCAAAAACTGCATCGGAATAAACAATCCATTAGAAGAGTCAAGTAAAATATAAAATTTACTATCTTCTATGATTTAAAAAGTTTTTCACCAACTTTATCGCTGAAACTCAGCTTAATAAATAATCCACATCATTTACTCATCCCTGCACTACAGGCCAAGGATATTTTTAGTATCACGACCACGAATTATCCATGCACTACAGGCCAAAGATAATCGTGTTTTCATCAACGGTCCTGATCATGCCATAAAACAATTCATCTGTGCACCCTTGGCCGAAGAAAATACATAGCCATAATCATACCAAAAACTGTCCATCAATGCATTACGGACCAATGAGAACTTTTACCACATCATTTGTAACATTAAGGTCATGATTACACTGAATAATCCTTGGTCATAAGCCACAACTATAACATTATATCAAATCCACACCATAATATTTAAAAAATTATTTTAAAAAAATTAAATATTTATTCATAAAATCTAGGGTCTCACAATTAATATTATATTTAATTTTATACAATTATTATTTTAATTTTTATTTATAATTCTAAAACGTCATACGTAATGGGATAGGGGATTAATTAATAAAAACAAATTTTGCCCCGAACAAAGTAACAGGTCAATGTTTCCGGACCTGTTTCCTAATTTTAAAGGACAATAATGATTTGAAATATTTGAATCTTTTTGAAGCCCCCAAACTTAATGATTAATTACAAAATTGTCCTCAGTTTTATTTTAGCTCTAAAATACCAACTTTTTAAACCGTGTTTCTTTAGGTTTAAATTATTTACTAATCTATTCTCTTTTAACATATTTATAAAATAATTGGGACAGATGTTTCACATGGAGCCAATATTTATAAAATTATTGGGACAGATGTTTCAATTAGTGAATCGGTTTCCAATTAGATCTTTTACATAATGTATATATTTATATAAAACTTGAATTCCGACTAATAATTTCACCGGAGTATTAGAGCCTAGAAGGAACAATAATATAAAAAAAATAAAACTTAAAGGAATACAACTGAAAAAACGGGCAAAGGGTCAAAAAAGTCTCTGATGTTTATCACAATGTCCTACTTGCACTCTAAACTAATTTTGTTTTCAAAAGTACCCTTAACGTTATATTTTTGGGTCATTCGTGCCTCTACCGTTAACAAAAGACAGACGGAATTAAAATGTGATGACGTGGCAGGCTTAAATATAAAATATATTTTAAATAAAACAATATATATCATTTAATAAAAACAAAAAAGTTTAAATTTTAAATAAAAAAAGCATAACATATTTACATCTTTTATTCAAAATAATAAAATTTAAATTATTTTGTTAACTAATCAAAACAACTAATTAAATAAAATAAGTTGTATAACATATTTACATCATTTAATCAAAATACTAAAATTCAAAATATAACATATTTACATCAAATACTAATTTTAAAAAATACTAAAATACTAATTTAAAAAAATTCTAAAATACTAAAAAAATCAAATTAAAAATACTAAAACTCAAATTATTTTGCTAATTAATCAAAACAACAAAAATTCAAATTACATCATTAAAATACTAAAATCATAATACTAAATATGTATACATAACAGTATATGTTATAATTTGATGATATAATAATATTTTAAAATATGTATTAAAAAATTCAAATTACATCATAATATTTTTAAATTGATATAATTTTAAAAATTAATATTAAAAATTACTAAAATAATCATAATACTCCAGTTTTGAATTCTAAAAATATTATTTAGTATTATGATTTTAGTAATTTTAGTAATTTGATTAAATGATGTAAATATGTTATACAACTTATTTTATTTAATTAGTTGTTTTGATTAGTTAACAAAATAATTTGAATTTTATTATTTTAATTAAATGTGTAAATATATTATGCTTTTTTATTTTGAATTTTAGTATTTTTTTTGATTAAATGATATATATTTTTTATTTAAAATATATTTTATATTTAAGTCTGCCACTTCATCACATTTTAATCCCGTTTATTTTTTGTTAACGGCAAGGGCATAGATGACCCAAAAATATAACGTTAAGGGTACTTTTGGAAAAAAAATTAATTTAAGATGCAAGTGAGATATTGAAATAAATATCAGGGGCTTTTTTTATGACCCTTTTCCCCTAAAAAAACTCGTACTTTAATGCTCTGTTTCTTAGTTTTAAAATAGACAGAAAAGAAAAGAAATGGAAGAAAAAATTAAGTTGTCTTTCAAATTCTTATGTTTCTAAATTTTTTAATAAACGTAAAAGAAAAGAAATGGATAGAAAACTTGGTCATTTTTCCTGCCAAAGTTTTTCGTCCAAAATTGGCATGATTTGGACGGAAAAAAAATTAGAATAAGTAATATTTTTATAATTCCCATATTATCCTCAATTTTTAATATAATAAATTTTAGGGTTAAGTTCAGATGACCACCTATGGTTTAAGCGGTTTCCCACTTAACTACCTGTGGTCCGTAAACCTACATTTAAACACTCGTCCTTTTGAGGTGAAGTGAAAAATTTATCTTTTCCATCTGAATTAACTGTGCGTGTATGTCAGACGCCAAAAGCGCGTGAGAAGGGTTGTAACAGTCCAAAAAAAAAGTAGTAAATATCTAAATTACCCTCTTTTCCTCATTATCTTTCTCGTTATCTTCAGTCTCCTCTTTTCTTCATCATTCATGAAACCCAAATTGCTTCATCCCATCATCATCCCTTCTTTTTCTTCTCAATCTATCTCCAAATCGTAGTAGGATTCTCAATTTTCTAGGGTTCTTCCCAATTTCAAATCCACCCAAAGAAGTTATGCACGAATTTTCTAGGGTTAGTAATGGATGAAGATTGAACAAAACCCATTTGTTGATCAGTTTGGGTCCGTCGAGTCCGAGTTTCGTATCGACCGGATTTCTACACTTAAGCTTAAGCTTGCCGTGGGTCGGCTCGCTGGGATCGAGATAAGAGAGACTACGGTAGCCGATACTTTTCTTGAAAACCCTTTTCCAAATGGGGTAAATGATTTCTACAAACCTTTAATTGTTCCCCAGAATTTTATACCCCATTTGGAGATGGAGCTTTATCAGCTCCAAAAGTCACCGATTCATCTACCAACAAACTTGATATTCCACAATTTTTTCAAGAAGATTGTTCATTCATGTCAATTATTGGTGATTTGGAGGTAGAAGCTTATGCTACTTGTTGTAAAGTGGAGACAATTCAATCCCCTGAAATACCCATTTTCAATATGGGTATTTGGTCAGAAAAAAAGAGTACTCAAATTTTAGCATTTGCTTCATTTATTATGGGTTTGTTCTACCTGAATTGGAATATTGAAAATTGGTGTGGATTTGGGGTTTTACTTGGTGATATTCTTAAATTTTAGCATTGTTGTTTCAATTTTTAGAAAAGTTGTTGAATTGGAAGAAATTTACAATTCTTGGTACATATGGGAAAATCTTTGAACAAAGTATATTACATGGAGATTCCTGCGATTAATCTTTCAAATTGGATATTCTGCTTGTGTTGGTGAATTATTGGAGGATTGTATTTGGGTGTTAAGATATATTACATTTGCTCTGTTTTTGAACAAGGAATTGAGAAGAAAGAAATGGAGGATTTGCTCTGTTATTCAAAGTACTACTTTTAACTTTTCTTTCTTTATATCATATACGTTGCTGTTTTGTTTGGCATTTAAAGACTTATATGTGGTGTAGATTCAATTGATTCAATTTTTTTCGAACATCATAAGATCAATTTTACGAGGCGAGCAGATTTTGAAAGTAGAACTTATTTTTCACGGTAATATGTGTATATCATTCTGTTCGCCTTTGTTATAGCCTGTAAGAGCTTCATTTGATATAATTGTCGTCATTCAAATTCAGATCTAGCGGAAGGTATTTGCTACAAAATTTTAATTGTAATGTTACTGATGATTGATGAAATTTCCATAATTCTAGCTGATTTTTTGTAGATTTGAATGTAAATGTACTTATTCCTACTTCGTTTCAAACAAAACTAGCTGCTTCATGCATAAATCTATGGAAATTTATTTCAAAACCAGTTTCCTGCTTTAATCTTTAAAGATCGTTGATGTCATTGCATTACAGTCTTTATACGTAAGAGGGTAATTAAGTCTTTATACAATTTAACTAACAGAGTTATGACAGAAGTGACGTTTTCACTTCACCTCAAAAGGACGAGTGTTTAAATGTAGGTTTACGGACCACAGGTGGTTAAGTGGGAAACTGCTTAAACCACAGGTGGTCATCTGAACTTAACCCTAAATTTTAAATTACAACTCTTATTCTCAATTTTAAATTGTCTATTCTTTTCCATTAAAAACTCAGAAATAACACAAAGGAAAACTTTAAGTTTTCTGTTCTTTTTTTTTCTCTTCTAATTTAAGTTTTTTATTTTTTTTTTTCTGTTCAAAACTCAGAAACAAAGTGTAAGGCTTAAAATGAAATTTTATCGAATGAAAGTATATTTTAGCAGTTAGCCCAAAACGTAAATTAGCAAGAACACCAACGTCCTGTCAGTTAACGTATACCAACACAAACCGAATACAACTTCACCCGTCTGCCGGAAAACTAAGCCAATCCCCCAATTGACCTTAAACCCGCCGGCCGGAGATGGCCGTGACGGACTTGTTTGCCGGAGAAATCGCCACCGAGCTCCTCAAAATACTTTTCAACATCTCGAGAAAGGCGTGCCTCTGCAAGCAAAGTGCTGATCAGCTCATCGACTCCATCAAGGAGCTCTTACCCATTATCCAAGAAATCAAATACTCCGGCGTCGAATTGACTGCCACCCGCCAACGCCAGTTCGACGATCTCTCCAAAACTCTTCGCGACGGCCTCGAACTAGCCGGAAAAGCACTCCGCTCGAGCCGGTGGAATGTGTACAAAAGCTTACAATTAGCCAGAAAAATGGAGAAGCTAGACAAGAGTGTATTGAGATTCTTGCAGGGGCCCATGCAGGCCCACGTGCTAGCCGACGTGCACCACATGAGGTTCGAGTCCGCGGAGAGGTTTGATCGGCTTGATGCCTCGGCTCGGCGGCTTGAACAGCAGCTTGAGCAGCGAATGGGAGCCATGAAGATTGGGGTGGGTGGTGGTGGCGACGGCGGAGGGTGGTTGGGGGAGGCGGTGAAGAGGGTGGAGGATCAGGAGATGTATGAGGGTAGTTTGGTAAATATGTTTGTGGGTATGGAAACGGGGAAGAGGAAAGTGAAGGAGATGGTTGTTGGGAGGGATGATTTGGGGGTTGTCGGGATTTGTGGGATTGGGGGTAGTGGAAAAACTACTTTGGCTAGAGAAATTTGCAAAGACGATCAAATTCAAAGTAAGTTTTCAATGTTTACATTTTTTTTGTGTTTTTTTAAGGAGATATTGGGTGTGTTTTAATTTGTTAATTTATCAATTGACTGAGATTCATGAGTAATTTACTCGTTATTGGGTGTGTTCATATTTGTTAAATTTATCAATTGACTAGTATTAGGAGATTCAGGAGTAATTACTCACTATTGGGTGTGTTTCAATTTTGTTAAATTCATCACTTGACTTGTTTGATTGACTCTATTCTTGCAGGTTATTTCAATAAAAGGATTTTCTTCTTGACTGTATCACAATCTCCAAATGTGGAACAATTGAGGCAAAAGATTTGGGGAATAATATCAGGGAATGTCATTAATGGCTTTACTGATGTGATTCCACAATGTACTCTAAAGTGTGATTTGAAACCAGTTGTAAGAACTCTAGTAATCTTGGATGATGTTTGGTCACTCTCAGTGCTGGAACAGCTTATTTTTCGAGTTCCCGGATGCAAAACTCTTGTGGTTTCCCGAATCAAGTTTTCGCCTTCGGTTCTCAATTGCACTTGTGAAGTGGAATTGTTATGGGCAGATGAGGCCATGTCCCTATTCTGCTACTCTGCCTTTGGCCAAAAGTCCATTCCTCTTGGTACTAATGAGAAATTGGTAAAACAGGTATGGTATTGAACTAGAAGTCTAAAAATTTTGTTTCTAACTATTTGCAGATGCTAATTGACAATGGGTTTCAATAGGTTGTGGAGGAATGTAAGGGGCTTCCATTGGCTCTCAAAGTGATTGGAGCTTCACTAAGAGACCAGCCTGAGATGTTTTGGACAGGAGCGAAGAATAGGCTATCGCGAGGTCAGCCTATTTGCGAGTCTCATGAAATACAGCTGCTCGAGCGGATGAAGTTGAGTATTGACTACTTGCCGGAGAAGGTTAGGGAATGTTTCATGGACTTGGGTTCTTTTCCGGAGGACAAAAAGATCCCTTTGGACGTTCTTATAAACATTTGGGTGGAACTACATGATATTGATGAGGAAGAAGCTTTTGCAATTCTTGTCGAGCTTTCTGACAAGAATCTGCTCAATCTAGTGAAAGATGCACGGTATGGGGAATGAAATTTGTATATAGTTTGTGATTTACAATTCTTGAAATGTTTTTCGCCTTTTTATTGATGATAGGTGCTCACAGATTTGTTGATTTCATACAAAGTATGCCTTTTCTAAAAAGACTCTATTTTGTTCATTTAGCAGAGCAGGGGACATGTATAGTAGTTATTTTGAGATCTCAGTATCTCAGCATGATGTGCTGAGAGACCTGGCTATTCATCTGAGCAACAGCAAGAGTATAAACTGGCGAAAGCGATTGCTTATGCCAAGGAGAGAAACTGGGCTTCCTAAAGAATGGGAGAGAAATATGGATCAGCCATTCAATGCACAGATTGTTTCAATACATACAGGTATTGTACTATTATCTATTTCATTACTATATTTTTCTGCTTAAAAACTTTGAGGTATAGGTATTTTTCTCATTGATTATCAAGGTCCTTTGACTATTGCTTGTAGAAAAGACATAAATTTTTGACTCAAGTCTTGTGATATAGGTGAAATGACAGAAATGGATTGGTTCAATATGGAATTCCCCAAGGCTGAAGTTCTAATCATAAATTTTTCCTCCAGTGAATACTTCCTGCCTCATTTCATTAGCAACATGCCAAAGCTTAGGGTATTGGTCCTAATAAACTATAGCTCCTCAAATGCAGTCCTTCACAATACACTGGTGTTTTCAAATTTGGCATACTTGAAAAGTCTCTGGTTTGAAAAATTATCTGTTCCTCAACTACCAGAAACCACAACACCTCTCAAGAACTTGCGAAAAATATCTCTAGTTCTGTGCAAGATAAATAACAGCCGAGATCAATCAAATTTAGATACGCCCCTTCTCTTCCCTCGACTCTCAGAGCTCACAATGGATCACTGCATCAATTTAACTGAGTTGCCATCAAGCATTTGCCGAATTCAGACACTCAAGAGCTTGAGTATCTCCAACTGTGACAGTCTCATTGGGCTTCCAACTGACTTGGGTAAACTTAAATTTCTACAAATTTTAAGGATATACGCTTGTCCGAATGTGGAAGAACTTTCCCCGGGGATTTCTGGTCTAATCTGGCTAAAATATATCGACATTTCTCAATGCATTAATTTGATATACCTGCCCGAGGAAATTGGTGGATGCTTAAGCCTGGAAAAGATTGATATGAGAGAGTGTCCACAGATAAAGTATTTGCCAAAGTCTCTGGTGTCACTGCGATCGTTGCAGCGTGTTATTTGTGATGAAGAGATCTCTTTGCAGTGGGGAAAAGTAAGCAAGGCTATACCAAATCTGTGTGTTCAAGTTGCAGAGGAATGCTTTAATTTAGACTGGCTTGCTGAGTAAAAATTATTGTATTTTCCTCAGTTTTGGATATAATATTGGGGGTATATGTAAATTATGTAAATAATCTTTAATGTACCACTTCTGTTAAAAATCCATTTTTGCTGGAGGTTTAGAATATTGAGAAAACATATTGGACCAGATGGTAATAATTTTATAAGATTAATTTTTAAGTATAAATATCTTTGACTTGCTAATACCAAAATACTGTACTGAAATAAACGTGTGAACTTGAGTGACAATTTTTAATACTTTGGGTCAATGTGTTAAAAAAGCAACTTGTTGAAAATTTGGAGGCTTTCACATTGTTCAACAGTCTCTGCTTTTTCTATACACTGTTCTTTCAATATATAGAAAACAGAAAGTAATTTGATATAAATTGTGGTACATATACAGCATTTAGCTAACTAGATTACTCTGTGTACAACAGATTATAGATATTGTCATAATTCAATGCAAGAGGAACAATTGATCTTGAAAAGAGATACCCTTGAAAAGTATTCTCTCCAATCTTATTCCTCCTGAAGATGCTTAGCCAAATAATTTAAAATGTGAATTGATATTTCCACAATCAAAATTCAAAAATGATAAATAGTAAATGGACCCCACACTCTTGTATTTTAATTGTAGAAATATCAATTCCCTTAATACATATATGGTGGCATGATTCTTGATGAATAGCAATGGTAGTATAATAAGAAACACAAGATTATGAGAGAAAGTAGAGTCGCTGATCTAATTTTCAAAACAAAGTTTGGTAATATGGGATTGAAGATACTAAAGGGAGCAGAAAGTAACAACTTTGACCCATAAATAACGTACCTAAACCAAAGTAATTAGTACTGATCTGTTAAGTCTTTGTTTACTGGAGTACCTTTGCTACTCTCTCCTAGGGATTTGGTAATTAAAATTTTGTCCCCAAGGTTTAGGCAGAAAGGCACTATAAAGGGGGGGGGGGGGAAGGTCTAGAGAATGTGGAGCCCTTTTTTTATAATACAGGAAATGTGGAACCTAGTGGTGTTATTTTGAAAGAGAAGTTCATTATGCAATGAGTATGAAAAACTGAATGATAAAGAAGGAAGAACATTCATTTTTCTTACCCATCCAGCATCGGTTTTGACAGGTCCATGGCCAGCCATATCAGTGTTCATGACAAAATATTGTGGTATTGATATCCCAAGGAACAGAAAGAGACCCAGTATGTAGATGTTTCACATTGAATTGTTTGTGAATTGAATGAATGAAATCCCAATAGCAGCTGTAGAAAATAAAGAACAAATATAAATTAACGAAGTGCAAGTGTAGCGATGGCAAGAACAGTACCATATAAGACGCAGTATATATATATATATATAATATAAAAGAGAGCGGAGAGAGAAAATAGACAAATGTCACATCAAAAATCAAATAATAAAAAATGACAAATATCTGCATGTGTTGCTGTACGGCTGGGGCCACCTGACGTGGACATAGACAAATTATAAATATTTTTAATAAAAATAAAACAAAATGCAGTTTTTTTAATAAAAAATGCAGTTTTTTTAATAAAATACAGTTTTTTTTAATAAAAATACAGTTTTTTTTAATAAAAATAAAAAAAATGCATTTTTTAATAAAAAATGCTGGTTTTTAATAAAAAAAAATGTTATTTTTTATTTAAAAAAAGCGCTGTTATTAAAAATAACAGCGTTATTATTAAAAACAGTGTTATTAAATAACAACATTTTTATTTTAATAAAAAAATTTTTTAAAAAAAAACAGTTTAAAAACAGTGTTTTTTTAATAAAAGAACAACAGTTTATAAAAAATAGTTTATTTTTTTTTTATAAAAAATAACAGCATTTTTATTTTAATAAAAAACTGCATTATTTTAAAAAAAACAGTTTAAAAAACAGTATTTTTTTTATTTTTATTAAAAAAAATAATTTTATTAAAAAAATGCTTTTTAATTTTTTTTTAATAAAAATTGAAAAAAAACTAATTTTTTTAATTTTTATGAAATATAATTATTTTTATTTATTTATTTTCTTATTTTTTTGCTGATTTTTATAATTTTTATTATATTTTAAAATATTTTTTTCCATTTTTTCATCAAAATTTTCATCTATATCCACATCATCACTGCCACGTCGCATGCTAACTGTCACATAGATTTTTTTTTAAGACAAGTTAGCTGCCACATCATCATTTCCATTAAGTCAACTTTGACTTAACGGTTTTTGTAACGGAGTGTTAGTAAATTAAAGTTCAGTGAGTTGACTGTAAGAAAAAAAAGTTCAGTGACCCATTTGTAAGTCAACCTATAGTACAGTGACTTAGGAAGCATTTAACCCTAAAGTTAACTAATTATTCATGGTTATGATGATTTTGGATGTGGATTGATGGTTTTTTTGGTGGTTTGAATATGTATTGATGATTGTAAGTTTTATAGACAGGTTTAGAATTTTCTGGATATCTATTTTTAAAGGAAATTTTGCCGAAATTTTTTGAAATTAGTACCGACTAGCTCGATGTTTTGGTGGTTGGATATGTATTGATGATTGAGTAATATTTTTCGATTTTTAATTTAATTTTTCGTTACACCGTGCCTTCAGGCACGGGTTATAGCTAGTATATCTATAAAACAGAGCAGAGAGAGAAAAAAAGACAAATGTCACATCTAAATCCTACATCAGCAGCTCTCTCATTTCTCCTTATTTCTCCTTATTCAAATTTGAAATCTTGTAGCTCTCTCTCTCTATTCTTACAACCAAATAGAGAGCAACCCAGAAGCAGAAGAAGAATACTCTTCTACCTCCAACGACGACTGCAATAAACCACCGGCGACCACCGACCCACCGACCCACTGCCACCAACGACCCACTGCCACCGGCGACTGTCAACGACCCACTGCCTCGACGAAGCTTGAAAAAAACGCAGAAGCAGAGAAGGCACGGCGAATCCTTATCTTGGTATTTCTTCCTCGGCACCTTATCTTGGTTTCTTCAATTTTTCTTCAATTCAGTTTGGTTTTTTCATTTTCTTTCATTTGTTTGAGGGTTTAGCTTTATTGGGTTTGGGGTTCTTGATTTGGTTTTTTTTAGGGTTCCTTTGGATTGGGTTTATTGTGGTTTTTTTTAGGGTTCCTGATAATACTCATAATATCAACTAAACATGAAAGCGTTAATGAACAGAGAGAAGCCCTAGCATAAAAATCCCCAATTCGGTGATCATTCCATTTAGTTTTATCAGGGTAATCTCATGTATGGAACCGATAGTGTCACCGACAAATCAGAGCGAACTGCTTTCAGAAGAGCAGAGGAAAAAATAAAAATTCAAATCTTCCAAAAAGTTTCTCAAAATGTATACTTTTTACAAAGTAATATACAATTGTTTTGCTATAGATATATCATAATGTATATGTAAAGCCTTGGTTTCATAGCGAAAATGGGAGAGAGAAACTTATGGCAATAATCAAATTGAGTAGTTTGTGTATCATGTTTCTTTTGCTACTGTAGGGGTTTGCGACCTTTGACTAAAGAATGTCATGTTGTCAAGTTTTTCTCAAAGCATATGAAGGTTGAGGATCAGGTACTGATATCTTTTCTCAAAACTTTTATTAGGACCGAGTACTGGAATCTATAATATAAGGTGAGGAGGTCTTTCAAAGCGTTGTGTTGTTCATAAAGAAAAGTAAGGGTTCTTATGTTTCGGATTTACAGTTGTTTTTTTTTTTACTCACATATTTTTATAATTTTTATATTTTTAATATTTTCAGGTATACATTGAAGGATACGTGGTGTAAGCTGTGTAAGCTGTAAAGTAATGGGGAAATATGCTCAAAATGTTGTTTCTCTATTTTCTGCATATTTGTATATTTTTGGTTCCATCTTTTGTAAAGTTAACTAATTATACATAGTTATGATGATTTTTTGGTCTGGAATGATTTTTTTGGTGGTTTGTATATGTATTGATGATTGTAAGTTTTGTAGACAGGTTTAAAATTTTTTGGAGTTCTATTTTTAAAGGAAACTCTGGCGAAATTTCTTGAAATTAGTACCGACTAGCTTGATGTTTTGGTGGTTGAATATGTGTTGATGATTGACTATGTATTAATTGTTGTGTTGGTATATGTCTTTAGATAATGTAATATTTTTCATTACGTCGTGCCTTTATGTTGTTATATATACATCATGCACTGGTATTAATCTAATCTAATTTCAAGATGGTTATATGTACATGATGCGTCTATTTTGTGTCACTAGGAGTTAATTCTCCTCTTAATAGCATGTGTTTGTTGAGAAAGAGCAGTGCAAGTCCTAGATATCACATGTTGTCGCAAAATAACTCTCAATTTAGTTTTTTGAGAATTATACATTGCCTTCAGGCGCGGGTTATCGCTACTAAATAGCTCGATGATTGAGTTTGTATTAATTGTTTTGGTAATATGTGTCTTTAGTTAATGTAATATTTTTTAAATTTTAATTTAATTTTTCGTTACGCCGTGCCTTCAGGCACGGGTTATAGCTAGTATATATATATAGCAGCAAATATTGGCAGAGGAATTGATGCAAAGAATGCCCCAACCATTTGTCATAACGAAAAACAGAAGATATTCACCGCAAATATAACAGAGGGATAAAAGGAACCAAATATAGAGAAGAAGATCATGAAAGCAGTCGATATCTGAACCACTCTTCTGCTCCCCCACATGAGTTGGTCCAAGAAGCCCAACATTCTCACTGCATTATCGTTGAAGCACTTCAATAAGAGATTCCTTTCACATTACTATTAGGCAATCACTAAGTTTTTAGATACCGAGTCTATCTAAAAAATCAATAGGCAGAGATGGTTTGTTGGTGAAGAACTTCAACTGAAACTAAGAAGAAAAGCATGCTTGTTTTAGAGCAGGCAATATTCATGTGCAGTAGAACATAAACAAATGAGTAAAGTCAACCACAAGAAAGCTCTTCATATACTTTTCAATCAGGTGACTGGATTTTGTATAGGTGTAAATGAAGTTTTGGTTCATGTACTGGAGTCGAGCTTACACTATGGTTACCAAACATGTTTCTTACAATATATAGAGCGAAATGAGAGGATTTAGTCTAAATATTTAACAGTCATGTTAACGTTCAATTTCGTCCAAGACTGTCGCCAGATCCGAAAGCAAAATTAACCTGCAAAAGGAACACACCGATGACCCAACGGCTGTAGACGTGGGAAAAAACACCCCACTGTGAGAAAGTACAAGATTTGATCAGGGAATAAAATAGAGGCATTAGGGTTTAGTGTGTGTATCTTGCACCTATTGTATCTTCTATTTATAGTTTATGAATTTCTCATACTGGAGGTATCCCGACGGCACAAGTCGTAGAGTATTTTCTGGTGGTGTTTTTTTGTGCAAGTTCACGTTCAAGCTGGTGATTGAACATATGGACATATTCGAGTAATAACATCGACGCCAGAAGGAGGGCCTCCGACAGTTTAGAGAAAATTTTTCATCTTCGAAATTATTTGATTTGGCTGAAGAATTCATATTATTCCGCAAAGTTGACTGCATAAAGGAGATTTGGATGCTAATTAAAACAATTACCCGAGACGCACCATTAGTGTCGGGACTAACCACTAGGTCATCATCCTAGTTTTCAATTCATCAGCAACCCCAAATCCCGGTGACGGCATAACGTAAGGGAGACACTCATCTTGGGTTCAACTCCTAAATCCCGTAGCCCCACCATTCAAAGAATGAAATCCATCGGCATTCTCGTCATCCCTACCGTAATCATTGGACATGAGATCACTCACGCCCATCATCTTCATGGAACTATGATTTTGAAGATCGCCCCTCCGATAGATCTTTGGTCACTCCTCTACAACTTTTTTTAAAATATTAAAAAAAACAAAAACATCAAAAGATTGGGAGGCACATACATGTTCAGATGGACATGTTTAGTCTCGGATAAGGTTCAACTCAACATTCGAGGAGGCTCACGTTATATATACAAATAATTATATGAAATGGATAAAATAAAAGTTGATCCAAATCCTTGATTCCCAAACCAGTTCAAGTGCCAATTACTCTTCTCATACTCTCTAAACTCTCCCAGCATTTATCCTGCCTATATTGTAAAAGATGTGCGAGAAAGAGAGAGATTAATAATGAAGAGTAACATGGAAAAGAAATGAAAAGACTGCTATTAAAAGGTTAGGAGTAAATCTGTGAAAAGTGACAGCTAGAGAGAGAAAGAGAACAATTGTGTTGTTTTTAGAGAGAGATAGGAAGAGACGAGGAGTAGGTTCACAATATAAGTGCATGATGAGCACGTGCTGGCGGTCAATAGATTAAGAATTTTGACAAATATAAGAAGTTGAATGGCAATAGACATGGAAGTGACAAATATTAGGAAAATTGATATATTTGTTCGAATAAAGTTGAACTGTTGTTATCATGTATGTATATATATATATATATATATATATATATATATATATATATATATATCTAATAAAATACAAATGATTTTGAATTTTTCGCTCATTTAATAAATTATCTGGGTCGTCCAAAGTTTGAGATAAATCTCACCGTCCATACATCTATCTATCTAATCTATCTAATAATGATTTTGAATTTCCCGCTCACTTAATAAATCATCTGGGCGGTTCTAAGTTTGAGATAAATCTCACTGCCCATACAGTGCCGGAGGCACGGGACCCAGCTAGTATATATATATAGAGCAAGGATCAAGTGCATACCCCTTAACTTACTTACCCGTGCTTACCCCCTTTAGGTGACGGTTTCGGTTATACAACCGTCGTCTATACTTTTAGCGACGCTATATGTTTGTCCGTCGCTAAAAGTATAGACGACATATAGCGTCGCTAAAAATATAGACGACGGTTGTATGACCGAAACTGTCGCCTAAAGGGGGTAAGCACGGGTGAGTAAGATAAGGGGTATGCACTTGATCCGGACCATGTATATATATATATATATATATATATATATATATATATATATATATATATATATATATATATATATATATATATATATGAAAAGATATAATAAATTAAAATATGATATTTTTTTAATTTTATGTATATGTAATTATAATTTGATTGTAAATTTTCACATTATAATATTATAGTAACTAATGAATAATTACAGAAAAAAAAATATAAAATAATGTGTAAGATTGTAGTTGAATACAATTATTAGATTCACGTATATGCGCATATTATTTTATAAAGTATTATTATAAGAACTCTTTATAAATATAACAATACTCCTCATTTATTACCTATCCCAATATATATACATACAATTATAATTAAGTTAAAAATTTTTACAATGACTCTTTAAAAAATTAAGATTTGTACTTTGAAAACGAAACAAAGGAAAAAAGGTCTCTCTTCCGATAATGTCCAGCCAGAGCACTGAGAATTATTTCTACTAGAAGACGTTACACCATTCAACGTAGAAAAATATTGCTACTAGGGAAAGACGGGGTTAAATGCTTTTTCAGTCATCGTACTATAGGTCAACTTATAGATGGATAACTGATTTTTTTTTCTTATAGTCAACTCAGTGTACTCGATTTTACTAACAAAAATTAAAAAAACCATTAAGTCAACCTTTGACTTAACGGAAGTGATGACATGGCAGCTGACTTGTCTTAAAAAAGCCTATGTGGCAGTTAGTATGCGACGTGGCAGTGATAATATGGATTTGGAGGAAAATTTTTATGAAAAAATGGAGAAAAATATTTTAAAGTATAATATAAATTATAAAAATTAGCCAAAAAAACAAGAAAATAAATAAATAAAAATAATTATTTTTAATAAAAATTAAAAAATGCAGTTTTTTATTAAAAAAAATTAAAACGCATTTTTTTAATAAAAATAATTGTTTTTTATTTTTATTAAAAAAATTTAAAACGTAGTTTTTTTTAATAAAAATAATTATTTTTAATAAAAATAAAAAAATGCAGTTTTTTTAATAAAAAAAATGTAGTTTTTTTTAATAAAAATAATTAAAAGTCAGTTTTAATTACGAAGGAAAACGGACCCCCTTCTCAAGCAAGGTCATAGGGACGGCTGTGCAACTCTCTGGCCATTGGTACATTTTCTCACCGGATCTGGGAACCCTAACCGCGTGAGTATCCAGAAATGTGGTACCGAGATCGAATCCTCTTTAATTCAGCCTCAGTGACAATAGAGGGGGTGTTAGCATGCAAGAAACGATCCGTATCCCTGTAATATTCAGAAGGACTTTTGGGGATTTTTGGAGGAGGATTCTTGTCAGTTTTCGTTCCTTTGGGATTCAAGGTTGAGGTTTCTTCGCGAGGGTTAGGGTTTGGTGAAACGGCGTTGATCGGTGTTACTAGGAGAGGTGAACTTTGTTCAGAATCTTGGGAAGCCATTTTTGACAGTTCGCAGAGGAGGACAGATAGTTCAGAGGAGAAGAAAACTCAAAAGGCGCTCGAATTTCAAATGTGCAGAATTTGAATGGGAAGCGTCCGGTTCCGGGTCCAGATATTTATCAGGCAGGGCCTTTCTGATTTGGGCCTTCGTTCTCTTCTCATTTCATCTCATGAACAGTAAACGGGTACATTTCGATTACTTCTCACTATGGACCTTTAGTAAAATATTATGGACCATTTATAGTTTTCTATTAAACGTTCCGTTCAACAAAAAACTAAGGGGCAATGTTGGGTCATGAAATTTCTCCTCTTTGGGCCGAGTAGATTGGGCTTGAATATTTGATTTGTTCATTTGGTCCTTATTATTGAGTCTTAAAGTTATTGGGCCTAGTCATTATATTATCCATGTTGGATCCTTTTAAGATCGGGTTAATCAGTGGATCGACCCATTAGATATTTTAATATCTCTATTTTTGACTTGTAATGATGAAAAAGTATGACGGTTGACTAAAACACCTGCCATGCATTAATGTGGATGGGATCATAGCCTGCCGGCGATAGAAACAGTGATCGAAAGTAGTAGATAGACTACATGCAGTTGGCAGAACCCATCAAATCAGGGGGCTGTGTCAGATAGCAGTGGGTGGCACAGTAATCCGGGTAAAGAAAGTATAACCTAACAAGGAAGTCTTCACAAAAAGGTAGGTCTTCATAATTACATACACACGGAGAATTATCATCTCTCTCAATACACTAGACATTACATCCTCCATTGTTAACCTTGTGAACACGTATACTGACTCTCACGCCTGAGCTATCTTCCGGCGGTCCGGCCGTCAAGCTTGTGATGTTTATCGTATTTACTGTCCAGGATCAGGGCGTCTTACGTGATTGGGACGTTAGAAAAGATTTTGACGTTAACACTGCCCAAACATCAAATTGAAAGGGGATATATTTTAATGTATGTTCTCCTATTATTCTTAAAGGTCCTAGACTTCTTTAAGTCGATCTGCTCAGAAAACTTGAGCAGGAAAATGAATTAAGTAGAACTAATGAATAAATTATGCTAAGAAGACTTAAAATGGTATAGAGACTAAACCTCTGCTGATGAAACAAGGGCAGCTCCCACCATTCCGAAGACATGACTTGCTCTGAATATTGGTGCACCCCCACTGAAATGGGTATGGGATCTTGACCCTATATTTGAAGAAAGACCATTGAACAAGTCAAAAGAAACTACTTAATCGCAACTGAGAAAATGCAACTAAAAAGGAGATCATGGCGGACAATATAAAGATTACCATGGAGCAGATGACAATATAAAATTTAAATAATTAAATTAAAAAATAATAGAAAAATAGTATAAGATTAATATTGAATTTTTTTAAAAATTAATTTGATATATTTTTAAATTTAAAATTGACATGACTTATTTAAAATTTGAAATAATGGGGGTAACAATACCGTAAAATCAGAAGAAATATTTGAATAATCAATCTCATACGTATCATCCAAACTCCATCAATCAAATCATTTTTTCAACCCGAGCCAAGTCATAAGGAGGAGCATTTGAGATCACAAAGCAGAAATATGTATCTATAAACAAAATGGTATGAAAAAAGAAAAGAAGCAGAATCTCAACACAACACAACAGGCTCATATTGCAGTTTCTACATGTCCCGCAGCCTTTTCGACTTAAACACAAATTATTTAGAGTAATTTTGGATCCAACTTTGTTAGGTCAAATAACACAAAACTATTAAAGTGCAGTTGGTCAATTGGCTAGAGGATTGAGCACATGTCCAATGAACTGCACAACTCCAGTCATGTCTTCTCTAACAAGGAACAGGAATGGGTGGTCCGCAACAAAGTCCATCTTATCAAACATAGGCAAACCTCTCAGCTTTATGACACCAGCCGAAGCAGCAGCAGCTTCTGTTCCTTCTTCGTTAACTTCGATGAAGGATTTATGGAATATGCTTGAAACATAGAGGTTCTGACCTGTGGGAGAGTCCACCATTTCAGTAAGACCTTCACCAGAGAAGGGTAAGACAAGCCCGAGTCCCTTTAACGCTTCAGAAGCTTCAAATCCAAATGAAATCTTAAATTTTGGGACCTTGAACTCGCCAATTTCTACTTTCTCATATGGTATGTGACGCTCTACGAATCCAGATTCAGAGCCAACTTTTTCTGCCAATGTTGGCAGCCCATCTTTTGCATCCGGGAGAAAGAAATACATGGAAAATTGGCGCTTGTCCCCACCTTGTTTATAAGGAAGCCCCAACACTTTGAAGCCATTGAAGGCACTAACGAATTGCTTCTTCTTGCTGGTCATGAAGGGCACTTGAATCGAGCTCCCATTAAGGAGGTGGAAGTCATGGTCTTTTGTTATTGATTCATCAAACTTGTCATTCCATGCTCCTTTGAAATAGAGGGCATTGGCAAAGACTAGCCTAGTTGAACTGTCAACTGCACCAGAAGGAAGAATCTCTTTGACAAGGCCACTGGTTTCCTTCTCAGCCCAGGAGTTCACTAAATTCGTCACCTCGCCAGCCTGCATCAAATATCAGAATTAAAAACCATATTACATTAAAATATGAAAACAAGAACACAAATGTAATACCACTGTCAACAAGCAGACATACATAAAGCATAAACACCATTATATAGATTCAATCTTTAGAAAAAGAGCCACTATATAAATATCTATATGAAATAAGTTGGATATTCTAGCAATATTTCCAACTAAATTTCCAGCTTAATAACCAGATATGTATAGAAGTTCATCGACCAAGTTAAATATCTGCAAGATATTCAAGCATTCCCAAATAATGTACTTTTTGAAAATAATTAATAATAATCCACAGACATAACTTTTTAAAATATATGTATAAATCAGGTAAACTGCTAGAATCTCATGCTGAGGGACAGGGAGATGGTTCAATCTTTTATTTAGATCAAGATTCGAAATCCCAATTAAACCACGATATGAAAAGGTGAACGCTCAAATATATTAAATATGATTAGATAAACTCAAATGTATTGTATTTGTGTTCAACATTTGCAGGCGAGTACACGTGGATCTTGGCAATTGCATGTATATGCGGGATTAATCAGTATGTCCAAAAAATGATATTAGGTGACCATGACCATAATTTTCTTATGAAGTTTTACCACTTGGGATAACAATTGAAATGGATTTAATTCTAGCACTATCAATAATGAGTGGTGTAAAGATTATTTATAAAAAGAAAAACAAAAATAAGAAAAGCGGTAGTATTATAAAAACATATAAGCAGATACAGGCCATTATAAGAATGTTCTCAAACATGTTTCCATAGAACTGCTTTTCACACAAAATCTCAATATCTGTCTGCATATACCTCCCAATACAAGTCATTATTTGTGGCAACTATGCCGATATGATCATTGAAAGATGGATATTATATATGGCTGTACAAGTGAAGAGGAAATTTGCCTATTCTCATCCTTTGGTAAAGGAGGTTGAAAACAGAGATTAAAATAAACTACCCAACTCAGAAGCAAGGAAAACGGGAGACCATTTTCACAGGATTTCAACCAAATAGAACTTGGGGTTATAAACAATATTAGCAATTTCAATACAATAATTACCAATGCCAAATAAGCTAACAGCAATTTAAAAAACTCATAAACTAGTTCGTGTATAAATTTGATTGATTTCAGTCGGTCGCCACCCCGATCCAACTAATCATTTACTATTGCAAAGATCATTCATTGCATGAACCAAAAACTACACATTAGTGATTTGTAAAGATGATAGATATATGGTGATACCCTCAATGTAAACAAAGTAAAACGATTACTGGGATCAACTCTAAAGATAAAGAAACAAACCTTTGTCTGGAAATCAACGTGATCAGAAGCAGCCTTATACAGTGTATCCACCACCTGTTTGAAAGAAGGCTTCAAAGAGAGCGACTTGTCAACCCAAACCCCATTGGCGAACGACAACCGAGGCCCACCGGCGGCGCTACCGTCGGCAAAAACAAGGTCAACGAGCTGAGAAGAAAGGGAATTAAGCTCGTCCGTAGTTTTCGATTTAAGAAAAGACAGCAATTGGTCTAGGGTTTGGCCATTAGAACCCGCTGCGATCAAGCTAAGAACAACGTGGATCGAAAGGGGCGAGAATACAACGTTGGAATCTTTGCCATGGCTTAACAGAACGTGCTTTGCCAGGGTCAGTGAGACGTCGGTTTGGTTGCTGATCGATTGGCGGAGGTCCATTTCTAGGGTTTGCAGAGGATTTTGTTCAGTCGGAATTGGAATGAAATTTAGTATGATTTAAAAAAAATTGGATAAGAAAGCATTTTTCCACCGACGAGGACACGTTGAATCTCAAGCAAGTTGACTGCCTCGTATTGTATATGCTTCCATGTTAAGATATAAAAAAGCTTCTTTTCTTCAACGCAGTACCGCGTCATTTGCGTGGCAGCACGGAGTGGTGCTATGACTCCATCTGTACTGTGCGTACCCCCTCATTAACTGAATTAAGTATTGAATTACTCACTCCTATTTAAAAACAATATACGCTCCTTAAGGCGATAAAATGAATAAATATTTCGGGCTTGATTCGTATTTGTTCGATAAAAAATTCGATTCGAGTTCGATTCGAAAAATAAATGAGTCAAATAAAGGCAAATTTTAAAGTTCGAAAATTTACTCGAACATTTTCAAAATTATAATTTTCTATTAATACTCGGTTTATATATTCGTTCAAAAAATTCAAACTACTCAGGTTTGATTTGAGATCGTGTTCGACTTGGTAGCTAAACGAGCTTTAATCAAACTTTATTTTATACTCGATAAATTTTGTTAATTAAATCTGAACAACTCAATACTCGACTCGATACATTTCCACTCTTAATCCAAGATGAACTGTGACTAATGGGTATTTATTATTTAATAGGAAACTGATATTTTCATATGTTTATATATATAATCTGTTCTTAGGTGGGTTGGTGGTGTGATTGTGCTTTTTGTGGTTATACGTTATCTTGGTTATTCATGTTATTAGTAGGGGTGAGCATGGTGCGGTTTAAAATCCAAATCGCACTCGAAATCGCTTAGGTGCGGTTTGAAAAATTCAAAATCGCACCCGAAATTCTTTGTGATTGGTGCGGTGTGATTTTGAAGTATGCGGTACGGTTTTAATTGGTGCAGTTTCGGTTCCAAAACCAATCAAAAAGTTTAAGCATTCAATAAAATTTAACATACAACTTACATCGAGCAATTAACTTAGTGACAGAGTCGACAATGAGAATTATATCAAGCATGCTTTAAAACTAAAACATACGCTATATAAAACAACGGAAACAATATATTCGATAACAAGCAAGAATGTTTATCTAGTTCCTAAAAAATTAAAAGTATATGTGAGACCCCAGATTTTATGAATAAATATTTAATTTTTTCAAAATAATTTTTTAAATATTATGGTGTGGATTTGATATAATGTTATAGTTGTAGGTTATATTTATAAATTTTGCAAAGTACGCAAGTTGTTATATAATATGCGATTGGTCGGGGAATATTCTTTTTGTCGGGGAATATCCGTACGACGGTACAATCATTGGTGGACCTCGCAACAGAATTATTATCGGATTGAGAAAATGACAAAAATACTTTATAAAAATAACGGCGGAAGTTTTACCGTTAATTGTTGAAACACCTGGTGTTAAAAGTACAGTAATACACGTGGTTGCATAGTAGCACACAGTATTGATTATTAATGCTTACGTGAGAAGTCAATTAGTTATACTCAATTATTGCTACAGTAATTGCTGCATCATATCTTTCATATTACTGATTCAATTGTTGTTACAGTATCATCTGCATAATATGATATATTATTAAATCAATGATTGAGACGGCAAAGTTATTCATATTATTATTTGCAATATTGACAATGTCTAGAAGTTATGTCAAGGAGAGGTTTGGTCACCTAATTACGCGCCAATAAAGAGAAATCCTTATCGGAAAGCCCCCTCTTTCCTGGAAACGACCTGGTTGTTAAATATTGTGAGTTATAATATTAATGATGAATGTTATTAAAATTAAAGTTGTGTTCGGAGTTGAATTTGGAGACGCGGTCGTGATATTTGAGTCTGGAACGATGAAATTAGTAAAAATAGTCTATAAACACAAAATTTTTGGGATTCACTATTTGGTAAAAAAGTCAACAGTTGATTTTTTTAGAAAAGTCAAACTTCAAAATTTTAAATTTTATATTATTGATAAAAATAGTTTCATTATGTTGGAATTGTTGTGTTAGTGAAAATTAACATCTATTCCGATGATAATTGATGTCTATGAGTTATATTGATAAATCGGGTAATTTATCGGATAAATGAGCAATTAATTGCTACTAATTCACATGGTTATATAACTATTTGTTCACATGTGTGTACTATTGAATCACATTCTTGTACTATTAGAGGAGTTGGTGCAAAATTGATAATACTTGCATGACTAAGTTAAAAATAGAGGTATAGATGGAGGTACTATACTGTAATTATTTTTATCACATCTATGCACTACAGGTCACAGATGACTTTCAACAAAATATAAACATGAGGATGATGACAATGATATAAGAATTCAATAAAACAAGTTCAAGAATTAATTTATCTAGGAACTGATAACGTCCAAACTGTCAACATGATATTGCTTTGTAGAGTAAAATTCAAGAATGCTCAGAAGAATATTTTCATGAAAAGATACTGGATGAAGCGCAAATATCAAGGATATTCCACTAATTTCATGGAGTATAGAAGTCAAAGTTTTAACCAACTGAGTATAATAAAGAATAGAATAATAGAAGAATTTCACCAAGTATAGGGTAGCCCGCGTGTGACGCCCCGAAAACAGGTATACAACACCCATTCTGAGTCGTCAAAATATATGGTACAGAAACAACTACAAATTTATTAATACAACATAAAAATTGTGAGTTTAAATATAAATATTGTCATCTAGACAATATCCACACTCAAATAAGTCCTCATTTTAATTATTGATACATTATTTTACAAAAATAGTGAGGACTACTAAAATAACTTCTAGAACCATCATTCCATACCCCGACTAGTACTCGCTACATTCTCGCCTCCTGAGAAAAAAATGGAACAAAAAGGAAAAGTGTGAGCTCAACTCGCCCAGTAAAGAACATTATAACTAAGATAATATAGAACAAATTATCGTTAGTCTTTAACAGGGAAAAATCTAATAGAATACAATAGACAACAAGTTTTAAATCAATATTTGCAGCGAAAATAATAATTCATTAGAAGAGTTAAGTAGAGAAATTCATTTGATAAAAAGTTCCAACCAATATTTCGGCATAATGATATTGAAGAAATAATATCATTTATGAAGAAAATAACATTCCTTACCTCAGAAAGAATAGTACTTCTGACTAGAATACAAAATCTAGTTCTGAAGGAACTTACACAGTATATCAGCACTCACGTACTAAAATACTCATAAAAATACGCTCGATATTATAGAGAGAGAAATCTATAGTTTCTGGTGTGATGTTCAATTCTAACCTAAGCACCCTATTTATAAGAAAATACTTAGAACACTAAAACAAAAAATTTAATATACTATTAATATATATATATATATATATATATATATATATATATATATATATATATCAAAATTTCCTACGCACCTGTTGACCATCTGAAATCAGCCACCACTAATGACAAAAATAAAAAAAATGTTTTTGTTATTAAAATTAATTAAAACTTTCAAAAATTAATTATTTCGGAACTTTGGAACTTCAATAATTCATAATAAATAGCTCTTTTATCAGAAAATTCGAATCTTGCGAGTTTTTATAGGAAATTCAATTCTCTACAACTTTACAGAAGGAAATTTTTCCAAATTCCAAACAAAAATTGACCGAAATTCATAAACGAGCGATTTTACAGGATATAATCAAATTTCAGTCAAGAAATGGGTCCACTAACATGTTTTAAATAACTTTTGCAATAAAAATACTCTTCCTCCTCATATACTCATATATCCCACATTCATTGTAAAAAAAATATCATCATTATTATATAATATAATAAAATATTATTTTATCAGAAAAGATAAAATATCAATTTTTAACAATTATCACTTTAAAAATTTTCTCCATCTATAACCACATAAAATCAATATTGTTCTCATCATATAAATCAATAATTAATTATTCATAAATAATATTACAAAATCACAGTACTGACAACCAGAACGTTCCCAAGAAAGAGGGGGCTTTCCAATAAGGATTTCTCCTTACTGGCGCGCAATTAGGTGACCAAAGCTCTCCTTAGACAGAACTTTCTAAATATTGCCAATAATGTTTTTTAATAATATTATTCAGATAATATGAATTATTGCTTCAATAATAAAAAATATTGTGTAGTGATAATTATTGAAACAACAGTAATATAAAATATCAACGCAGCAATTATTGAATCAATAAAATAAAATACTGAACAGTAACTACTGTAACAATTATTGAGTAGTGCCTTCTTACGTAAGAATCAATAATTGGTGCAATACCGTGAACTACTGTGCAACAACGCGTATTACTGTTTTTTAACCGCCGGGTATTCCAACAGTGTTAACGGTAACCACTACGCCGTTATTTATAAACAACTTATACTTGTCGTTTTCTTCATCCAATCGCTTTCCGTTATGGGGCCCACAAAAGACTGCGCCGTCATACGAATATTCCCCGACAGCAAGAATATTTCACGACCAAACGAATATTCTCTGACAACAATGAATATTTTATAACCACCTGCTTATTTTTTAAAATATATGCGTATTTTACACATAACTAACCACATTAATCAATTCAACCCTTACTATTTCAAAATAATAAATAGAGGAAATTAAATTTCATTTATTAATAATTTGGGGTCTTACACCGCGTATACAGGTTATTCCAACAGAATAATAAAGAATGGAATAACCGAAAGTTCTCTTCATAAATAAGAAAAAAAAAGTACCCCTTACGAGTACAACAAATAATATTCTCTACCTTAAAAAAACTGGATACTGGAATAGTGAGGTAGCAGACTTCTCTTCTTCTTTCTCTCTATAATTTCTCTCTATAATAATTACTCTAAAGCTTTTGTGAATTGGTGAGAAATGAAGAAAGAATGAGCTTCTATTTATAGAAAAATACAGTTTCAATAATTGCACGTTTTGGGGCTCTAAATATTACAGCACAATACCTTTATTTTTTCTTCATTTTTAATTTAGTCCTGCAAGTATTATCAAACTTGCACTAACTCCCCTAATAGTAAATCATGTGAATCAATAGTAAAATCATGTGACTCAATAGTAAATCATGTGAATCAATAGTTCTAGACATGTGAAAATACGAATTACAGTATAGTACCTCCATCTATACCTCCATTTTTAACTTAATCATGCAAGTATTATCAATCTTGTACCAACTCCCCTAATAGTAACACGAATGTGAATCAATAGTACACACATATGAATAAATAGTTATAATCATGTGAATTAATAGTAATCAATTGCTCTTTTATCCGATTAATTACCCGATTGGTCAATATATCCTCTAGACATCAATTATCATCGGAATAGATGTCAATTTTCACTAACACAAACAATTCCAACATAATGAAACTATTTTTATCAACAATATAAAATTTGAAATTTTGAAGTTCAACTTTTCCCAAAAAAGTCAACTGTTGACTTTTTGACCAAATAGTGAATCCCAAAATATTTTGTGTTTATAGACTATTTTTACTAATTTCATCGTTCCGGACTCAAATATCACGTCCGCGTCTCCAAATTCAACTCCGAACACAACTTCAATTAACAATCATTATTAATATTATAACTCACAATATTTATCAACCAGGTCATTCTCAGGAAAGAGGGGGCTTTCCGATAAAGATTTCTCCCTATTGACGCGCAATTAGATTATCTAACATCTCCTTGACAGAACTTCTAGACATTGTAAATATTGCAATTTATAATATGAATAACTTTGTCGTCTTAATTATTGATTTAATAATATATCATATTATGCAGATGATACTGTAACAATAATTGAATCAATAATATGAAAGATATGATACAGCAATTACTATAGCAATAATTGAGTATAACTGAGTGATTTCTCACGTAAGCATCAATAATCAATACCGTGTGCTACTATGCAACCACGCGTATTACTGTACTTTTAACACCGGGTGTTTCAACAATTAACGGTAAAACTTCCGCCGTTATTTTTATAAAGTATTTTTTTCATTTTCTCAATCCGACAATAATTCCGTTGCGGGGTCCACCAATGATTGTACCGTCGTACGGATTTTTCCCGACAAAAAAAATATTCCCCCGACCAATCGAATATTATATAACAACTTGCGTACTTTTCAAAATTTATAAATATAACCCACAACTATAACATTATATCAAATCCACACCATAATATTAAAAAAATTATTTTGAGAAAATTAAATATTTATTCATAAAATCTGGGGTCTCACAGGTGCTACTCCATTGCCAGATATTAACAGCACGTCATTCCAGCAAAATAAACGTGACAAGAGATGGTCATATAATACTAAGTCTTGGGGACGAAAGAACAAACGAGGCCATCATAACAACAAATTCCAGAACTGCGACAATTCAAGCCACCAGAAGTGACAAGTGTCTGGGTCGGGTAAAAATAAAGAAAATACAGCACCGATAAAGAACAAACCAGATGTTTATTTTAGGTATGGGATGAAAGGGCATTGGTCGCGTACCTGTCGTACGCTGAGGCATTTGGTTAATTTATTGTAGGAGTCTCAAAAGAATAAAGAAATGGAGGCAGAAACAAACTTTGTTAATCATCAATTGAATATTGTTGATGTTCCGCCAATGACCAACATTGAGGAAAAGGTTGTTGATATTACTGAACCTTCTGAAAGTATCTTTTGGGATATCGTTTAATTTCTTATTTTAATTAAACACCTTGCATGTATAATATTATTAGCTTTCATTCTATATGTGGTATGTGTTTCTCGTGAATAAATTTATATTTGAAATGTAACTTTTCTTATTTATGTTTTTATATGTGCCAGACCATTTTTAATGGATATGGAGGATATATGTTTAGCAGACAGTACAACAACTCATTCAATCCTTCGAAATGAAAAATATTTTTCATAACTGATCAAAGCTAAGGAAAATGTATGAACTATCTCTGGCATATCAAATTTAATCGAGGGATTTGGAAAAGCTAATTTCTTGCAACCAAATGAGACACAAGTTTTTATCAAAGATGCTCTATATTTTAGTAAATCAAGAATAAATTTGCTTAGTTTTAAATATATTCGACTGAATGGTTTTCACCTTTTAACAACTAATGAAAATGATAATGAATATCTTCTCATCACTTCTATTTTTTTTGAAAAAAAGAATATCCTAGAAAACTTCATTTAAATTCTTCTGGATTATATACTATGAAAATTAGAGCAATTGAGTCTCATAATATTATGATTCCAAAAATCATAGATCCCAAATTATTTATGCTTTGGCATGAAAGACTCGGTCATCCAGGTACTTCTATGATGCGTTGTATTATTAAAAATTCTACTGGTCATCCTCTCAAAGATATGAAGGTTTTTCCTAGTAGTGAATTTTCTTGTGCTGCGTGTTCTCGAGAAAAATTAATTGTTCGACCATCACCAGTAAAAGTTTATAAAGAAGCACCAAAATTCTTAGAGAGAATTCAAGGAGATATTTGTGGACCTATTCACCCATTGTTTGGCCCATTTTGATATTTCATAGTTTTAATAGATGCTTCAACTAGATGATCTCATGTTTGTCTTCTCTCTTCTCGAAATTTTGCCTTCTCAAAATTTCTTGCTCAAATAATCAAGTTACGGGCTCAGTTCTCGGATCATCCAATCAAGTCAATTCGACTTGATAACGCAGCTGAATTTTCATTAATGACTTTTAATAATTTTTGTATAACTATTAGAATCTCCATTGAGCATTCTGTTCCTTATATTCATACACAAAATGGTTTAGCTGAATCTTTAATAAAAAGAATTCAACTAATTGCACGACCATTAATGTTAAGGGCTAACTTACCGACCTCAGTTTGGGGTAATGCAATTCTTCATGCTGCAGCCATCATTCGAGTAAGACCAACGACTCTTCATAAATTTTTTCCTCTACAGTTAGTTCTTGGGCAGATACCCAACATATCATACTTTCAAGTTTTTGGAAGTGCAGTATATGTTCAATTGTACATCCACAAAGAACTAAGATGGGAGCCCAACAAAGAATAGGTATTTATGTTGGTTTTGATTCTCCTACTATTATCAGATATCTTAAGTCTTTAACTGGAGATGTTTTTACTGCACGTTATGTAGATTGTCATTGTGATGAATCTATTTTTCCACCATTAGGAGAAGGGAAAATTTTAAATAAAAAAACCCTCTGAAATATCATGGAATGCATCAGATTTAAATTCACTTGATCCTCGTATAGGACAATGTAAAATTGAAGTTCAAAGAATTATTCATATACAAAATATTGCAAATCAAATGCCAGATGCATTTAATGATGCTAGAAAAGTGATAAAGTCACATGCACCTGCAGTGAATACTCCAACAAGGATAGAAATACCTATTGAAAAATCAATTCCTGGAGAATTGACAAATAAGTTAATATAAGAATCTAAACCACGCCAGAAGCGTTGAAGACCGGTTGGTGCAAAAGACACTGTACCACAAAAATCAAAAACAAATAAGGGAATCCCGGAAGGAATACCCGCTCCAGAAGTAGCACTTATTCCAAGAGTAAGAATAGCCCCAGAAGAGGTACAAAACCGCTCCAGAAGTAGCACTTATTCCAAGAGTGGGAATAGCCCCAGAAGAGGTTCAAAATCTCAGTGAAGGGATAAGAGATGAACACCAAGAGATCTCAATAAATTATGTACATGATAAAAAAATATGGGATCGAAGCAAGGTCATGATTGATGATATATTTGTTTTCTCAATAGCATTAGATATTACTTTGATTCCTGACACGGATCCTGAACCACAAAATGTGGAAGAATATCGAAAAAGAAAAGATTGGCCAAAATAGAAAGATGTTATTCAAACTAAGCTATAATCTCTATTGAAAAGAGAAGTATTTGGACCAGTAGTCCAAACACCACTGGGTGTAATCCCGGTTGGAAACAAATGGGTATTTGTACGAAAGTGAAATGAGAAAAATGAAATTGTGAGATACAAAGCCCGACTTGTAGCTCAAGGGTTTTCACAAAAACCTAGTATTGATTATCAGGATACATACTCTCTAGTAATGGATGGAGTCACTTTTCGCTTTCTGATAGGTATGGCAACTATGAAAGGTTTGGAAACACGTCTGATGGATGTTGCAACAACATACCTATATGGCTCACTTAACAGTGAGATTTACATGAGAATCTCTGAAGGATTAAAAATGGATGAATCACAAAGGCCCCGTCACATATATTCAATCAAGTTACAACGCTCATTGTATGGGTTGAAACAGTCTAGTCGTATGTGGTATAATCGACTTAGTGATTATTTAATAAAAGATGGATATATAAATGATCAAGTATGTCCATGTGTTTTTATTAAGAAATCACAAAGTGGATTTTCCATCATTACTGTATATGTGGATGATTTGAATCTTGTAGGTACTCCTGAAGAACTCACAAGAACTACTACTTATTTAAAATATGAATTTGAAATGAAAGATCTTTGAAAGACAAAATTCTATTTGAGAATACAAGTGGAGTATTTAGCATCTGGAATTTTTGTTCATCAATCCACATATGCTGAAAAGATTCTCAGTCGTTTTAATATGGATAAAGCTCATCCTTTGACTACCCCGATGGTTGTTCGATCTTTAGAAGTTGATAAAGATCCATTTCGGCCTCTAGAAAGTAGGGAAGAAGTTCTTGGACCTGAAGTTCCATACCTAAGTGCAATAGGTGCTCTTATGTATCTTGCAAACTGTACACGACCTGATATTACTTTTGTTGTCAACTTGTTAGCAAGATACAGTTCTTCTTCTACTAAGAGACATTGGGATGAGATCAAACACATTTTTGGATACCTCCGTGGAAGTATAGATCTTGGGTTATTTTATCCAAGAGATTCAACGTCGCGATTGATTGGATATGCCGATGCAGGATATTTATCAGATCCACACAATAGGAGATCACAAACAGGTTATGTATTTACATATTGTGACACGGTTATATCCTAGAAATCCACAAAGCAAACCATGACAGCTACATCTTTAAATCACTCCGAGATTCTCGCTATACATGAAGCAAGGAGAGTGTGTTTGGTTGAGATCAATTATTCAGCATATTCAAAAGTCGTGTGGATTACCATCAATCAAAGACATTCCTACAATTCTGTATGAGGATAACGCTGAATGCATTGCTCAACTTAGAAGAGGGTATATCAAGGGAGATAGAACAAAACACATTTCACCTAAATTCTTCTTCACGCATGAGCTACAAAAGAAGGGTGATATAGATGTGCATCAAATTCGAACATGTGATAATCTAGCCGACTTGTTCACAAAGTCGCTACCAAATGCAACGTTTGCAAAACTTCGAAAAAGGATCGGAATGTGTCGACTGAAAGACTTGTGACAACATTTCATCAAGAAGTAATGAATTTCTTTTAAGGGAAAGACTGTACTCTTTTTCTTTAGTTACGGTTTTTATCCCAATAGATTTTTTCTGACAAGGTTTTGACGAGGCACTTAATTAAAAGATATTTATGTAAAAGATATGTACTCTTTTTTTCTTCGTTAAGTTTTTCTCACTGGGTTTTCTTAAAAAGATTTTTAATGAGACTTAATGTTCTATCGTAGAAAATCAGAGGAAGTATTATGATGTGATTCCCTAGCTCCTCTCCGTGACTCCCTTTTTCCTTTCTTCTTTCCTTCTTCACCTGTGAACCTCTCCTCTTCTGCTTGCCTATAAGGATTGATCCTGAAGAAAAATTAAGAAGGAACTTCTCAGAATTGTTTCTATCTCTTTATATCTTACTTATTATCTCTAAATTTATACAACAATTATAAGAGTATCTTTCTACACTTTGCTAAAGTTTTATAACAATATATATATATATATATATATATCATGATTCTGAATTAGTGCCAATCCTGGGGTTTTAGAGTGTCTACTTTATCACTAGGAATCGCAGTTATGTTCCTGTGAATGGGCAAAAATAATCTATAGGAATAATGTCCCAAAAAGAAGTGAACCAGATGTATAGTAAACACGCATATATGGCAGGTTAATTAATCATATTGCTACTGCAATTAGAAACTGAAATCTGTCAATGCCAGAAAACACTGGAGAAGTGCACGAGATTCTGGACAAAGAAGCATGAATGGAACTGAAGATTCTAGCAGAAAACTGACCAATTCAACTACTATTACATCCAACCTTTACCGCATCATTTGTAACAAACTTACGACCCTGGTGCATTTGTACAGCGACACAAAATCAACTTTTGACAAGGAGCACAAAGCTCTATATTATTACACTTGGATAGTTAAATAAATGTATACTAATACAAGAGAATAATTATAACACAGTTATTTTGAACTTGTGATCCGAGTCAATGTAGCATCTTTTACTTTCCCAGGGTACACACAAGCAAGAATTATTTTTCATCTATTGTCAATTTACAGAGCACAAAGCCAACTGAGTTTTTACAAATTACAATAATTATGTATACATAAACAAGTATTGTGTATACATAAACTGATCCAAAAAAGATGAGAAATTAGTCCCAGTAACTCTACACAGTCCGCTAGGCAAAGATGCAGTAGAGTTGTAGAAATCATGTCAACTCCCCTACCATTTTATGTCCAGCGTTAGAGCCTCTGGAGGGACAAGGACAGAGGGGATCTTTGTGAAGAAACGTTGGACATTAAACCATGTCAACTCCCCTACCATTTTACGTCCAGCGTTAGAGCCTCTGGAGGGACAAGGACAGAGGGGATCTTTGTGAAGGAAATGTTGGACATTAAATCACTCCAAGGCGATGTATCTACTCCAACAAAAGGTTTAACCTTCTTGATCAATAAGGGCTTTAACCTCTTCGCTTCATTTCTTGCCACTACTACAAACCATACATGTTCAACAGGAGGCCTTGTTTTCCAGTCAGCCAATGTGGTCCACAATGTGTCATTACTCTTGATATCCCTTTCTAGTTCCAACTTGAAGCGAAACAGAGTTGAAGCTCGAATTTTTGCTTTAGATAATCCCAGACCTTCACTTTGACTGGTCTTGTCACCTGATAAACTTCTCATAACTTTTTACAGAAAAGCTATCCTTAATTTTAGGGAGTCAATAGGGCATCCTCTCTTTCTGTGTGCATGCCTAATATAACACTTTTCTGGCAGTAACTCAATTGTCTCCCCGGGAAGGAAAACAGATTCAATGTAGGCATCAGGATTTCTAGTCCTGTAGGCAACTACTGATGCAGACCCTAAAATGTTTATAGGAAGTAATGACAAACATAATGATTGCCCAAAGGACCAAGGTACTTCTCTTTCTCTGTTAATCACAAGACTTCCATTTGATCTTAGACCAAAATCAGAATTGTGAAACAGAGACACTTCTTGAGCACTTCTCACTTCCACTGTGATGCCTTCCCCAACAAGGATTCGTTTCAAACCAGAGCGAGAAGAGTTCAACTATGCACATGCCCAGGAGAAAAACTATTAGCAAAGCATTTCGGAATATTCTGGCATGGATAAGTACGTGTAACAGTCTTATAGTATAAGAATTGCATCAGACCATATTAGAATATGAGCACCATAGAAGCTCTGTTAATTAACATATAATTAATATATTATACAGGATGCCTAAGATGATTTCGATTAAATTTTAATAACATAAGGAAAAGACTTGTTCAATTAGAGTTCATTCAACAATAACACATACCTACATTTTCAATTGAACCCACAGATGTTACGGTTCTCACTTCTCATCAGATAAAACTGACGACATTTAACCAGACTAAAATTGTCAATTTGTTTATCTAGAACTTTAAGGGCTTTGGAAGCTAGTAGATGGATGCAAAAGCACACATACAAGATGATCACCCTCTGAAATACTCCCCCTCCCCCCCCCCCAAAAAAAAAAAACTGTCCAAAGAACAAAAAATATGTCCCAAAAGATGTCTTAATACATAACTCAAATTTAAATGTTATATAAAGATTATTTACCCTCAAAGTATTTATTTAGGGTTCACTACATTTAGGAGAAAGATAGAATCATATGTACTTATGTGGGGTCCATTACACGTAAAATTGGAACTTACTACTACTTTCGCCTCTATTTTGAGTTTTCTTAATTTGTGTAAAAAATCTTAAGACAAACTCCAAATTATGAGATGATAGAAGTGACATGCATTATGAGCAAGAATGCACCCTATAAGAGAATGAAAAAGTTAAGCCAAGCTTCTTTCTGTTACAATAACAAAAAAATCAATTGACTAGCCAAAAATGAAAATACCATCTTCAGGAGTTAATTTTATGAGTTTTGCCAAGTATCTCTACCACAAAAATTTAGATAATATTAGAATAGTGCTTCTGCTAGATGCCTAGACAGAACCAGGAAATTTAACAGAATACAACTCAATTGAGTATAAAAAAGAAGAGCAGCATACATACCAAGTTACCAACATGACCCGACAACACAAACTACATTTGTAATTAATCGGAAAGCAACTAAGACGTTTATGTAAAACATGTCAAGGTTGTGGCATTCATTTCTATCAGGCTAACATAAAGCTGAATCTAAGGTTAGCACTAGAGATAAAACAGAAGAGTAACATTCGTACCAAGTTACCAACAGGATCAGACAACACAAACTACGCTCATAATTTATCAGAAAACAACTAAAACCGTGTATGTAAAGCATACCCAAGTTGTGGCATTCATTACTATCACGCTAACATAAAACTGAATCAAAATTTAAGCATCAAAACCCAGCTAAAACTAAATCTAAGTTTAACCAAAAACTACTTTTTTGAGATATCCTAAAATAAGAGTCCCTTTTGAAATGTCAAATTATTGATCCAGAAGACTTTCTAATATACCACCAGAATAAGGCATTGATAGGAGACTTTTACTTGTACTCATTCCTCACAGACTACCAAGTACCAACATTAATTATTGAGTAAAACAATATAGAAAACCCACAAAACAAACACAAAAAATTGCCACATTTAGCCAATAAATCATCAATAAAAAATGCGACCATATAAAGCTAAAGCTAATAAGATCAATACCGGCAGCATCAGCTGGAGCTCATCATCTCCAACAACGCGTAATTCAAAAGGCCCTTCAATCTTAAACGCATCCAGTACTGCCTTTGAGCTTACTTCATTACCCAAACTCTCAAAATCTCCCCTTTTCTTAAATTTCCTCCATTTCAATACTTCATCATCCCATAATTTGAAAACCAATTCACTCTTTCCAAATCGAACGCTAATCTCATACCTCTGCAAATTCCCATACCTGACCTTCGTCGAATCCAAATTGGAAACCCTAACATCTTCCGGATTCCACTTTTGTCTCACCGAAATCGCATCTAGCACGTCCTGAATCCAAACAATCATAAAGATGTAAGAAATTGTGTGAAATCAAAAGACTTGAGTAATTAATGAAGAAATTGATGGACCTTTAAGAACAGGGAAGGTTGAGGACGAAAGTCGTCGTGGATTATAGGGTAGATGAAGTGAGAGATATTAAAAGATGGGGGCTTAGTAATTGCAAGAGTTAGTTTCGCAATTAGGGTTTGAAGGAAGAGGAGAGAGAAAATGAAACGTGTGATCATCTTCCTTTCTAGCTCGTCAACGAACAACAGCGTCTACGAGCAAGCTCAAGGCTTAACCGACGCTGCACGGGTCGAGTTGGAGTTGGGTGGACGGTTTTAGATTGGTTACGAGTTGACTCAGACAATAATTATACTGCCTCAATTCCATAATAATACTGTAGTCCTTTTAGCTTCATTAACGTGAATTAAAAAAGTCATTTATTATTATTATTTAATAATTAAAATTTGTATGAAATTTCAACATTACCCCTTTATAAAAAATTAAAAACTACTAATATAAGAGAAAATTTATTGAGACAATGAAAAAAGTTAAAGCTTATGGGTGATATAAAAAATAAATAATTTATTCTCCTAAAAAATAGGCTCTATTTGAAGAAATATCAAAATTTCTGCAACACTTGTGCGATTCATTTTTTAATATTAAATAATGGACCCCACATATAAAATACCCCCTCCGTCACTTAATATAAATTATTTTAGAGAAGTATTTTTGTCATTTAATATAAGTGTGAGAATTTTAAGTAAGTATTAATTGCTTAATTTTTAATATTACACCAAATATTAAATATAACTTTGGTTCTCTTACTATTTTTTATCTAATAAATAATACTCTCTTTTTTTAATATAAAAACAATTTAAATAATTAATATTATATTTAATAATATACAATTATTTTCTTAATATATGTATACAACTCAAACGATTTATTTAATCGACGAATAAAGTATCAAAAAAGCCTGCGAAAATACCACTTTCCTATATATTACTCCCTCCGTTCATAAAAGATTGTCGTTTTAGAAAGTAATTTTTGTTTCAAAATGATTGTCGTTTTGAGTTTATCATTACACATTAACTATTTTTTTTTCCTACTTTACCCTTATTTAAAGTTTTCTCCTATTTAAAACTTTCTTCCCTTCTCAATGATTCTTATTCAATTCAATGTTATAATCCAAGTAGTAATTGGTTGAATAAGAAGTAATTGGTTGAATTGAATAAGAAACATTGAGAAGAGAATAATTGGTTGAGACAATTAATAAGGATACTATAGTATTTTCACTAAGTATTAATTATATTCCTTAATTTGTGTGCATTAACTTTAAACCACAATCTTTTAGGAACAGATGGACAACAATCTCAGGGTAATTTAGACATTTAAAAAATGGCGGCATCATCAAATTAACTACAATTTTTGAGTATTACATTATGTTAATTAGAGTGATATTAACTGTTATTTCAAAAATTAGAATGGTACAAGTGCCATTATGATAAACTTCGTTTAACAAAATAAATTTGGAATAAGAACATCAACACCCTAAGCCAAGTTATTTTATTTTAATAACAAACCATAAAAATAAAAAATGAAAATGAGAGGAGGACAAAAATATGTTTTGAGAGAGATTTTCCTAATACATGGTTATTTTAAAATATAATAAAAAAATAGAAAGAGAGAGAAAAGAGGAGTGAATTTAAATTGAAATTGATATTTTCATAATAAAAGTATCACCATAAATGTAAACATAAAACATTGTGATCAAACACGAGTTCAACAAAAGTGATCAAATTTTCATTCTACAATTCCTGTGTGTCACAAAATTAATTATACCAAGTTTAATTAGTTATGATTCTACATAACCAAAACACTCGTATGTTGCATGCAAAATGGTTGGTAAAACAAGTATGGAAGCAGCTCTCTTAACCCACCTACTGCAAGAATTGAGTCTTACTCCAGTATTATTTAGTTTCCACTATTATAATACAGGCAAGTGTAAAAAAGCACCCCAAATCCACTCTCACCCTCCCAACTCAGCATCCAGTTTATATAAAAAAAACATTTCAAAATCCCAACTTATAACTAAAATAAGTTATCTACAATGTGGGGGATTGGCTGGTAATACAATTATGTGGATGAAATAAGTTATCTGAACCATCCAGCTGGAAGCAGAATTGCACAGGACTACTTGTCAAGAAACAGCAATTAGTTCTTTTCTTGCATGTGGTTCATAGGTAGTGTTGTTTATTTTGGTCGGCGGCCAATATCGAAGAAAAGATCTACCAAGTATGCTTTTGACAGGAAGAGGACCCCTGAATAACAGAGAAAGAATGCCGGTATACCATATTCATACAAGTTTCTTTTTGTTGATAAGTCAACCAAATTCAAACATGATACCAAAAGCAATGATAAAGTCACAAGCAATTATGTTACTGAAATTTCAACTTACCAATTATGGGAGTCGAAACTGTTGTTTCGATTGTCCCCCATCACAAACACATAACCTTCAGGTACTAGCTGTAATATGACCAAACAATAAACCAATACTTCTCAGAATAATTTATATTATTTGAATATTTTAGGTATTCAGAGACTTTTAACAAAAAGACATCAGGTAAACCATAAGAATAATAAGTTGGAGAAATACCAAAGGCTCCATATCGTAAGCAAGTGGCTCTAATATGAATTCCTCGTCTTGAACAACACCATTCACTATCAACTTACCATCACGTACCTATCAGAAAATTAAAAGCATTAGAGCATTCACAACAGTTTCCTTATCTTTATCCCTACCCTGCAGTGCTATTGAGTCATTCTGTAGGATATGGATTCAATGTTTTCACTATGTACCCAACAGGTTCCTTATATTGATTCTTTAAATTTAAATTTTGAAATTTAAAATTAAAATATAAAAGTTAAAATTTGAAAGTTCCAACAGTCAAATCATGTTTTGAACATTGTAACTATTTTTTATTTAAAAGTAATTATTGTTTGAATTTAAAAATTGCAATTATTTTAATTTAAAAATAGATATTACTAGAAATCAAAATGTGCAACGATCATTATGTGTTTATGAGAACTTTATTTTAATTATAAAATAATAAAATTTATAATTATTAGTAATATTTTTTACAAAAAATGATCAAAATCAAAATTTGACTGATTTTTAATTTTTTTATAGTTCTCTTTCTTCTTTATATCCTTTGTTTAAAAAATAAAAATGAGTGAATTTGATAGGCATAACGAAATAAGCAATTAAGTGAGATAAGATCCTTTAACCAACATAAAATTGCAATAAATAGGGTGTGAAATGTCATTTTACATAAATAGGGAACGCTCTTTTGATTCCCTCATCCTGAGGAGTCAAATCATATATAGGGATTAAAATAGAGAATTATATAAGGATAAGAAACTGTTAGATACTGATTTATTGATATATTCTTCAAATGTAGGGGATAGAGAGTCTATTGGGGAAACTGTTGTGAATGCTCTTAGTGGTCAAAAGACTCAAAAGCAGCCAAATACCACTTTCCCTTCAAAGAGGAGGAAATCTTACCTCAACGTAGTCACCAGCTTTCGCCACAATTCTTTTTATGAAGACATCGCCAGAACTAAAACCATATTCCTACAAAGACAAAGGTAATAAAAAACACAACATCTTTAGTTCCCTTCAATGCCACTTCTTGATCAATAATGTTTCTAACAAAGTCGTAGTCCTGAATCTAGATTGTACCTGAAGAATTGGTGGTGCCTTGAATATCACGATGTCTGACACTTCTGGCTTTCTGAAAACATATGAAACCTGCCAAATACAAGAGCAAATAAAATCAGGTAAGTATGTTTATTATATTACAGAGAACAAACTCATCTCTAACCCAACTACTATTAAACTTAATCTAATTGCTAGACTTAGGACCAAACCAAATCAAACATCTTCAACCAATGAGAATCTCCAGCGATAATTTACTCGCTGAAACAGCAACACTGCGGCATTCTCCCCAGATGCCTTGATTAACCAGTTAATGAAAAGACTAGCATATATTACACTAAAAACATCAATAACAGGATATCCATATCTGTAAATGGTATTAGCATTTTGCAAGGAAACCCTACCTCTATTCTAACTGCAAAAGTAAATATCTATTAAAAGCGGTCGAAATATCTATTAATTTCTTTAAAGTATTAAGCATTAACAAATAGGTTGATCTCC
The DNA here is from genome assembly GCA_020205505.1 of Panax japonicus. Classification (NCBI taxonomy): domain Eukaryota; kingdom Viridiplantae; phylum Streptophyta; class Magnoliopsida; order Apiales; family Araliaceae; genus Panax; species Panax japonicus. The sequence goes on from CM035091.1 coordinate 87,176,101, forward strand.
CCCTACATATCCAGTTATCCACACATGTCAGTAATAACCTACCTATCTCACTCGCTATTAATCTACAAAATATACCATATTCAATCAATCAAAAAGTGATACACATCCACACAACTTCAAAAGCAAAATCTTAAAATCCATCTGCTTCAATTAAAGAGTGTTATTCAGCAGATTAAAATAAAGTATTGAAGGGTTCATTACACACAAAGCATAGCAATCAAATAATAGCTTAAGACACGAAAAAGTACAATTTCAACCAACATAGCAATCAAATTATAGATTATACCTTCTCAGCTAAAATGCGATCACCTACGTCCAGGGTTGGGGCCATAGAAGATGAAGGAATCGACCTTGGCTCTGCCAAGGATGATCTATAAAGTATATTAACACTCAAAGCCGTGAAAACTGCCTTTGCATCCTCCGAACAGCAACAATTCAATAATTTGTAAAGCCAGTTGCTCCTCGCAAATTCCTTTCCACTAGACCCTTTCAGAAAATCCTTACTACTTTCAATACTAACCTTCCTATCTTCCCTTTTGGCTCCACCTTTATCCACCCTAGTTCCCAAGATCATCTCATTACAGGGTAACCACTTGGATGCTTGCAAAAACGGAAGAATCGAAGAGGGTTTCAACGGAGAAACCCCAAACGCTCCCACTGCAGAAACCCCAGAACCACAGGTCGTCGATTTCAGCAGCGAAGACAATCCGACAACGATCAAAGAAGTCGAATTGTTGCAGAAAATTTCACCGGCAAGAGCTGCATACGCAGAATAATTAGACTTCGGTCGCTGAAATTCAACATTGGGGGTCGGATTCGGGTTTGAAAAGAAGGCCTGAGACTGGATTGCACACTCGTGAAATAAGCGGCATCCACCGGCCTTGGTGACAGCAGATGACGCTAAGTTTTTGGCAACATAGCCGGAGTAGGTAACAGTGAACTTGATCGCCATAGCTAGGGTTTGTAAAAGCAGTCAAAGAAATGTAACAGTGTGGCTTTTCTGAAAATTGCGGAAATTTACAGGAACCCTACTCGCCAAGATCAGACATTGCGATTGAATTGATCAGTGAATTGGAGATAGAGATGCGATAAATTGAGGGGTTAAGTGAGAAAATTGGGGATTATTGAGAGTACGAATTTGGAAAATTGGGGGAGATTCAGAGATCGGAAACCCTAGCTAAGTCCCTGAGCTATCCTATCTCAGAGAGAAATAGAGAGATAAAATGGATTTAGACGATGTGAATTCGAAAGAACCAAATAAGCCGGAGATATTGAGGGTTTAATCTAGCTGGTTTTGCCATCGTATCTTCTGATAATTACAAAAACACCTGACACATTTACACCTTCGACAAGTCTCAGTTTCTCAGACGTACTCAAATTAAAGACGTAAACGAGTGGAATCAAAACTATTAAAAAGTTGTTTGAATTTAATTTGAAATATTAAATTTATATTTAAATTTGATTTGAATTTAAATTGTATTTAAATTTTTTTTACTTAGATTCGATTTAACTCAAATATTTTTTACTTGAATTCAATTCGATTCATATAGAATTATTCTCACTACTCGCGAGCTTCAAATTCAAACTCGAATTCGAGTCTCCACATAATATAATAAATATAATTATAAATTGAATTTGTTATTTTACCTATAAATGAGAAAATATATTTATTATTACCTTTTATAAATATAAAATCACAATTAAAATTAAAAACAAAACAATATAATAATAATACTAATTATTATTATTATTATCCTAATTTAATTTAATTTTGTATATATTATCGAGTATCTAATCGAATCTGTATCAATCGAGTATATATCGAATCACATTTGAGAATTTTAAACGAGTCGAATATAATTTTGCTCAGATTCTATTCATATTTTTATTCGAACTATTTTTTATATTCAAATTTAGATATTAACGAAGCCGTTGTATTTTTTCAAAATTATAAAATAAAGTTTATTTAATTTTAATGTGTCCGTATAACTAGTTGGATAAAAAGTGTAATTACTTGGAAGTAAAATTGATTTTTAATACTCCTTAATTCACCCTTAAATCTGAGTTTTACAAATGTTTGTTGACCTTTTCAATATTATTTTTCAAAAAGAAATTACTCCCTCCGTCTTATAAAATAAGTAAAATATAATTTGCATATATAATAAAAAAAATAAAAACAGAGGAAAAATACAAATTTATCTTAAAATGATGAGTATTTTTAATTTTTATATTAATGTAACATATTTATCTTTTATTTTATACTTATATAATATTCAAAAACAGAAAAAGTCAACCAAAGACAAGGACTTTATTTTGGAATTTTAAATAAAGGAATGTGACATGAGTAAATAATTTTGTGCTAACTACTGGGCCCACTCTATGCGGACTTTCACCAGGAACTTGCATGCAGCTTTCGTTTCTGATAGTGATACTCCCCAGAGTCTAGAGGTAACGAACGGACGGGCGGGCGGGCGGACGGACGGGCCATGGTCGGGCAGGGTCAAAACAGGTCGGGCCAAAAATGTCCGAATTTTTACGGGCCAAAAAAAATAAGTTCATAGTCCGCGGGCTCACGGGACGGGGCGGGCCGGGCCGGCCCACAGGCCGAAGGTAGTTTATGCCTATTTTTTATATTTTTTTCAGCCCGCTAAACCCGCCGACGGGGTCGGGCCGGGCTTTGAACGGGCCGGGCCAAAAAAATGCGGCCCAAAGCCCGCTTTTTGACGGGCGGGCCGACCCGGCCCGCGAGCTTTGGGCCCGTTTGCCAGGTCTACCATAGTCCACGACGTGAGTAGCTCTTCTAATTTAATACTTCTTCTGTTTTGTCTCAGGATAAAAGTCTTGTAATTCTAAATTAAATATCTATTTACCTTAAATAATTTATTTTTTTATAATAATTTACCTAATACCCTTATTATTGATGGTTATATTTTTATTCTCTATGCATATTTATATAACATCACTAGTAATGTGCAGAAAACTATGCAATTAAATGAGAATTTAAATATGAATAATTTTGTCATTTTATCATCTTTCTTAATATGCGCAAAAAATCAACTGAAACTTTTATCCTAAGACGAAAAGAGTATAAATAGGTAAAATTATAAAACATTATATAGAAATTTTCTAATGTGAGAGAGAGATTCCCAAACACTCGTGTTTAAGTTTACTTTTCCATTTTATAAATAAAAATTTTGTGCGGACATTAGACATGAGTATATTTAAATTTTATTTATTTATATTTTAACCTCAATGATGGGTAAAAATACAAATATATAAAATTTAAATACACCATATTTAATTTTCATGTTAGTCTAGAAGAGTTTTTTTTATAATATATTATTGTTTTCTCATTTGAGATTGGTTCTCCATTTCCTCCTCTTAATAGATTAATTTGTCTCTCATTTGTATTCAATGGTTATATATTTATGTGGAAATATCTTTTGCTTTTTCGTTTATTTAGATCTCAAAAGTTTGTAATTGATTTTAATTAAAAATAATAGTGGTTAAAAGGGAAAGAATGTTCAATAGAATATAGACTCTTCTCGAAAATTATATCAATACCCTTATTTTATTAGAAAAAATGTGTGTACACAACTGTGTATTACACAGTAGGCTATATCGACGATTTTTTGGGCTATAGCGACGGTTTCACCCGTCGTCATAGCTATTCTGGGCTATGGCGACAGTTTACCGTCGCTATAACCCAAAAAATCTGTTGTCCTAGGCCTACTGTGTAATACACAGCTGTGTATATACATAAAGCCCTATTTTATTTTATGTATTTATAGTTGTACTAAATGTGAAAGTTATAATTTTTCAGCAAAAAATTGGACCAGAAGAACAAAATAAATTTGTTTTAGCGAATAAATAAATTGTACTGTCCAATTGTCCACCGGAACAAATTCTTTTTGTTCTTCCGATCCAATTATCATATCCGCATAGTACTACTCTTAATACACGTGATTGGATTAAATTATAAGATGGTATCAGTTATTATGTATCGACTTCTTTTAATTACCAAAAAATTTGGTAAAAATAGTAAACCATGAAGACATTTCCAGAAATTATCAATTAAGTTTCATTATAGAACAAATTTTGCTTATTTTTTTAATTTCAATTTAATTATTTCATTTTCCAGTTATTTTCTGTAAAATACTATTATTATGTATTATGTATTGAAAAACGGAAATACTATTTTTGAACCCCGTTTTCAAATACATTAAAGTTTGGAAAAGAACACATTATAAATCTTCACTACAAAGTGAGCTGACAATCAGATTAAATGGGCCGGGCTATTGTTTGGACTTCTTTTAAGAGACCTGCTAACAAATTCCAACAAAAATCATTATGCCAACTATCTACCATGCTTAAATTTATGTAATACTAATATTTAAACTAAGTAGTATCGTTTTTAGGAATAACTGTAATAATAATAATTATTATTATAATAATACAGTGACCAAAAAGGGATAATACACTGTAGTATTTCAATAATAATAATAATAATAATAATAAGGCTTAAATATGATTTACTATCCTAAACTACACATTTTTTTGTAAAAAAACGCAATTTTTTTGTAATAATAAAAAAAGCACAATTTTTTTAATTAAAAAAACAAAAACAACTAACAACGCAAAAAAAAACAAAAAAAAAGCGCACAAAAAAAACAAAAAAAAACGCAAAAAAAATGCAGTTAATAAAAAAAACTGCAGTTTTTTTAAATTTTTTTTGTAATAATAAAATGCAGTTTTTTTTTATTTTTATTAAAAAAATTGCTTTTTTTATAAATAAAAAAAACTGCATAAATATTATTATTATTATTATTATTATTACAGTTATTACAGCTTTTTTTTAATAAAAAATACAAAAAAAACGCAAAAAAAAAACAACCAACAACGCCAAAAAAAATGCAGTTGTTTTAATCTTCGTGCTTGCATGCTCTCTGTAACTCTACTTTGTCGCATCTTTTTTACTAATAAAATGCAGTTTTTTTTGTAATGATAAAATGCAGTTTTTTTTTTTATTAAAAAAAACTTCATTTTTTATATAAAAAAACTGCATAAACAAAAAACAGTGCTATTATTAAAATAATGCCGCCTGAACTGTGTTCACTTAGATGATCGGATCTAGAAACGTCTATTTAAAATTAAAATAATGCTATTATTATGTAAAAAAAATTCACGAGATAATTGCATGTTTTTTAACTGCATTTTTAGTTATTAACTGAATATTTTTTTTTGCGCTTTTTTTGTGTGCGTTTTTTTTTGTGTTGTTAGTTGTTTTTGTTTTTTTTATTATTACAAAAAAATTGCGTTTTTTATTACAATAATAATTATTATTATTACAGCTATTACAATTCTTAAAAACGATGCTACGTAGTTTAAATATTAGTATTACATAAATTTAAACATGGTAGATAGTTGGTGCAATGGTTTTTGTTGGAATATAAGGTTTTTAATGTGAAGAGGTCTAGAGTTCAAGACTTGTGGGTAACATTTTCTTTAAAAAAAATTTTAACCTCCACATCAGCAAAAATAACGGGTCACGTCAGCAAAAAAATAGAGTCAACTTGCACAGTCAGCATTCCGTTGGTTTTTTGGACGAAAAATCGAACGGAGTGACCATTTTGTAAGTTTTTGAAAGTACAGTTATTCGTTTGTAACAAAAAAAGTTTCGATAACCGCAATAAAAATCGGACCCCAGTACAGTGACCAAAACTTTATTTATCCCATATATAATATATAATATATAGTTCTAGTTTTAGGACTGACAGAGACAGACAAGGAAAGAAAGAAAGAGTTGGGAGTGGTGAAAATAAAGAAAATATTTTCGGCTGGAAATTTGATTAATAGAGTATAATTATAATCATGTGGTCCTCCACTCCACTGGCTGGGAAAAAATGGTCATATATTTTCATTATAGGATTCATCTGGAGCGTGACGGTGGAGTATTAATTAAAGGCAGTTACGTTGCAGCTAGCGCCTAGCGGTGATACCTAAAAATAAAATAATGCGCAATTGATTCAACACAGCAGTCGCAGCATGCAGGAGCAGCACACGCGACACTAATTGCATTTCATTAGAATTGGGGATTGAAAATTAATTTTAATCAATTGATTAATTTATTATTTAACTAATTTTATGGTAACCGAGTTCTTAGAATTATGTCGTTCAAACCTTCTTCATCATTCTCTTTGCCTTTTTTGATTTTATTTGATTGAGCCGGACTCGGCCTCGATTTGAACTCGAGTCAAGACATATTCTTTTACTTATATAGTTAAACGAGTCAAGTTTAAATGATAAGATGTTCGGTTCGAGCTCAACTAATTTAGGTCTGACTTGACGAAGCGTGCTCATTTAATATTTATTTTTTTTTAATTTATGATAATAATGTTAAATGAATCTCGATTTGTCTCAACTTGCTAAAATTTGGCTCAAACTCGACTTCAGCTCATTCATTTATATGAATTCAAACTCGATGAATCAAAACTCGAGTCAACTCGTTTATGTCTATAAATTAAAGAAAAATGATATACATGTCAACAAATTTCATGATAAATTTAAATTGTGATTAACATAAAACTCTACAATTAAGTATCTACATTTTTTATGGACATAAATTTGTGGTATGTACGGCGCCATGACTCTAAATTAATTACCGAGAGTAGTAGTAATAATTAATGAGTTTTTCTATGCGGACATGATAAATGGACATGAATATTTTATAATTTCATATATTTATATTTTGACCCCTTCTAATTTTCATGTTCTAATACTCCCGTTCGTCCCTTAATATAAGTGGTTTGAGAATTTCAAGTAAACATTAATTGCTTAGTTTTCAATATTACTCCAAGTAATAAATATAACTTTGGTTCTCTCACTAATTTTTGCCTAATACTTCCTCCATTCCAGAAAAAAATTGTTCTAAAAAGTTTGTCGCTTACAACTTTCGAGGAGAATAAATTATTTTACTTTCCTATATTACCCATACATTCTCTCATTGTCCCAATAAATTCTCTTCCTTGTATTAATAGTTTTCAACTTCCCATAAAGGGGTACTGATAGAATTTCAAATAAATTTTACTTGGTAAATGATATTACTTTCTTAATCCATGTGCAAAAATCTTAAACGAAAATCTTTTAGTAACGAAGGTAGTAAATAAACTCTTTTTTTTTCAATACAATGACAATATAGACAATTGATATTATATTTAATGATATACAATCATTTCTTTAATACTTGTGCACGATTCTAAAACGACTTATATTAAGAGACGGAGGGAGTAATAGCATCTCCAAGAGCCTTTTCAACCACTTTGAAATACTCAAATAGGTGAGCCACATCACAAAAATTCTCTTCCTCTTCAAATTGCCACATATGTCAACAAACATTCTTCTCACCCTTCAAATATGCAACCTTCTTCTCACTCTTCAAATCTACAATTAAAGGTTAAAAATATTTATTACGCTTGATGAGTTTGATATATAATTTATTAAATTGAAGAGACTGATGATACATAAAATATGAAAATAACAAATACTCCCTCCGTCCCAAATTAATTGCTCAGTTTTGAATTTTTAAAGTCAAATTGACCATTTTTAAAACTAATTTTTTTACTATTTTTGCTAAAATATAGGTGAAGAGATTATAACCAAAAGAAAGTATATACAATTTATTACTAATCCTAATTTTTATAATTTTAGAAATATATTTATATATGCTTAATTATTAATTCTAAAAATAGTCAATTTAACTTAAAAAAATCAAAACTGAACAGTTAATTTGGGACGGAGGGAGTAATACTTTTCAAATTGACACGCAAATCAACAAATATCAATTTGAAGAGTTTGTTTTGTTTCTACTCTCCACTCTGACTCTATAGAAGCGCAACGCTGACATGGCAAGATATCCAGATTTGTGGAACCACCTGCCACGTCACCCAGGCAGTCAAAGTAGCTGCAGTCAGCACTGAAGAAATCTTAGTATATAATAACCTCACATGGTTTTCCTACCCAAAAACATCGCTATTAAATTTGCAAAGCTAGACGTCAAGAATATCACGTGCTTCTCAGTTCAACAAAGAAATTACTACTCCTGGAATGGTCCCACCTCAATCTTTCTCCGTTGTCGCTAAATCATCATCGACAAAACTCCCGGATTCCTTGAGCTACTGCCTACTGCTGCCTACTACTAGGGTGTATCCCACCCACCATTGAAAAACTATCACCACGCCACTCAGCACAATCATAGAAGCGTGTTGTCTCGCCTGCATAACCATCTCTATGCTCCCCTCCCTGTTAAATCACGACCCTCTACTAATACTTTCTCCGTTCCTAAAAGATTGTCGTTCTAGGATAAAAAATTTGTTTTAAAAAATTTATCGTTTATAACTTTCGAGAAGAATAAATTATTTACTTTCCTATATTACCCCTACCTTCTCTCATTGTCCCAATAAATTCTCTCCCTTGTATTAATAGTTTTCATTGTCCCATAAAGGAGTAGTGATGAAATTTCCCATGTGTCAAAACCTTAAACGACAATCTTTTAGGAACGAATGGAGTACTATTTTTAGGGAGTGGTTAGTATGAAGTTAATTTTGGTCAATTGATCAATACAATGTCGACACGCAAGTCATGAGATAATCTGTATCTGCGTGTCAGCACTGTATTAATCAATTAACCAATTTACCATAAAGTTAAACTCCATAATAACCGAATCCCTATTTTTAGATGGACATGAAGAAAATACAAATTTTAAATACGAAAAAAATGAGGATTAATTTTAATGCTCAACAAGTATAGAAAAAATATAATTATTTTGTTTCGAACAATATGGGATTTTAATTTTATTAAAATAGAGTAAAAATCACATTTATTGAGGAAAAATAGGGGTTTCAAAAGTATTTTTTAAAATATTTTTACGCGATTCATTCTCACATGAAGGTATAATTTATTTTATAAAGAGTATCATGTGAAAATATCAAAAACATACTTAATTTGTGAAGATGCGTTGTTAAGTGCATATGAAAATATGTTTAAATGAAAATAATTACTCTTGATCCCATACTTTTTTCTCATGTTAATATCACCTTATTAAAAAGTTTACAATATTTTTTCATGTTGTTGTTGAGTTATACAATTTAAGTTGTATATTTAAATTATTAATTTTAATTTTTTGTGTTTGTATTGTATTATATATAATAGAAAATATAAATTATTTGTTTATGCTAATTAGCTTTTTTATCTCATTTTGGTGACAACATTTTCCTTTCTTTATGTCTATATAAATATATAATATGACAAAATTTAGTTTTTTTCTTGTCTATCGTCTTTGGTATATGCCTAAAATTTAACTACAAGTAAAACATTTTTTATTATGCTCCTATATAATGTTTTGATTAATTTAACTAGAATTAAAACTCTCTTTATGGTCCTAAAAAGTCTAATATTAACTTATTATTTTGAATCACTTCTATTTTTTATAAGAGTCCCTTATTTACTTAATCATATAATAAATTTTTACTTAAAAATTATATTTAGGATTTTAGTTTAAGTTTCTAAAAAAATTTAATCTCTAAATGACTATATATTAAAAAAATTATGAGTACATAATTATTAATATCAACAATTATATATATATATATATATATTAGAAATATATTAATGATTAATTTAGTTACCAATTCTATTACATATATGAGACATTTAGTTAATTAATATTATCAAACAATTCTAACTTATATATTAGTTATTAAAATTTAGTCAACTAACTTTTAAAACTAAAATTATAATGGTAACTCATTATTTTCAACAATTATATTCCTAAAAAATATAAGAAGATAGTATGAGTAAATAATAATTAGTATAAAAAATTGTAATGTGCATATTGCAAATTATATAATTAATGATTAAAATTTTGTAAATCACTTTATTTTAGACCTTTAGTTAATTTATTTATTTTTAAAAAATTACGACATATATATTACTAATTAAAATTTAATTACCTTTTAAAACTAAAATCATGATCATAATTTATTATTTTACGATAATTTTATTTCTCATAAAATTTATTTAGTTAATAGTTATACAATAAAGTATGACTTAAACACTACGTTTAGGCTTTTAAGTTTTCGCTTAACTTTGAACTCTAATTAAAAATGTATATATAAATAGGAAAGATTGATTGTAAAAAGTAAATATTAAATTTTGAAACTATATAAAAACTAAATAATAAATTAAAAATAACAAAAGAATCACATTAATAACACGTAAGTGTGAGTATTCAACAATGTAAAATCCCAAATTTTACGAATAAAGATTTAATTTTCTCAGAATATTTTTTTTAATATTATAGTGTGAATTTGAGATAATATTATAGTTGTTGGAAGTATTTATAAATTTTGCAAAGTATGCAAGTTGTTATATAATATTCGATTGGTCGGGGAATATTCTTTTTGTCGGGAAATATCCGTACGACGACATAATCATTGGTGGACCCCACAACAGAATTATTGTCGGATTGAGAAAATGACAAAAGTATTTTATTGAAAATAACGGCAGAAGTTTTACAGTTAATACTGTTGAACTACTCGATAGTAAAAGTACAGTAATACGCGTGGTTGCATAGTAGCACACGGTATTAATTATTGATGTTTACGTGAGAAGTCACTCAGTTATACTCAATTATTGCTATAATAATTGTTGCATCATATCTCTCATATTATTGATTTGATTATTGTCACAGTATCATCTGCATTATATGATATATTATTAAGTCAATAATTGAGATGATAAAGTTATTCATATTATTAAATTACAATATTTATAATGTCTGGAAGTTCTGTCAAGTAGAGGTTTGGTCACCTAATTGCGCGCCAAGAGGAAGAAATCGTTATTGGAAAGCACCCTCTTTCCTGGGAACGATCTGGTTGATAAATATTGTGAGTTATAATATTAATGATGAATGTTATTAATATTGAAGTTATGCTCGGAGTTGAATTTGGAGACGCGGACGTGATATTTGAGTTCGAAACGATGAAATTAGTAAAAATAGACTATAAACACAAAATTTATCGGTTTTACTATTTGGTCAAAAAGTTAACAGCCGACTTTTTCGGGAAAAGCCAACTTCAAAATTTTAAATTTTAAATTTTTGATAAAAATAGTTTTATTATGTTGGAATTATTTGTGTTAGTGAAAATCGACATTTATTTCGATAAAAATTGATGTCTGGAGGTTATTTTGACCAATCGGGCATTTAACCGGATAAATGAGCAATTGATCGCTATTATTTCACATGATTATAACTATTTATTCACATGGGTATACTATTGTTTCACATTCTTGTTACTATTAGGGGAGTTGGTGCAAGATTGATAATACTTGCATGACTAAGTTAAAAATGGAGGTATAGATAGAGGTACTATACTGTAATTCGTATTTTCACATGTCTAGAACTATTGATTCACATGATTTACTATTGATTCACATTATTTACTATTAGGGGAGGTGGTGTAAGTTTGATAATACTTGCATGACTAAATTAAAAATGAAAGAAAAGTTGAAGGTATTGTTCTGTAATTTTTCGAGCCCAAAATGTGCAATTATCGAAAGTATATTTTTCTATAAATAAAAGCTCATTCTTCCTTCATTTCTCACCAATTCACTAAAGCTATAGCGCACTTATTATAGAGAAAAATTGTAGAGAGAAGCTATAGAGAGAAAATCTATAGAAGAAGAGAATTCACTACTCCTATATCTAGTTTCTTTTGCGGTAAGGAGTGTTATTTGTTTTGTATTCAAGAAGAGAACTTCTGTTATTCCATTCTATATTATTCTGTTGGAATAACCTGTATACGCGGGCTACCCTATACTTGGTGAAATTCTTCTGTTATTCCATTCTTTATTATTATGTTAGAATAATCTGTCTATGCAAAGTACTGCATACATGATAAAATTCTTCTAATATTTCATTATTTATTATTCTGTTAGAATATCCTGTCTGTGCGTTTTACGCTGGACCTGGTTCCGTTATTTATAATTCTGTTGGAATATCCTGTTTGTGCGTTTTACGCCGGACCTGGTTCCATTATTTATTATTCTGTTGGAATATCCTGTCGGTGCGTTTTACGCCGGACCTGGTTCCATTCTTTATTATTTTGTTAGAATATCCTGTCTGTGTATTTTACGCCGGACCTGGTTCCGTTATTTATTATTCTGTTGGAATAACCTACCTGTGCGGTCTATCGCATGCATGGTTATTTCTTTTGTTATTCCATTCTTTATTATACTTAGTTGGTTAAAACTTTGATTTCTATACTCCATGAAATTAGTGGAATATCATTCATATTTGCGCTTCATCCAGTATCTTTTCATGGAAATATTCTTCTGAGCATTCTTGAATTTTACTCTACAAAGCAGTATCATGTTGACAATTTGGACCTTATCAGTTCCTTGATAAATTAATTCTTGAACTTGTTTTATTAAATTTTTATTTCATTGTCATCATCCTCATGTTTATATTTTGTTGAAAGTCATCTGTGGCCTGTAGTGAATAGATTGACTTGGTATGATTATGACCAGTGATTATTCGGTATAATCATAACCGTAATGTTATAAATGATGTAAAAAAAGTCCTCATTGGCCCGTAGTGCATTGATGGACAGTTTTTGGTATGATTATGGCTATGAATTCTCTTTGACCGTAGTGCAAAGATGAATTATTTTATGGTATGATCAGGACCGTTGATGAAAATATGATTATCTTTAGCTGTAGTGCATGGATAATTCGTGATCGTGATACTAAAGAATATCCTTGGCCGTAGTGCAGGGGTGATTCGATGATGTGAATGATTTATTAAGCTGAGTTCCAGCGATAAAAGTGATGAAAAACCTTTTAAATCATAGAAGATAATAGATTTTATTTCCTACTTGACTCTTGTAATGGATTGCTTGTTCCGCTGCAGTTAAACTTGATAGTTATTATATTTTATCAGTTTAACACTGCTGAAGGCTAACGATAAATTATTCTGCATTATCTTAGTCATAATATTTCTTACTGGGCTAGTTGAGCTCACCATTTTTTTACTGTTATATTTAGGAAATGAGAACGTAGCTGAGACTAGTCGGGGAACAATGTGATGGTCCTAGATATTTGCATTAGTAGTCCTCACTATTATGTGAAATAGTGTGATAATAATTATAATGAGTACTCCTTTTGAGTTTGTATACTCTCTAGTAGACAATATTTGTATTTAAACTCACAGTTTATGTTTTGTCGTATTGTAAATTTAAAAATATATTTTATAATCATTATATAAAATAAATTAAAAATTAAAAATAATTTTATTAAAAAAAAATCTGCCCGGGACACATAATTAATTTATTATTAAATTTAAAGATAAAAAATGCCCTCACATCATTTTCTTTTCTTTTTCCTTCCGCTTAAAATTAAGGGTGTAAATGAAACGAGTCGAGTATTGAGTTGTTCATATTTAATTTATAAAATTTATTAAATATGAAATAAGATTTAATTAAAATTCGTTTAACTATCGAGTTAAGTCGAGTCGTATAAATTTTTTGAATGAATATAATCGAATTATAAATTAAAAAAATTAAAATAATTAATTGAAATTTTAAAATTTATTCATATTCAAATTATTTTTTTTTGAGTCGAATTTGAATCAACTTTTAATAGAATGCGAACAAATCGAACTTTTGGTTAATTTTACTCCTACGTAATTTAAAACCGATAACATAGTGTAAGTTCAGTCTGTCCTGTTGTCGCACTTCGAGACTTGAGAGTTTCCATCCTCTGCTCGGTTTTCTACAAATTCCTCCAAACGGAAAAACCCCATCACCACCGATAAAAGCCCACCTCAAGATTCGTGCCAAAACGCCACCACCAACGGCTCAGATCACCCCACTCATTCCGCAAACTTCCACAACCTGAGACAACTTGACTGACTGCACACACATAGAAGAAAGAACAAATACTACCATTCTCAATTATTTCTTCTCGTACTCCTCATTTTCTCTCTCCATTTTCACACACAAAATTTTAGAGATAGAAAATGAACACCACCATGAACATGGAGGAGAGGCCGGAGACGGAGCTAATTTCGATTCCGGCGACCCCACGAGTTTCCACTCCGGAAATACTAACGCCGTCGGGGCAGAGGTCGCCGCGACTGGGGACGTCAAAAGAAGGGAAATCGTCGTCGGCGTGGACGCCGACGTCGTTTATTTCGCCGAGGTTTTTGAGTCCAATCGGGACGCCGATGAAAAGGGTGCTGATTAATATGAAAGGGTATTTGGAGGAAATGGGTCACTTAACTAAGCTGAATCCTCAAGATGCTTGGCTTCCGATTACAGAGTCCCGGAATGGGAATGCCCATTACGCCGCTTTTCATAATCTCAACGCCGGCGTTGGGTTTCAGGCCTTGGTCATCCCTGTCGCATTCTCTTTCCTCGGCTGGTAAGTTTTTTTTTTGTAGGTAATTTATAAGTAATTCTTCAGTTGATTATTAAGTGTTACTATTGTTTTTTTTGGAGAACAGTGTTTTCGTGTCAATGTGAGTCTAAGTGTTCATATGAAATTGAATCTAATGAAAATATAACCAAAAATATTGAAATGGAAATATGGTACTGTTATTGTGTTAGAGATGGAAATATTGATATCATTAATGGTATGGTATGTTTGGAACTTAAAAAACTTAAACACTATATTTGACTCAAAAACTAGAGAATTTGACACAAAACTTAAATTTTCTGTTCTTTTCCTTTTCTTTTTTTTTTTTTTCAGTTCATTTAAAACTCACAAACACAGTGTGAGAGGGAAAAGGAAGGAAAAAGAAAAGCAAATGAGTTGTAAAAATTAATTGAAGCTTGTATGACCATTTAATGCACCATATTTTAACATTGTTTTTTTTTAAATATTAATTTTTTTTAGAAATATAACTAATTAAATTTATTTTCATGAAGACAGTTTTTTTCTTTTTTTACACTTTACTTTGGTTTTAATTTCCTTTTTTATATCTTTTACCTGCATGTTTCCAAATGCAGCCTAATTGCAATCATGTATTTTTGGAAGTTTCTTCATAATCTCTACTTGCATTGCCTCTGTGAACAAGTGCTAGTACTGATTTCTCTAATTTTGATTAAAGCTGATCCGATGTGGGTCTACCAGGTGATATTATTTTTTGATCCTGTTTACTTTTTAAATATTATCATGCTTTTGAGTTTTGACTGACTGGAAGAAAGAAGTGTTTTTTAAAAACAAAATCATTGGATATATAATAGTAATTTCTTTCTTTCTTTCTTTTGCTTTTTCAGATTATTTTAGTTTATATCATGAAATTACTAGCCTTTTAAGATTGGGACCTCGGCTTATTTCTGTATTTCTTTAACTGAACTATGACAGTTGGCACTTGCTTTATGCTTGATGATTTTTGATTTTGCTTTTGGGTTGCATCAATAATTACATTTCTGAATGAGTTATGAAATCATTCTTAACATTACATGCTTGGGATGGAGGAGAATCCAAGGCATCCTTTTGATACTCTCGTCTGTCGAAAATGAGAGTTCTATTTGACTTTTTTCTTTTTAACGTAGTAAGGTTGCCTAAGAAAATAGGACTTATTGTTTTTTCCCTTTCAACAGTATATTTTCAATAACTCTTTGCGGACAAGTAAATTGGACATGATAATTGGTTCCAGCGAACAAATGAATTGTACTGTCAAATTATTTGTTTGAACAAATTTCTTTTGTTCTTCCGGTCCAATTATCTTGTCCAATTTACATGTCCACATAGAAGGACTCTTATATTTTAGGACTAAATTTTTTTATTGGCAGACCTTATATTAGAAGAAAAGGTCAACTTGATAAGTAGGACTTTGAGCAATACATTGGATAATTAAGCAACCTATTATTGTTTCTGTTTTTAAAAATTGAACAAGGGATATTATATATAATACTTGGTACATCAGAATTGAAATAGAGGAAATTAATATGTCAAGGATAGTACTTGGTACTATATCCTTAAGACAATTATGTCCTCCTTATTGATGCTTAGAGTTAGCGACACTTGTCTCTTAAGATACAATGACAATGTGTATTATAATAGCACTACAAATAACACATACAACGAACCAAATCAAATGTTCTGAACTCTCTGAAACAACCTGGGTCAAATTTCGAGTCCGGAACAAATCTCTGGTCAAATTCAAAATTCGAATTGAATCAAATCCATCAAAATAAAGCCTTAAACCACTGACCTAATAATATCATATTGGGTTATCTTAACCCACCACATGCTCATCCAAAATGTCATGACTTGAAGTTTTAATTGGTAGTAACTTATTTACCCGTCAGAACCGATTTTATCTTTCGAAGTGGGACTGGGGTGTTACAAACTCTCCCATTTAAATTTTTGACGTCCCCATCAGAACCGATCACACACACAGTCCACAGATCTTTGCCTCTCTAGCCATTGTGGGATAATACCGGCTAGCTTCGTGTCTCCACCTCTGGACCTCCTTTTTTCTATTGTGGGATCCGGCAACCCGATCGGATGACCCGACTGAGCTTTCGATAGTCGACTTTAATACCATATGAAAAACCGGGTCAAATCCCGAATTTGAAACAAATCTCGGATCAAATCCCAAGTTCGAATCGAATCCATCAAAATAAAGCCTTAAACCACTGCTTCAATAGTATCTTCTTGGATCATCTTAACCCATCACAGGCTCACCCAAAATGTCATGACTTGAAGGTACTATTGGTAGTAATTTATTTCCTTATATGCAGACAATTTTTTCTCTATCTTTCGATGTGGTACTTAGGTGTTATACTCTCCTTTATACTATGAATGATAAAAGAAATGAAGACTAGAATGAAATGAAATGAATGAATGTTGAATGAATTTCGAATGATCCAAATGGCTGCACCCTGTATGGTATTTATAGGAGGGTTTAGTGACCCTTTAAGATGGGTTACAACCTTGCAAACCGAATGGACACAAATGAGTAGATGTGGTTGAACAGGTGCAGCCATTTAGGCTAGGCGCGCCCCTTGGAACGCATCGTAGCGCCGCGATTTTGGTCCCTAACGCCATGGCTTTGACCCGAGCGCCGCGACTCTAGTGTCAAGTGCCTAATCTTCTGATCTTCGCCTTTGCTTGCCTTGCTCCAAAAAGCTAATAAATAAAAAGAGAAACTAAAACAAAACAAAAATCAAAATAAATTTTGCCCAAAAAGATATATATAATGACCCAAACCAACGACTCAAAACCGGTCAGTCAGCAGCATGCGTGGTTAAACCAAGCATTAGCTAGGTTCTCTCCCCTCCGCAAAAGTGAGGTGCTCCTTGGGGCCCAAACTCGAGAACAATGTAATTGTGTATATACTTACTTAATGTTTAGTTCTTAGTCGATGTGAGACTTTAGCTTCCACAAGTATTTATTAACATTTGCAAGAGTGATTTTTGGGAGTAAATTTCTTATTCATTACCCTATAGATTTGAACTTTCAAATACTTGATTTTAATCTACTCATGGAGTAGAGCACATTGATATGTGTATTCATCACAAATGATTAATAAATCCCACTTTAATTTAAGCTCAAATTCTAACAGTTACTTTAGCCACTTGTAAATAGTTTAGTTCTTCTGCTACTTGTAAAAGTAGAGTTCTTCGGTTGCTTTCAAGAACTGAAGTATTTTTGTGCAATTTGATTACTCAGATTGATAAATGAGTAAATGACGGTGAATGTGAATATGTATAATAACTAGCCTAATGGCTGTTCTATAAACGGTGAGGTTTAACTCAGATGAAACCTATTCTGAAAATGGATGTTTGACGTGAATGGAAATGACAGAAAAATTAAATGCTGGTATTGAGTTATTCATATCTCATGATTTCAGTAGTAACGCTTGAGCTGTTTGACACATAAATGCTCTAACCTCTTGGTTTCCCTACAATTTAAATCTATCGCCTACAATTTACTACATTTTGAAACATTGAAGTGCATCATCATGAGTTTTATTTTGTATATACTTGAAGTTCATCATTGTATCCACTAGGGAACAAAGAAAATTAGCTTACTTGACTTTGCTTAGAAAATTAGCTTACTTGACTTTGCTTGTATTCTTCAATTATCTAACCACTCCATGGATTAAAAATAATACTTTTCATATTCTGTCTATTTTACTTGCTATATTAACCTTTTTGTTATTCTTCAATGTACTACAGGAGTTGGGGAATAATTTCACTAACCATAGCCTACATATGGCAACTGTACACATTGTGGATTCTTGTTCAGCTACATGAAGCAGTTCCTGGGAAAAGGTACAACAGATATGTGGAACTTGCCCAAGCAGCATTTGGTGAGAATGCATATACTACCCTCCTTCAACTACTTTGCCCAATAAACTTTGTAATCATAATGTATAATATGTAGTTATTTGCTGAAGATGCATTAACCTAGACCTGGAAAAAAGTGACCCAAGCCCAACCCACCCGTACAAAAGTGGGCTTTGGGATTATATTTTTAAGCCCAATAAAATCTGGGTTTTTTGGCCCACCAAAGCAGCCCAACTCATAGGTGGCCCAACAAAACTGAGCCATTTTGACCCAACCCATTTTTGAGTCATGGTCCACCCTTTTGCCAGGTGTATGTATTTGTATCTCAACTTATCTAACTTATGGGGATCAGAAATAAAAGGAATGAGTGGGGATACACAAAGTCAGTAAATCAACCTTGTTTTCTATAAAAAAATAAGTGTTGTCTTGGCATATTGAAGTTAGGCAATTCCATCCAGCATTACTTGCTTCCTTGTGCATTTATTGGTAACAATGTTGTAGTAATGCCCTTTATCTAGTTATGTAAGCTACCTAGTTCTATCATTTTCCCATTATCTTTTACAATTGAAAATCTGAGACATATCTGACATGCACTTGCTGTTTAATCCAATTAATAATGCAAATTATAAAATTGCAAAACCTCAAATAGGAATTGTTAAACTGGTTCGTATTAGCAAAGTTCAATGATTTGGTTCTTCACTTACGATATGTTGTTCTAAATGGTACGTTAACTCTATTTCTTTTTCAGGGGAAAGATTAGGTGTATGGCTTGCTCTCTTCCCAACTGTTTACTTATCAGCAGGGACTGCAACAGCTTTGATTCTTATTGGAGGGGAGACCATGAAACTATTCTTCCAGATTGTTTGTGGGCCTCTTTGTTCATCAAATCCTCTAACAACAGTTGAGTGGTATCTGGTGTTTACGTCCTTGTGCATTGTATTATCCCAGCTTCCGAACCTCAACTCAATTGCCGGACTCTCTCTCATAGGGGCAGTGACTGCCATTACATACTCCACTATGGTGTGGGTTCTCTCCGTAAGCCAGCAGAGGCCACCATCAATCTCTTATGAACCCCTTTCACTGCCTACCTTTTCTGCTTCTCTTTTTTCTGTTCTCAATGCACTTGGTATAGTAGCATTTGCGTTCAGGGGCCATAATTTAGCCCTAGAGATTCAGGAAAGTATTTTAAAGTTCTAATGGTTAGAAATCCTCTCTTTCTCTGTCTCCAGTCAGAATATACATTTGTTTTTTGCTGAAAAGAACTTTATGTGGCGTCTTACAGTCAACAATGCCGTCAACCTTCAAGCACCCTGCTCATGTGCCAATGTGGAGAGGAGCCAAGGTCGCATATTTCTTCATTGCTATGTGCCTGTTCCCAGTTGCCATTGGAGGTTTTTGGGCGTATGGAAACCTTGTAAGTATGCGGGCTAAATAACCTTTATTCTTGCCAATTACATGCTCCGGATGAGTTGAGAATAATAAAACGAAAAAAAAAAGTGAAAGAAAGTTGATCTGGCAGTCGCAGAAACTATATATTTACTGGAATCATGAAGAGGAAAGTTTCTTTCAAACTTGATGTTTGAAAACAATAGGAAGCCCATGTACGCATTTAAAAAATATGTTTATGGAGCTCCTTTTTT
Source organism: Panax japonicus (assembly GCA_020205505.1). Lineage (NCBI taxonomy): Eukaryota > Viridiplantae > Streptophyta > Magnoliopsida > Apiales > Araliaceae > Panax > Panax japonicus. The sequence continues at coordinate 87,196,100 of CM035091.1, forward strand.
TCCCCTGTTAATTTCAAACTGATATTTGCAGTCCCTAATATTTGGTTATATGCCAACCCCTCATCGAATTTTTGCTTCATTCACATTTTCAAAGATTGAATTTGGAATTGTCTTCTTTTATTGTAGATGCCTTCTGGAGGGATTCTCAATGCAATATTTGCATTTCACAGCCACGACATCTCTAGAGCACTCCTTGCACTAACATTTCTTCTAGTTGTGTTCAACTGCTTGAGTAGTTTCCAGATATACTCCATGCCCGTTTTCGACAGTTTTGAAGCTGGCTACACCAGCCGTACAAACCGTCCTTGCTCAGTCTGGGTCCGATCTGGTTTCAGAGTCTTCTACGGATTCATCTCGTTCTTCATTGGGGTGGCACTCCCTTTCCTATCCAGTCTTGCTGGTTTGCTAGGAGGACTCACGCTACCAGTAACTTTTGCTTACCCTTGCTTCATGTGGGTTCTTATAAAAAGGCCAACCAAGTTCAGCTTCAACTGGTATTTTAACTGGACCCTCGGTTGGTTGGGTATTGCTTTTAGCTTGGCCTTTTCAATGGGTGGAATATGGAGTATGGTGAACAGCGGTCTTAAGCTAAAATTCTTTAAGCCCCCCAATTAAGATATAGTGAAATTATGTAATTCTTGTATTATGGTTCTGGTTTACTCTTACTCTTACCTTGAAACTCTGGACGCTGTAAGTGTACCTAAAATGTTCTGTTATATTAATATAACTAACATGGCTTGCTGAGGGCAATTTTCGGGGCTTTTAGCTTGCTTCTTTGTGGGCTAATCTTGTTCATTGCTGCTCTTAATCACTGAGGAAAGAACAAGGGCCCAAATATTGTTAGATTCTAGTGATGGTTTATTTCTTTGATTGTTTTTATCAAGATTGGTTTTGTTATCTTTAGCTGATTTGTGATGCATATATATTGGAATTTTAGTTCCATTTTTTCTATGTTATAGTATGAGAGATAATTGCTTGGTTAGCGTAGTGGCTCTCCGCAGAAATATTTCTAGTGACTTGAGGCTAGTTTGGTTTCCCTTGCCATATTGGAAGCTAAATTTAGTGATGTTGTTGGAGTTTTTGGAGTAATGCTAAGACTTCGATCGAGCTTACTGAGCTCTCCACCTTGTAGTTATTGTGTTTATCAAAACTCAAATCATGATTTCACGTGCTATTCAAGTAGTTGGGAGGTGGTGTAGACTAGTGAATTTTGTTCATTGTGAATAAGACTGTAAAATGAGCAAACAGTTCGGATTCAATTCGTATTCGTTTGACTAAAAGTTCGATTCAAGCTCGACTCGAAATATAAATGAGTCAAATATAAACAAATTTTAAAATTCGATAAATTACTCAAACCTTCTCAAATTACAATTTTCTATTCGAAAAGTTCAAACAGTTCGGGCTCGATTCGGGATCGTACTCGACTCGATAGCTAAATGAGCCTCAATCAAACTTTATTTTATACTCGACAAACTTTGTGAACCAAATCTGAGCAATTCAACACCCGACTCGATTCATTTACACCCTTAATTGTAAAGTCTAATTTGACTTTGATTCAAATGTGATTGTAAAGCTATGATTAAGTTTGTTCTTGAAGTGGAGGACCAGTAATTCTACAGCGGAGAAGATTCGCAAAGCGGGAATAGAAAGAGGAGGGAGGGGGATCACCATCTTATTCTCTTTGCAAGAACTTTCGTAGGCGTGCATGGAGTAGTCGTATTGCTGCTGGTAGGTGCGACTGTGTGAGTTGACAAGTAGGGGTGAAAACGAGTCGAATTTCAGCGAACATTCTAAAGCTCAGATTCAGCTCGACTCGAAAAAATTGAGCTCGAATTCGACTCGAATTCGATAAGGAATTTCTAATTTTGCGCCAGATTCGACTCGAATAATTACTCGGACCTACTCGGCTCGTAAGTACTCGACTCGTTTACAAAACGAGTTACTCACGAGCTTTCAAATCGAATTTCGAATATGAACTATTCCGCTTAATACTAAATCACTACATACTAAATTGATTATTGAACTAATGTTTTTATATAAAAATCTTTTACTTTTATTTATGTAATGAAATTACAAAGAATGTAATACGAATTGACAATCAATTCACTAATTTATTCAAGCACAAACTTACACAATTTAATACTACACTTTATAAATTATAAATATTGATACAAATATCACATATTTAGCTTATTAGTATGGATCAGACCAGTATTCGAATATGATCCATCGAGCATGTATCGAGTATGGTTCGAGAAAAAAATGAAATACTCGAACCATAATCTGAGCGAATACTGGTATACTCGAATTCGACTCGTGTATCATTAAACAAAAAAACGAGTATGGATCATATTCGACTCGAATCAACTTCGAATTCGAGCTTTGGATCATATTTTCGAACAGATCCCGAATCGAGTATCGAGCTACTCTGTTCGACTAACACCCTATTGACAAGAATACACTGACACTGGATCCAAGAAGAATTCGAAACGGGCTCGGGCAAAGTTTCTATGACAGCTTCCCCCCTCATGTAGTTGAAGTGGAGGACCAGTAATTCTATAGTAATGTAGCTGGCCTGGCCCTCATAAGAATAATCAGGTGGGGTCTTGGACTTGTGTGTTTAAACTAGATCCGGTTAGCATGAAATGAATTTATTAGCATGAAGTAAATTTTATGGTAAGTTAACTTCATACCCAATAAAGTGTGATACATATGCGGGAGTGTAATCTCTCCGCGTCAGAATTGTATTGGGTATAAAATAAATTTATCATGAAATTCATTTCATGTTAACCATTCCCGTTTAAACCGACTATGACTACTACTTCAAGCTTAAAGAATTCCCAAAAGCCCTACCTCTTATGGTAAATATTCGCGAGGGAAAGAGTGCTATGCCACTATCTAACTGACTAAACAAATATTACGTAACCAATTTTCTCAGCCAACCTAAATTTTTACGAATAGTTTTATATTTTCGGAATGAATCAAGGTTCTTAAATTGCTTCAATAAGAGGGTGAATGACATAAAATTTTGTGTATCATGTATAATTATTATTTCGATTTCTCTATATTATTCTTTTTGTTGCATCATAATTATTCTCTAACAAGTCCCACCTCATGATAGCATTTTTCATGATTATGTTAGGCATGCTGACATCAATAAAACACAAATAAGGAGTGCATGAGCATGCACCTCCACTTTCTGTTCATTTGTATAAAGACAATGCCAGTAGTTGTGTTTGGTGAAGGAACTGCAGATTGATGCAAGAAACAAATTCAACCATGTTTGATGGATCTGAAGATAGTATTCCACTTTAGTGCATGTTTGACTTGATAAAGACCAGCATTCTCTATCCACTATTTTGCCAATTGTCATACTAATATCCTTTTCAATATTTCCAACTTAACCACTTGGATTTTGTTTTACTCCTATGACCCAAAAAGAGAATTTACAAAGTGAAATCCCAGTTGGTTCATACGATCAGTCTGCCCAATTGCAAAAGTCTTAATAATACACATTAATTTTTACTTCAATATATAGATTATGGGCTTTTGGGACATTTACAAGTTTCTAACACACTACCAGCGTTTTAAAGTCTTGTTTATCTATTAACTTATTTCAAACGCAGTTTATAAAATTTAAGAACGAATAATATTGTAATTACACAGATATTATATGAAAAACAGAAAAGTAAGAATAGGCAATATACACATATTCACCAATTGGGCTAGTCCTGCTTATATGTATTCGTTAGAGGCTTTACACACTCTACAATGATTTATACATCAAACAATGTTTTTGTAGTAACTAGAAAACCCTAGCGGCTATAACATGAGCCCAAACACATGAGACCCAATATATTACTAAAACAACTCAAGACCGGACTACTTATAAATTTCCAAACCTAATTGCATTTTGCGCTTGACTTTCAAGTAGCGATGCCCCTTGCAACCTCCGCCAGCTCACTGGCGAGCTGAGCAGCCACTCGCTCTCCTATGAGCGAGACTCCTGACTACCCTAGTGTCGTAGTGGGCATTCGTTGAACCTGCAAAAATATGAGTCAATCTCAACAACACGCAACTTATTTAATTCACAAACACAATGTAAAGCTCAAACGAAACACACAAAATAATATGTGATGCGTTTAAAACTCCAAACACACCTAAACACAAAAGTAACCAAACAAACTATATGCATGAGAAGATTTAGATTCGTGCTTACCTCTTCTTATCTTCTACATTCTATATAAATACGCATGCACAAAGGAAAAGACTGGTGCTAGCTATTTTTAGTTCTTGTTTTCTCTAAGATTTATCTATAGTCCATTTATCGGATCCGGTTAACATGAAATTATTTTTTTGTTAAGTTGGTCAATTGGCCAATAAAACACTGACACACATACAACCTGGCCCGGGTGTCAGTATTTTATTGATCAATTTACCAACTTATCCCAAAATAAATTTTATACTAACCACTTCCGCATTTATCCATAATTCTTCTTATTCACCTTTAATAAACCTTAATACGGCTAAGAATGGTCAAAAAAATAAATAGGGTTCCTATTTTTGGCCACATAGAGTAATCATTATCAGGGTTAGAATAAAACAAAGATTAAAAGGTGTTTAAGGGAAGTTGATGTGCAATAAACTAACCCATAAATCAAGGTCATTTGATTCTTTTTTAAAGGCAAGTAACAAATTAAAGTGGAATGGAACATTCATGGATTAGACGGTAGTTCAATAAGTTACAAGTATTACGTAAATTTAAAATTAGAGATATAATTTAATTTTTATATTCTGTTTCTGAGTTTTGAACAGAAAAAAAAATAGAAAATTTAAAGTTTTTCTTTGTGTTGTTTCAGAATTTTTAATACAAAAAATTGAGAATTTAAAATTGAGGACATGAGTTGTAATTTAAAAATGACTAAAAGACAAAATACACCCCAAACTTCACGTCCTATTTATATGTGCACCCTAAACATAAAAAGGTGTCTTAGTACACCCTAAACTTCATTATACGAGACAAAACTCACACTTTCTTCACTTAACCGGTCAAAAGTGACCGGCTAAGGTTGTAACACAAGTTTGGGGTGCAAATTGTTTTTGACACATAAAATTTTTTTGTTTTTGTTTTTAAGAATAAAATTTTGTAAAAACAAAATTTTTAAAAATAGATTTTTTTTAAAAACGGAATTTTAAAATTTTGTAAAAATGGTAGAATTTGTAAAAAAATTCTGTAAATTTTTTAAAAACAGAATTTTGTAAAAACATATTTTTTTTAAAACTGAATTTTGTTTTAACAGAATTTTTTTAAAAAATTTAAAACAGAATTTTATTTTACATTTTCTTTTTAAATAGAATTTTTTTAAAAAACAGAATTTTGTTTTAAACAGAATATTTAAAAAAAAATTAAAACGGAATTTTATTTTATATTTTCTTTTTAAACAGAATTTTTAAAAATAGAATTTTTTTAAAAACAGAATTTGTAAAAACAGAATTTTTGAAAAAATTTTAAAACAGAATTTTATTTTACATTTTGTTTTTAAACAGAATTTTTAAAAATAATTTTTTTTTAAAAAATAGAATTTTAAAAAAAATTTAAAACAGAATTTTGTTAAAACAGATTTTTTTTAAAAAACAAATTTTCAAAAAAATCAAAGCAAAAAGTCGGGAAAATAAGTACTAATCACCATTTTCAAAATAAGTTTAAGTAATAATAATGGAGTACTTATTTTTAAAAAAAATTCTGTTTTTAAATTGTTTAAAAATTCTGTTTAAAAATTCTTAAATTTAACTTGTAAAATAAATTTCTGTTTTAAATTTTTTTTAAACAAAATTCTGTTTTAAATTGTTTAAAAATTTAAACAGAATTTTTTAAAAAAATAAGTACTCCATTACTTATACTTGTAAAAACAGAATTATTTTTAAACAGAAGTTTATTTTTTTAAAACAGAAATTAAAAAATTCTGTTTTTTTTAAAAAATTCTATTTTTAAAAATTCTGTTTAAAAACAAAATGTAAAATAAAATTCTGTTTTAAATTTTTTTTTAAAAATTCTGTTTTTTAAAAAATTTCTATTTTTAAAATTTCTGTTTTTAAAAAAATTTCTATTTTTTAAAATTTTGTTTAAAAAAAATGTATAATAAAATTCTGTTTTAAATTTTTTTAAAAATTTCTGTTTAAAACAAAATTCTGTTTTTACAAATTCTATTTTTAAAAATTATGTTTTAAAAAAAATGTAAAATAAAATTCTGTTTTAATTTTTTTTAAAAAAATTCTGTTTACAAAAAATTATGTTTTTACAAAATTATGTTTTTAAAAATTTTACAGAATTTTTTTACAAATTTTACAATTCTCACAAATTTTTAAAATTCTGTTTTAAAAAAAATCTATTTTTAAAAATTTTGTTTTTTAAAACAAAAACAAAAACAAAATTTTTTTAATGCGGAAAAAATAATTTGCATCCCAAATTTGTGTTACAGCTTTAGCCGGTCATTTTTGACCGGTTAAGTGAAGAAATTGTTTATTTTATCTCGTATAATGAAGTTTAGGGTGTACTTATACACCTTTTTAAGTTTACGGTGCACAGATAAATAGAAAGTGAAGTTTGGTGTGCGTTTTGTCTTTTAGTCTTTAAAATTTATTATTTAAAAGTTGAGAATAATATGAGAATTATAAAAATATTACTTATTCCAATTTTTTCCGTCCAAATCAGGCTAACTTTGAACGGAAAACTTTGGGAGGAAAAGTGACCAAGTTTTCTATCCATTTCTTTTTTTTTTCATTTATTTAAAAACTCAGAAACATAAGAATTGAAAAGAAAACTTAATTTTTTCGTTCATTTCTTTTCTTTTCCGTCCATTTTAAAACTCAGAAATAGAGCGTAAGTTAAACGACTGCATATTAAATTTAATAAAGTTTACTATACAATTATAATAATTATACCAATTAAAATTAAATATATTCATATTAATTTAAAATTTAATATACCGTTATTTGATCTCAAAAATTAAATTATATTTTTAATTTTAAAACGGAAAGATTAATAGTATCATTATTTTGGTAAAACAGGGAATAGGAATCATCATTATGAATAAATGGTGAATCCATCACATCGTTCCATATAGTCGGTGGAATGTCACCCCCATAATAATCTTCTTCGTGATAAGAATGAAGCATCAGTGTGAACAAGATCATTTGGTTCTTCTGATTATCAATGGAAATTGCTAATGATGTTATTTTGTTGGAATGTAATGATAACCTGCCATAATTTCCTTAATTTTTAAACATGTAGTTGAACGATAAATATTTTTCTTTTTTATTACGCAAGGTGACTTATTCAAGTATATCTAAAATTGGATAATAAAAAGAAAAGATCTATTTTTTTAAAATAATAATTAAGTTTTCATTTGATTGGTTGTAAATAAAATGGAAGTGGTTAGTATGAAGTTTATTTTGAGGCAATAGAATATTGACATGCAGGCGATGTTGTATGTGTGTCAGTATTCTATTGGCTAATTGACCAACTTACTAAAAAAATAATTTCATGCTAACCGGATCCAAATAAAACTATAGTAACTTATAACCAAAGGTAATACAACCAATTTTTATTCGTACTATAAACGAAATAATCAACCCAGTAGTTGGCGCAATTGTTTAAATGACGTCCTGGGATGAGTCGTAGAACAGACAACTTGAGATATCATTCGCAATATATATCATTTTTCTTATAAGATCATTTTCTAAAAGTCAATTTGAGACATTTTTAAATTTAAAACTGACATTATTCATCAATATTTTCAAAATAATAAATCTTATAATTAGTAGTACTTTTTAAGTAGTTTATAATATTCATAATTATATTAACATAAACTAAATACATTAATCTCAATTTTGAGTTTAAAAATATTTAGAATTGACTTATTAAAAATCAATATTTATTTTATAATTTGAAACGAAAAAAGTAGACATAATTCCAATCACATTGTAATTAAACAAAGCAAATTATAAATATAAAATATCACATCAAACCTAATGAGCAAAACACATTCAAGCTTCCAGAAATTAATAATTACTAGAAAGTTCTAGTCCATAGCAGATTTGATGTCACAAATCGTGAGATTTGGTTTTCTATCTAAATCTAGAAAAAGGGCCGGGTTGGTCCAAACGGGTCGGACCATTAGCGATTCAAACAAAACGACCCACGTTTTGGTAGGATGAAAATATAAAGTCCAAAGCCCGTTTTTTGACGGTCGAACCGGATTGGCCCTCAGGCCTAAACTGATTTATGAGTAAAATTTGACACTTTTTGGACCTAGTCCAAACGGGTCGAACCATCACCGGCCCGGATCAAAACGGTTCAAGTTTTAATTAACTAAAAAATAAAATCCAAAACTCACTTTTTAACGAACGAATCGGACCGACCCGCAAAACCGAATTTGTCCGTTCTAGTTTTATCAATTTAATTTATGTTTCAAGTATTTGTTACATATTGAATTAATGATATTTATCATTACCACAAATGTATATGGATTGATGGTTGGAATTGGTAATAATATATCAACCTGTCCATTTCCTCGTATAAAAAACAAACAGGGAATAGTAGAGCACCATTTTAGGCTTCAACTGCTTCCAACTCTACTAGTCTTATTACCACTTCCACTCATTACACCTACACCTACTAGTAGTAGGAGACCTAGCAAGTGGCAACATAGTATATTAGGTCATGTTTGGCTACCCCACCATCTCTTTCATACCTAACCTAAAGCCCATTCACTCATTCACACCACTTGCATTCAAAATCAAACACTAATATGAGCAAACAAACAAATTCAAAATTTCCACCCCATTATTCAATGTTATGCAAAAACAAGAAAAAGTTGGAAACTTTCAACAATGGTTTACAATCAAACATTCTCATATTGGAATGGTATCATTAACATCATTTATTTTTGAATAAATTAATCAATAGAATACTAACACACACAAAGACAAAATTTTATATGTATCAATATTGTATTGACCAATTAATTAAAAAATAAAATTTTCTCATGCATATATGTTAATTGTTGGGCATAGAGAGAGAGAGAATGAAAACAAAAATAAGGGAGGAAATAAGAAGTGGAGTATTACTAAAACTTATATAATATTTATATTAAATGCCCAAGTGAAAAAAAATTCACACATCACTGTTATATTTTATCAATTTTATTGTAATAGCAATTCACATTTGTCATAAAATAAATATTTTCCTTTGAATAATGCATGGGAAAAGCTAGTTGCATAGCCAAACTCCAAAAACAGGATCAGCCTTTTTGTTTCCATTTGATTCAGTCTGTCTCGAACAAAAACAAACAGACGCAAAGCATGTACAAAAATCATCTGAAGGACAGACAAAATATGCAGCTTCTTAAATTCCTCCCCATTTTGAAAAATATATGGGTAACACACCACAAACAAAGACCTAACATAGTATATATAGATTATAGACTGTATTTTTCATATTATATATATAGAGAGAGCCAACAAGAACTACTAACATTTTACCCAAAACAAACCCTTTCTTTTTCCATATGCATTAAATTACTAGTTGACGCCATTGCCTGGAGTGGAAATAGCAAGATCCGGCCAGCCAAAGCAATCCCCATCACCCAACCCACCATCAACACCTCCTACTTGCCACGTGCTGCAACCAGGTGCACCACCGCTAGAAACAACCATCCCACCACCTTCACCGCCACCGACATTTCCTCCACCTGCTTCCTCCATGGGCCAATCCCACGGGCTTAGACCAAACCCCATTCCACGAATACCCGACCCGAGACCCAACCCAAACCCACCATAAGACCCGAACACGGGCGCTTGCTGAGTGGCCAGCAAAGAACTAAAACCCCCAGAAACTGCCTGATTCAGGTTCAGATTACTCATTTCATGCCTCATTTCCGGTTTGGATCCGGGCACCTCTGAAACCGGGTCGGCAGGAATTGGGTCATAGGTTAGAGTTGAAGAGGAAGAAGACGAAGCGGCTGTGGTGGCGGCGGAGCGAGAGCGCTTGAGAGCGGAGGACTTACGGGTGCCACCGCCAACGGGAACGTTACGGAGGGTGCCGCCGCGGGTCCAGTACCGGCGGCAGGACTTACAGAAGTAGCGCGGCTGAGAGAGATTGTAGTTGTTGTAGTAGCAGAACTTGGTGTTGGATGATTGGCAGCGTGGACAAGGTAGTTGCTCCAGCTCCGGCGGTTTTGTTCCCCCTTGTAGGTAAGTTTTGGCCGCCGGTCGTTTCTCGCCGGACTCCGATGACATTTTGGGTGTCTGTATTGGTTTGGTTTTCAGATGAATGAAAAATGAGTTTGGTTTGCTTTAGGATAGGGACAAAGATATTGGGTCAGTGAGATAATGGTTTGCAGTGAGTGATAGAATAGGGGATGTTTTGGAAGTAGAGAGGGGTTTTTATAGAGAGAGAGTGACAGAGCAGAGTAGTTTTAGAGAGAGAAACTATTGATAACTTCTTATCTGCGGAAGAAATTCAGCTGCGACGCAGTTCAAGACTAGGGGCTGCAGATAGACAAAACTAATACAATTAGATAATCTTGTCAAAATTTTATAGAGAATTTATATTTTAACGAGTAAATTTAATAAAAAATTTTATGAATAGTAGTTGGAGTTCAACTTCTGTGAGTGAACTATCAAATTTATTTGTAGAAATATCAAATTTTATTTATATTTAAAATAATATTAGAGACACAAATTATTATACAAAATTTTATAAACTGATGATGTGGCATATTCCACCTCAACATATTGTGTGGGGCCCAAAACTATATTAAAACAATTTGTTGATCAATATGCTAAGGTGGAATATGCCACATCAACAGTTTGTAAAATATTTATAAAATAATTTGTGTCAGTAGCATTACTCTTATATTTATGTTTTTCTTTTGTCGCTGATATTGTCTGAAAAAAATACACATTTTTATACATACCTTAAAAATAGATTTCGTTTAATTTTATTGGTCAAATTAATTAATTTTAAAATTAAAAATTAAGCATATTTATTTATATTTTTAAACTTGTTAAAATTAGAATTGATAATAAATTTGACACAATTTTTTAGTTATAGTTTCTCCACATATATTTTCAAAAAAAGATAAATTTGATTATAAAAATAGTTATTTTGACCAATTTTTACAGGATGGAAGGAATAATTTTTTACCAACAATTGATATTTTGAGTGATATTTATTTATATGATAACAATCAATTATACTATCTCTTATATTTCTCTTAATTTAATAAATTATTTTTTCTTCTTGTAGAGTTTGTTTTTCTTTTTTATGGGATTTATTTTCTTCGTGAGATAACTGATTTTTTCCCCTCTTTTATGAGTAGATTTCATTATCATCTATTGGGAGATTTATTTTCTCCGTTGAGAGAATTTTTTTTCTTCATTAAAAAGATTTTTTTTATCCGAGACTTTTTCTAATACATGAATTATTGAAAATAAATTATTCAAATTTGAATGTGGTGGTTTTATAACGACTTGTTCCTCCGTTGCCCGTGTTGAATAACGGTTCAATTTGAATATGCGCATTTAATACTTATTTTGGATATATGACTACATTTTTGCAGTTTATTTGGTGTTTGCTAGCGATGTTTCTATGCTTAGTCTTTTTTCCTGATTATTTGTTAATTTTATTTGAAATAATTATTTTTTGAGTTCGTTTAATTGTAATCATTTCATCTTTTGTAACAAATTACAATTTTAATATATTTTAGTCTTTTGGGTTTTTTGATAAAAAAAAATTATGAATATGATGATATTATTTTTGTGTTATGTCAATATTAAGGCTTAAATATAAATAAATACTATAAACTATTAAATTTTTTCACTTCGGTGATTTAACTTTCAATTTTTCGATCAGTTCATTAAACTATTACTTTTTTCCACTTTCATTCAATTGAATTTGTCATGTCATAAATTTATGATGTGGTCCCGCTGACTAGGCTAATCAATGTCTACATGTAATTAAAAATTATGCTTAAATATAAATAATAACCCTCAACTATTGATCTTTTTTCATTTTGGTGATCAATCTTTCAATTTTTTCTATCAGTTGATTAAACTATTAATTTTTTCTACATTTGATTCAATTAAAGTTGTCACCACATAAATTAATGACGTAACTTTAACACTTAGAATGTGACTAATGATGTGTTAAGACAATACTAATTTTATAAAATTAAAAAACGCATAAATGTAATATTATATTATAATTTAAGAACAAAAACTAATTTTTTTTTAAAAATAAAACATCTACTTAACAGATTCTTTTTTATTCGAAAAAAAGAACTAAGTAATAATTATGAAAAATATTACTTATCACTATCATTAACACTTAAGTTTTCAAACAAAACAGAAGGGAAAAAATAATTTATAACTAATTATTAGATACCATCTTACTTATAAATATCATTAACTATTTCTTTTCCACAAAATAAAAAATGATATTAAATTATTAGAACAAAATTTATACATAATTACTTTCCATGTTTTTGAGCTCTTTGTTAATGAAAAAAACCAATTAAAAATTAGCAATTAAAAAATAAATATCTCTCACCATTTTGTCACTGTGAATCTACCATCTTCAACTTCAATTGAATTAAAGTAGAAAAAATTAAAAAATCGATCACCAAAGTGTAAAAAGATTAATAGTTCAAGGTAGTAATCTATATTTAAGCCTAATAGACAATATTAACCTAGTTAATTTATGACATGTCAGATTCAATTGAACGAAAGTAGAAAAAAATTGATAGTTTATTGACCTGATTGAAAAAAATTGAAAGGTTAATTACCAAAATTGAAAAATGTTAATAGTTTAGGGCAATTATTATATCTAAGCCCAATATTAATATTTTTTATTATCATTAATATTATAGAGTAAAAATAATATAAAATCAATGTAAATATACAACACTATTGTATTACTATATTGCATTTAATATTTTGCACCACACTTAAAACAACATTATTTTTTCTTTAACAATATCAGTTGTTTCTTTATTTATTTATTTTAAATGTAGAAATTTAAATTATACTAATCAACATCAATTACTCTAAGGGTGAACCTGGGCTTTGACATAATCATCTACGATTTAAGTCTTATCCTGTATAGTTTTGGGCCTTTTGGCAATATTTTGGGCAAAATATCAATGTGTACTCTTTGTTTTATTATCATAGTCCGTCGAATATTATTCCCTCGTAAATATCTTGGTTCCGGCGAAATTCCGTCGGAAATGTTATCCACTTCTTGGTACCAACATTCCCGTCAAAATCAACACCATTTACGATGGACTTTCCGTCGAAAATACAATAATTCCGAGGGAATTATTTTTGACGAAAATCAGATTAAATGGCAAAATCAGTGCCGAAAATCAGATTCACAATATCAGTATCCAAAGAAAAAAATTAGTACACAAAATCAGTAACCAAGATTTCTAGTACCTAACATCAATACCCAAGATTTCCGATACCCAAATCAGTAGCCAATTTCATGAATTTATTAAAGCTAATTTACGATGCAATCAACATTGATAAATTACCCACAACACAATCAACATTCTCAAATTAAAACATAATAAAAACCTAACCTTAATTAGATTGGAGGAGCCACAGTACAAACCGGCAAAGCTGCCACCACGCGTGCACGCTAGTAAAACTGCCACCAAGAAACGTCGGTAAAGCTGCCACCACTAGTAAGGCTATAAACAAGCCAAACATTTCGGGCTCGACTCAAAAAAATACGAGCGAGATTCGGATTCGTTAATAATATGATCTAAATCCGAGCATAAAAAATAGTCCAAATAAAAATATGAGTAGAATATGAGGAATGTTATACTCGACTCGTTTAAGATTCAAACTACTCGAATTGTCAATTGTGATTCGATGCATACTCGATTGATACATATTCGATTAGATACTCGATACATTCTCTTATAATATATACAAAATTAAATCTAAGTAGGTTAATTAATTAATTATTATTATTTTTTATTTTTAATTTTATTTTTGTAAACTGTAATAGTAAACATATTTTCTCATTTCTAAGTAAAATAACAAATTCAATTTATAATTATATTTATTATAAAACTAGTTATTATATGGAGACTCAAATTCGAGCTTGAATTTGAACCTCGTGAGTAGTTTGAATTTAATTCGATCCTAGTCGGATCGAATTAGAGTAATAAATATTCGAGTCAAGTCGTCGAATTTTTCAAATACAATTCGAATTCGAGTATAAATTTAAAGTTTCAAGTAGCTCTCTGTTCGCTTCGATTCGACTCATTTACACTCTAAACCACTTGTTAGAGGGTCTGACTAGGAAGGAGAGAGGAGGAAGGAATGAGGGGTTGTCCTATGGGATGAGGGCGCCGACAGGATGGAGGTCACGGATCAGGATCCTCTATGAGAATTTCTTTGTAAGGATCTTGTGAGAATTTTATTGTGGGATTGACAACACATTAAAAAGAAGATTCAATGGCTCACAATTCTTTTTTTGTCTGTGTATCAAAACAACGTCGTTTTGATATGAATTTTTTTTACAAGTTGATGGAAAATTGAAAGTCACCAAACGTAGTTTACTTTTACCAAACTAACGAAGTAAAGTAAAAAAGAATACATTTAAAATAGTATTTGAGTTGTGATGGTGATTGTCTCTGTTGAGTAGTGGATTACGAGAGGTAAAGTAAAACGATTATTAATAATAATAAAAGATATAAAGGAATATATAAATAATAAAGGTCTAGAATAAACTCTTTTTATGGAACAGATAAATACAAATTAGAATAATAATAATAAGTAATAATATAAATAAACAAACAAAAACAATAATAAACGAAAAATAACTAAAGTCACATTGAAAACATTAATGATAATTATAACCGATATATTTATTCAGTTTTTTACCCAAGTTTGTAGTTATCCTAATATTAATAGCAAGCTAAGTTATTAAATATATAAAAAAATCATATAGAGAATAATTAAGAAATTTAAAATAATTATATGTAAAAATAAATTGCGTTTGGTGACTTCTATTTTTTTTTGTCAATTTGTAAAAAAAATTCCTATTAAAACGACGACGTTTTGATACACAGACAAAAAAAAGAATTATAAACCATTAGATCTGGATCCGGAGGTCACCGATCGAGGAATCAAAATTGTCAGAGTGAGGTTACTAGAGAGAGGGAGCAGAGAGAATAAAATTTTAGGCTTCTGTGTATTGTGCGGCGCCGGTGAGAAAGCGATTAGATTTTTACAGTCTTATTTTCGACAAAACTCCCGTTAAAATTACTTCCCTCAGAAATAACTAATTTCGACGGACATTCCGTCAAAAATAAATGCCTGTCTGTTGAAATTAGTTTTAGCATTGACGGGAAAACTGACACTAAGGGGGTGATTATTTCCGACGGAATTATGTCGGAATTAATATATTTTCGATGGAATTATTATCAACCAAATTATCTGTCGGAAACATAGTTATTTTCGAGAGAATTATTTTTGTCGAAAATAATTCGGTCAAAAATAACTTTATTTCTTGTTGTAGTGTTAAAAACAAACCTAACATATTAATTTTCATTAAAAATATCTTATATTTTAAGTTAAATCTTTTACGTATATCAACATACTAACCCTATAACCACAAGGGATAAAAATAACTTATCCCAATTAAGATCATTTCTTTTTATAAAATACAAAAACAATTGATATAATATTATGAAATAAATGGATTATTAAAATGAATCTCGCTTGCAAGTGACACGTGTTAGATTGAATCTTATAAATAAAAATTACTTATATAATTAGTGGTTTGCATGTGTATAATCTATTTGTAGTTTGTAGTGGGCACATTGTCCATTAATTTTGGCTAGTTGCATCTATTAGTGCTATTAATATTTTAATATTATTGTATTTGGGTGGCGATAATTATACCCTCGTAATTCTAACAACTTGTATATTTAAATTGTTTTCGACATTCCAATTATGACTTGATTGATCCAACCAGGAATTCTTTATTCAGCTATATTTGTTTTTTATTTTTATTTTTCATATTAAAATGAATATTTTTGTAATTAGATTGTCAAATCGAATAAAATATATTAAAACGGTAAGTGATGAATGAGTAATATACCCATAAATTGAATATGTATATACTTGATTTATAGTTGTTTTCGAGTATTTTAGGGTAGTTTTTATATGTTCACTTGTTATTTTGTAGATTAAGGTTAAGCAGAGGCATAAAGGGAGTCTTGGCATAGTCAAGGGCAAAATAGTAATTTAGCAGCAAGGAGCCAGAGCCGGGGCGCTATTCTTTGAACTAATCTCAGCGCCGGGGTTTTGAGGCTTGACCTGGCGTTGATCGAGGCGTGTGCAGGGAGCTAGATGTGGACTTGGATTAGGATTGGGGCAAGATGAAAAAGAGTATTTAAAGACGAATTAGCTGAAATTAAAGGAATCATAATCATAACTGGAGACTAATCAGGAATCAATAGAGATTTGTGGAGAAAAATTACGTTTGAAGATTGAAGCTGGAAGATTTCCTTTAGAGTTTCTTCTTCTTCTTATTTTTAATTGTGTAATTCTTTCAAGATGATTTTCATGAGATGCGAGTGGTAAAATCAAAGACAATGTTCGAAAAGATTCGGAGGCATTGAACATTAGGCCAGAATTGTGGCTTCGCCCTAACACTACGAAACCTAAAGCTCCATTTTGTCTTACTAAGCAACAAGTTGAAGACGTGTGTAAATGGGTTAGTGGATTGAAGCTCCCAGATGGATATGCGTCGAACATAACACGTTGTTGTAAGGTTGATCAATTGAAAATTTCTGGATTCAAGAGTTTCGATTGTCATGTATTCATGCAAAAGTTGATCCCAATCGCATTTCGTGAGATGTTACCCAGAAAAGTTATGGATGCATTGACTAAACTTTTAAATTTCTTTCGAGATCTTTGCTAAACTGTAATTAAGTACAGTGATGTCGAGCAGATGGAGAACAATATTGTGCTTACCATTTGCAAGCTCAAAATGATCTTTCCTCCAGGATTCTTTGACTCGATTGAACATCTGCCTATTCAACTACTTCATGAACTCAAAATTGGAGGACCGATGCAATATGTGTAAGACCCCAACTTTCATAAATAAAGATTAAATATTTCTTGATATATATTTGAATATTATGGTGTGGATTTGATATAATGTTATAGTTGTGGGTAATATTTATAAATTTTGCAAAGTATGCAAGTGGTTATAAAATATTCGATTGGTCGGAAAATATTCGTTTTAACATGAAATATTCGTACGACGGCACAATCATTGGTGGATCCCACAACGAAATTATTGTCGGAGTTAGAAAACGACATAAATATTTTTTTATAAAAATAACGGCGAACGTTTTACCATTAACTATTGAAATAACCGGTGATAAAAGTACAGTAATACGCGTGGTTGCATAATAACACACGGTATTGATTATTAATGCTTACGTGAGAAGTCACTCAGTTATACTCATTATTTCTACAATAATTGTTGCATAATAACTCACGTTATTTGATTCAATTATTGTCAATATTTTATATTATTAAATCAATAATTGAGATGATAAGTTATTCATATTATTATTTGTATAAATAACAATGTCTAGAATGTTCTATCGAGGAAAGGGGTTTGGTCACCTAATTGTGCGCCAATAGAGAAAAATCCTTATCAGAAATTCCCCTCTTTCATGGGAACGATTTGGTTGTTAATATTGCGAGTTATAATAATGATGAATAAATATTGTTAAAAATATTGAGGGAATTTTTATGAAGTATTTATTATAAATTTTGCTTATTATTTGGATCACCATTTACCCATTTTTTAAAACTGTCGGTAAAAATTATCTTAGTTTTGTTTATATATATATATAATGATGTCGTGGGGGGGGGGGATTACTTTTGTTATATATATATATATATATATATATATATATATATATATATATATATATATATATATATATATATATTATAATAAGTTTTATTTTTTATAAAAATAGAATATATTATATTTTATTATGCATAGTATTTGCATAGTATCTGTATAGTGTTTGCATAGTAAAAAATAAAATTTATCAGACGAATTTGAAATTCGCCCATAAATTCCACTGTTGCGTCCGTGATTTTCCTTAGCAGTACCGTTTTCATTATCCTATAAATAGGATGCTTAGTTTAGAATTGAAAATCATACCAGAATCAGAGAATTCTTCTTCTATAATATTGAGCGTATTTCTTTAGAGTTTTAAGAAGCTTTGAGCGTAGAAAACAGTGAAAGTTTCTTCAAAAATATCCCCGCTATACCAGTTGGAACTCTTCTTTTTAAGGTAAGGGACATTATTTTTGTTCAATACTCGTAAGAAATAATATTTTCTTCCATACTCTGTTGTAAGACCCTAAGTTATTAATAAATGAAATTTATTTTCCTCTATTTATCATTTTGAAATAGTAAGGGTTGATTTGATTAATGTGGTTAGTTATGGGTAAAATGCGCAAATATTTTAAATAAGCAGGTGGTTATAAAATATTCATTGTTGTCGTGGAATATTCTTGCTGTCAGGGAATATTCGTACGACGACGCAATCTTTTGTGGGCCCCATAACGGAAAGCGATTGGATGAAAAAAATGACAAGTATAAGTTGTTTATAAATAACGGCGTAGTTGTTACCGTTAACACTGTTGGAATACCCGGTGGTTAAAACACAGTAATACGCATTGTTGCACAGTAGCACACGGTATTGCACCAATTATTGATTCTTACATAAGAAGGCACTATTCAATAATTATTACAGTAGTTACTGTTCAGTATTTTATTTTATTGATTCAATAATTACTGTTGTTTCAATAATTGTCACTACACAGTATTTTTCATTATCGAAGCAATAATTCATATTATCTGAATAATATTATTATAAAACATTATTGGCGATGTCTAAAAAGTTCTGTCTAAGGAGAGGTTTGGTCACCTAATTGCACGCCAGTAAGGAGAAATTCTTATTGGAAAGCCCCCTCTTTCCTGGGAACGGCCTGGTTGCCAGTACTGTGATTCTGTAATATTATTTGTGAATAATTAATTATTGATTTATATGATGAGGAAAATATTGATTTTATGTGGATGTAGATGGAGAAAAATTTTAAAGTGATAATTGTTGAAAAATGATATTTTATCTTTTCTGGTAAAATAATTTATTATTATATTTTAATAATATAATAATGGGATATTTTTACAATAAATGTGGGATATATTAGTATATGAGGAGAAAGAATATTTTTATTACATTAAATGATTAACACATATTTTGTCTGTCGGTAGACCCCAATTCTTGACCGAAATTTGATTATAGCCTGTAAAATCGACCGTTTATGAATTTCGGTCAATTTCTGTTTGGAATTTGGAAAAACTTCCTTCTGCAAAGTTGTAGATGATGGAATTTCCTATGGAAATTCGCATGTTTCGAATTTTTCTGATAAAGGGCTATTTATTATGAATTATTGAAGTTCCGAAGCTCCGAAATAATTGATTTTTAGAAGTTTAAAATAATTTAAATAAGAAAAATGTTTTTTGTGTTTGGTGGGCATCTTTAACACATGTCAAGTTGCTGAATTCAGATGCTTGATGCGTAGGAAGATGTAGAAAAAAATAAATAATATTAATTTATTAAATTTTCTACTTTGGTGTTCTAAGCATTTTCCTATAAATAGTGTGCTTAGGTTAGAATTGAAAATCACACCAGAAACTGAAGTTTTCTCTCTCTATATCATCGAGTGTATTCTTGTGAGTATTTTGAGTATACTTTGAGTATTGCTATACGGTACAAGTTCAAGTCATAGCCTATATCCGGTGTTTCAACTAGAAGGGATATTATTTTTTTAAAAATGATATTAATTCTTCCAATATCATTATGCCGAAGTATTGATCTAAACTTTTTGTGTCGGGGTTACTATTCACGTATACGACACTATTCACGAATACGACACTATTCATCGAAAAAAATGAAATTTTTTCTTTTCGTCCAAAATATCTATTATGGATACTAGCTTTGATTGTATCCATGTTTTGATCAATCTTGAATTTTACACCACTATGATTATTTATGAAGTATTTTTGGACATAAATTAGCTGAAATACGAATCCTTAATATTTATTCTTTTGTTTCACTGGATTCGTTTTCTTTAAAATATTTTTCATCATCCTCAGTCCTAAATGATGACATGTTGTTGAATATCTTTGGCCTGTAGTGCAAAGATGATTGATTTTATTATGAATATCTTTGGTCCGTAGTGCAAAGATGTACAGGTGTTGAGATGAACATGACTGACTGATAAAAATCTTTGTCCTGTAGTGCAAAGATGAATATTGATTGATGTTACATGGATAAAATAATGATGATGGACTATAAATTCATAGATATTAGTAGATTTCATCCTATACGTAACTCTTCTATGAATTATTATTTCCGCTGCGAATATTGATCTGAAACTTGTGGTCTATTGTATTTTATCAGATTTTTCCCTGTTGAGGACTAACGATAATTTGTTCTATATTATCTTAGTCATAATATTCTTTACTGGGCTAGTTGAGCTCACCCTTTTCCTTTTTGTTCCATTTTTCTTCTCATGAGGCGAGAATGTAGCGAGTACGAGTCGAGGTATAGAATGATGGTTATAGAGAGAGTTGTTTAGTAATTCTCACCATTTTTGTAAAATAATGTATAAATAATTGTGATGAGAATTTATTTGGGTATAGATATTGTCTAGAAGATAATATTTATATTTAAACTCACAGTTTTACTGTTGCAATAATAAAGTTGTAGTTGTTTCTGTACCATGTATTGACAACTCAGAATGGGTGATGTATACCTATTTTGGGGGCGTCACATCTGTAGTATGTAAGTAATATTTTTTCATTTCAGATTTTGAATTCTACATTCCTTTTGTTATGTTTTAGCTTCTATACTCCATGAAATTAGTAGAATATCCTTGAAATTTGTGCTTCATCTAGTATTGTTTTCATGAAAATATTATTCTTAGCATTCTTGATAAGTTTTAACTTTTTTATGCCGGAGTACTATTCACGGGATACTATTCCTGAAGTATTATTCACGGGGTACTATTCACTCATGTACTATTCACCCGGGGTACTTTTCATGACAAAATTAATTTCATTTCGGTCTAAATCATTTTTGATATAATATTATTCTTGAATTTTACTCCACAAAGCAGTATCATGTTGACAATTTGGACGTTTTTAAATTCTGGATAAATTAAATTATAAAAATTTAAAAATTTATCCTTTGCTTTCATTTAATTGAATTCTTATATCATTGTTATCATCCTCATGCTTATATTATTATGAAAGTCATCTTTGGCCTGTAGTGCATAGATGGGCTGTTGATTGGTATGATTATGATCAGGGATTATACAGTATAATCATGACCGTAATATTACAAATGATGGGGTAAAAGTCCTCATTGGCCCGTAGTGCGTTGATGGAAAGTTGTTGGTATGATCATGCCATTGATGATTACACGAATATCCTTGGCCCGTAGTGCATGGATAATTTGTGGACGTGATACTAATGAATATCCATGGCCCGTAGTGCAGGGATGATTCGATGATGTGAATTATTTATTAAGCTGAGTCTCAACGATAAAATTGATGATAAACTTTTTAAATCATAGAAGATAGTAGATATAATGCTTTACTTGACTCTTCTAATGGATTGCTTGTTCCGCTGCAGTAAAACTTGATGTTTATTGTATTTTATCAGTTTAACACTGTTGAAGGCTAACGATAACTTGTTCTGCATTATCTTAGTCATAATATTTCTTACTGGGCTAGTTGAGCTCACCCTTTTGCTTTCATAGTTTTCTTCAGGAAATGAGAACGTAGCTGGGACTAGTCGGGGAATGGAGTGACGGTCCAAGATTGTTTCTTTAGTAATCCTCACTATTTAGTGTAATAATAAATGTAATGAGGATTGAATTTGAGTTTGGGTATTGTCTATGAGAAAATATTCATGTGAAAACTCTCAGCTCATGTTGTATAATTAAGTTTATATTTGTATTCAGTACCATGTATTTGACGACTCAAGATGGGTGATGTATACCTATTTTGGGGGCGTCGCAATATCGGTGGATGTATCCTTTTGAGAGGTAATATAAACTACTAATTGGTTTATGTTGCTCATATTAATAATACTCATATTTTTTGGAATATTTATCTTAGGTATATGCATCGATTAAAATAAAAGATCAAGAACTAAGCTTGTGTAGAAGGTTCTATTGCTGAAAGCTATACGGAGGAAGAGCTTGTCAACTTATACTCATTGTATTTTGATGATGTTGTCTCAACGAAGCACAACCATTTAGAAAGGAATGAGGTTGTTGGTCCAATGTCTCATGCTGATGATGAGTTAGTTATATTCACATATCCGACTAAGCCATTTGGCCATGAGACGCTGACTTACTTAAGCGACAAAGATTTGAAGATTGTATCTACATACATGCTTCTAAATATGCCCGAATTATCATTATACATGACGTATGAATAATTATTTGTGGTATTTAGTGCAATTTATAAGTGTAGTCATCTATATATGTTAAAGACATTTTACTATTTTCACATTTCATTCGAAGAGAAAGCGTATGCTTCTAACCCAACTTTTACTATAGCATAGTTGGAAACATTCACTAATGCTAATTTCCAACAGTGGTTTAAGAAAATGGTTGAAGCAGAGAACATTTCTGAGTGTTTTATAGATGTCATCCAAGGACCTCACAAAGTTTTTAGTTTTTTCCCGGTTGCATCGTGAATGAGTACAGGTTTAGAGTCGATGACTTGAAGAACTCACATCAGTCAATTCCAGGGTTGTGGTGTTAGGAAGCTGCTACCAAGATTTTGAGTCCAATTACTATGGCCGTTTACAGGATGTGGTTGTGCTCAATTATCACGTGGGTAAAAAGGTAGTTAAATTTAAGTGTAGCTGGTTTGATACTGAAAAGGGGGTTAAAGTTGATCGTAATAGAATCACAACCGTAGATATCAGATCAGTGTTAAAGTCTGATGACGTGTCCATGTTAGCAAGTCAAGCGACTCAAGTGTATTATGCTCCTAATGTCGTAAATACTCGAAGCCCCTGGTACACAGTAGTCACAACTAAAACACGTTCATTTAATGCTGATAACATGTTTGGTATGGATGAGGCGTCACAAGAAGATGTTAGCAACCCTTTGGTCGTAGTGTTCCATGCTGAAGATGTGATGGGGACTGATGTCATTGACGTACCTGACGATGTGGATATGGAGGCAAACATACACATGAATGATTATGTAGTCATTGAGGATGATAACGATGTTGAAACTGATCTCAAAACTGAGGATGAAGAAGATACTAAATCCGAGAATGATATACACGTTGATTTTGATGGGTTTGATGACGTACATAATTGAAAATGAGCATTCATATTAGTACATACCACATACTGTTAAACCTTACATATTCATAATCTACCAAATTGGTTATTGCAGTAGGATATTCATGGCTAGACATAGCGGTGGAGGTCGCCAAGATGGTGGGCGATCCGGTACTGGAGACGGTAGCCACGATGGAGGCTCTTCTTCAGGCGCTAGTAAGTTATCTTAACTAGGATTTAAATATAAGCTGCATTAGTTTATGTTTATTGACTTAGCTAAATACAATTATTACAGATGCACCTCGTCAACGACACCGAGGGATGAACCTCGGTATCTTTGGTTATCCGCCGGCAGTGCCACTTACAGTACCGGTGGATGTCGCTTCTAGACATTAAGTGTTAATATATTGGTAATATTTTTGTCAGTTATTGCAAAAAACAATTCAAATAACACATATTGTTATATTTTTTTGTAGTACACTAGACCCGGTGGCTAAGCACACCCTACACGCGATCTGTTTAATGCATTTCCGAGTGGGTGCATGCGGTTCAACCAGTATGCGCGGTACGATGCCATATTTATGCAGACCGTCTTGCGGGAGTTTCACCTAAGTTAAGCATATTATATTAATTACTACATAGTTGTATTAGGATGACGAAATCAATTGTTCCTAATTTTTAAACTTTTGTTATAGTTTTATTAGAGATTTGACCTGAGCATCTCTCAGTCAGCTAGTGACGATGTGATTGTTTCATCTATCATTACAAATTACTCTGGCTGACTGTATGAGATGCGCTAGAGGGCAGCCCGGGCAGTTGAGGACCAGCCCGGGACCACCATCAGAGATCACCATCGCATAGTCTCCGATTTAGCATGGGAGGCTATGTGTGCGCACTAAGATGTTGATGACTTCAAGAAAAAGTCTGAGCAGGCGAAGAAGACCCGTGGTCAGCTCCGGATTGTATGCACCACTGGTTCTCAGTCGTTCGAAGAGGTGAAGACGGTAAGTGCGTTGTATTTAATTATTTATTTATCAAGTTCTTACACAAATACTTAATACTTGTTTTATGAATGTTTTTATTAGACCTTTAAGAGTACCTTGGGTCGAGATCCTACCATTTTAGAGTTTTGGGATCGAGCCCACACGCCTAAGGCCGAGCGTGCTTTGTCTCAGGCAGCTTTAGCTATATGGGTAAAACTCATCTTACTATTTAGCTTTTAGTAATATTCAATCGTAAATAAAATGATATAATTAGCATACGTATACAAAATAAATTACAGGACCAATTTCAGAGGCTTCTGTACGAGCGTATAACTGAGTTGGAGGCTATTAGGAGGGGTTCTGAGCCGTTAGATTCTGCCACCCCTCTTCCTGATATTGTATTAGATCAGGATGAGGAACTGAGACTTTTGGTCGCTTCTCAGGATTCCCCTACTAGCAGTAACGACAGATATGGAGTGTAGGGTCTGCCGAGGATACCTGCATATACACTTTTTGGAGGTAATATTTTTTATATTTTACGAAATTATATGAATTTATCACATTATATAAATTATTATTAGCAATCGAATTTGTATCTTTTTATAGGCTCCAGCTAGCGCCAGCGTCCTAGAGCAGATGTCAGACCATCTCATACGGGCGCTGGCTTGGATGAAGAGATCTTTCGGCAGCTGATAGGGGTTGTGTCGGATAGGCTCCGTACTGATCCGGTCTTTCGGCGTCAGCAGTTGCCTACCAGTTCTCGTCTTCACCGGATTGCTCAAGATATTATAGCAGGGGCCTCCGCAGAGAGTACAGGATTATCGCGGGAGCAGTTCAACACTTTCAGTGGTGAGATGCTCCGGATGGTGATTACCCTCTTGGAGGAGACTTTTCGTTCGCCCCCGCCTACTCATGTATTCTTATTGTTTAATTAAGGCTAGCTTGTTAATTCTCACACATATATATACTGACTAATGATTTATATTTTTGATTCTATCAACAGGGGTGGCGATGGCGAGCAGACTGGCGATGACGAGCATGCGGACGACACTGATTTATATACACCAGAGCAATATCATTAGAACATTTGTGTAAAACCCAAACTTTTTAATAAAGATAAATTTTCTATAAATATCATTTTTGAATATTATGGAGTAAATTTGATATAATGTTATAGTTGTGGGTAATATTTATAAATTTTGTAAAGTATGCTAGTTGTTATATAATATTCGATTGGTCGAGGAATATTCGTTTTAACAGGGAATATTCGTATAATGGCACAATCATTGGTGGACCCCACAACGGAATTATTGTCGGATTGAGAAAATAACAAAAATATTTTATGAAAATAACGGCGGAAGTTTTACCTTTAACTGTTGAAACACCCGGTGTTAAAAGTACAATAATACACGTGGTTGCATTGTAGCACACGGTATTGATTATTGATACTTACGTGAGAAGTCACTCAGTTTTGTTCAATTATTGCTATAGTAATTATTGTCAATTTTAATTATTATTTGGACCCCCCACTTTCCTTTTTTAAAAAAAATTGTTGGTAGAAGTTATCTCAGTTTTCGTTTTATATATATATGAATATATATATATATATATATATATATATATATATATATATATATATATATAATATTTTTAGTGGAAGGTGGGTGGGGGGGGATTAGGGTGGACGGTAGGAGTATTATTATGTATATTATATATATATATATATATATATGGAAGTTTGACAAAATGGGCAGAGGGAGTAATGAGAATTCACGGGTCTTCCACTCGTGATTTTTTTTTTCTTGCACATGTTAGTTATATATATATATATATATATATATATATATTATTTTATATTTTATTTAAAAGCTTTTGCTTTAATTATGGACCGTCCGATTAAAAGTAAATCAATCTGGACCGTTCATGAGTTAGTTACTATGCAGTCCATTTTTCTATAAATAGAAGTTCATTCCTTCATTATTTCTTACGAATTCACTGAAACTCTAGAGAGAGGAATTATAAAGAAACTATAGAAAAGTATTCTGCTACTTCCCCACTCTTATATTCAGTTTATTTTACAGTAAGGAATATTATTTCTTTTGTATTCATGAAAAGAACTTCTGTTATTCCATTATTTATTATTCTACTGGAATAACCAGTATACGCGGACTACCCTATTCTTGGTTCCATCTTTATTATTATTCTGTTGGAATATCCTGTCTATGCGTTTTAAATCATTGAAGATAGTAGATTTTATTCTCTACTTGATTCTTCTAATGGATTGCTTATTCTGCTGCAGTTAAACTTGATGTTTATTATATTTTATCAGTTTAACACTGTTGAAGGCTAATGATAATTTATTCTGCATTATCTCGGACAAAATATTTCTTACTGGGCTAGTTGAGCTCACCCTTTCTTTCACTGTTCTCTTCAGGAAATGAGAATATAGCTGGGACAAGTCGGGGAACGGAGTGATGGACCAGATGATAGTATTAGTAGTCCTCACTATTCTATGAAATAGTGTGTTAACAATTGTAATGAGGAATCCTTTTGAGTTTGTATAATCTCTAGTAGATAATAATTGTATTCAAACTCACAATAATGTTTTATCGTATTATACACGACAGTTGTATTAGTAAATTGTATTTGAATTCTGTACCATGTATCTGGCGACCCAAGATGGGTGATGTATACCTAATTTTGGGGACGTCACAATTTGTATATGTTGTAGTGTCTAATTGTGGATGTATAAGTATTGTATAACATTTTTATATATTGTAGTGTCTAATTGTGTATGTATAAGTTTTGTAAATTATATTGTTTATCATTTATGGAACATTAACTTATATTTGTAATTGTTAGCTCAGTAGTGTTGATGATAATTTGTAAGTAGATTACGTTTTGCTTGATGTGTTGCTATCGTTTTTAGCGCTACGTTGAATATTTGAATGTGAGATACAGGTTTATATTACTGTGTATTGGGTTGTAACAGGTTACAGGTACATAAAAGGGTTTAAACATTTGGAAACTGTACTTTTAAAATCTGCATTAAAAAATAGTTAATTTCGACGGAATAACATATTTCCGACGAAAATTCCATCGGATTTAATAATTAACCTTTTTCGATGGAATATTTTCGTCGGAAATAAGGAATATTATACTCAAAGAAAATTTTTGTCCTATTTATTTAGTCGTAAACAGATTAAATTCGACGAAATTCAGTCGGAGATAATCCGTCGTAGATAAGATAGGTACGACAAAATTTTTGACGGATGGTATCTTTGACGTGTATATAGATGACCGAATTTTCGATGGAATATTCTGTCGAAAAGAACCTATGTTTGACGGAATAGGCTTATTTCTAAGGGAAAATTCCATCGAAAATAAGGCTTTTCCCTGTAGTGGGTCACATAGTTCGATTTTGTCTTATAGTAAAGTCAAGTCCAGTTGTAATGGTGACACCAAAGGCGGCTACGGACAAATCAAAGTCGGTGGTTCAATGGAGAGTTTTTTTTGTGACTTTCCAAAAAATGAGGAACCTGAACGAAGTTATCACGAGTAAGCTAATCATAAACTCGGGCGAAGTCTATACTTTATTAGATACCGATTCTACCTATTCTTTTATTTCACCTGATTGTGCAAAACGTTTGAACTTGACTCCTGAGAAATTAGACTTTGACTTATCTGTTGAAATTCCGTTAGGAGAAACTTTCGTTACATCCACAATTTATAAATCTTGTTTGATTCAAATCGACACCCTCACATTACCTGTTGATCTCGTCTATTTGAAAATACTTTCATTTGATGTGATTTTAGGAATCGACTGGTTAACTACTCATCATGCTAAAATTGATTATTTTCGTAAGGTCGTTAGCTTTCATATTCTTAACCAAACTGTTATGCGAATTCAAGGAACCAAACCACTAAAATCAATCACTGTCATCTTAAGCCCTAAAGCTATTCGTTTATTGAAAAATGGATGTCAAGCTTTC
Source organism: Panax japonicus (assembly GCA_020205505.1). Classification (NCBI taxonomy): domain Eukaryota; kingdom Viridiplantae; phylum Streptophyta; class Magnoliopsida; order Apiales; family Araliaceae; genus Panax; species Panax japonicus. The sequence goes on from CM035091.1 coordinate 87,224,569, forward strand.
TTAGCCCATGTCACCAATTTAAATAAAAATACGTCAGATTTGAATGATATTTCTGTTATTAATAAATTTCATGACGTATTTCCTGAAGAACTTCCTGGACTATCCTAGAGCGTGAAATCGAAATTTGCATTGACATTGAAACCGATACAAAATCTATTCCAAAACCCCATATCGAATGACTCCTATTGAACTTCAGGAGTTAAAAGCCCAACTACATGAGTTGTTAGGCATTGATTTCATTTGTCCTAGTACATCGCCTTGGGGTGCTCCTATTTTATTCGTAAAGAAGAAAGATGAGAGTATGCGACTTTGCGTTGACTATCAGGATTTGAACTATGTCACCATCAAAAATAATAGGTACCCAAGCCTTTATCTGGTGACTTCCTTTGTAGAATGGACCGAAGCCAGACTCTCCATAGGGGACGCCATCTTTGTGCGGTGGCAAACTGATAGGTGCCATTGTGAGTTACTATCCAAGGTTGGGGTATGAGTCACAGTTGGGAACAACTTAAGTTAGTAAACGAAATAAGTAGATTTCTAGGCTTAGCTGGTTATTATCATAGATTCGTGGAAGAATTTTCTCGAATCGCTACTCCATTAATTCAGCTGACTCGAAAAGATACAAAATTATGTTGAAGTGAGAATGTGAGAAGAATTTCTAAGAACTCAAGAGGAGTCTCATTTCAGCACCTGTTTTGAAAATACCATCAGGTTCGGAGGGATTTGTCATCTACAGTGATGCTTCAGACAGAGGTTTAGGATTTGTTCTCATGCAACATGGAAAAGTCATAGCCTATGCCTCTCGACAACTCAAAGAATATGAGATAAATTATCCTACTCATGATCTAGAGTTGGAAGCAGTTATTTTTGCGTTAAAGATCTGGAAACACTACTTATATGGGGAGAAAATGGAGATCTATATAGATCATAAAAGCCTCAAATATTTTGTCACCCAAAAGGAACTCCACATGCGACAACGACGTTGGCTCGAGCTGTTGAAAAATTACGATCATACCATCTAATATCATCTTAAAAAAACAAACATGGTAACTGACGTGTTGAGTAGAGAATCATATACGAGAACGAGTGCGATATTGTCAACATAAAGACCTATTTAGTATGATTTATAAAGGATGAAGATAGTGTTAAATATTCTAAGGACCCACGTGATGAAGTCAAATATACGAGTAGAACCGACTTTAATCGATAAAGTTAAAACTGCTCAAGCTACAGACCCGAAACTAATAAATATGTAAAAGAAAGTACAAAAAGGTGTTCTCAACCCTCGATTTATTGGTTTTGTACCCAATATGTGTAACAGTTCACAATTATATTACCATAATATTATATGCTATATTTTGTTTGGTTCACTATGTAACAATAAATCAAGTGAATTATGATAATAAAAAACATATCACATTAGATATAATCATTACATTTTGTTTTTAATGAGTCATTACATAATGAAATAGGTAGTTTATTAAATCAAATGAATAGTGTAATGAAAAAACTCAAATTGATATATTTATGATTTCAATTCAAAGAAAATTTTGGCAAGTTCATTAAATGTCTTAAATGATGCGGTGTCGAATAACATAATTAATACTTTAATTATAAAACAGTTAATTATTATAAATATGTTTAATTAATGTAATGATAATAAATTATTTAAATTTCTTTTTTAAAAATAGAAACCCCTACTAGTTATGTTTAATTTAATATGTTTAAAGTTTTAAACGCTTCAAATTGAATGTTTAAAAAAGAAGTTTAATAGTTTTACGTGACAATAAAATATTTTCACATGATTACCATTACATGTAAAATGATTGGAATTATATGGAGAACACTATTTTTATATGTGTTCTTGATATTTTCACATATTATTCTCTCACGTGAAGGTGTGACCCATTTTCTTCTCATTTGAGAGAGAATTATGTAGAAATATAAAAAATACATGTGTTCCAAATTATATTTATGTGAAAATCAGAGCCGGCCTTGGCCCAGGGCTACAACCCTGGGCCCAAAACTAAAGGGGGCCCAAATTTTTTTAATTTATAAGCTTATGTATATATACCCACAACTCACAGATCAACAAATAGCAATTAATCTTCTACTCAAAATTCAAAAGTCAGTATATTACTACAACATTAGGCGGCTATCTTGCTGCTTCGTTCACTTCGTTAATCGCTAGTTCGCTATTTTGTGTAAGTTTAACCCGTATTGTTCTGCTTTGATATTTGTGAATTTTTTCCCCATGAATCTCAGAATTTGTATTTCCTTTTTATTCTTGCATGTGTTCTTTTGATCCAATTTCGCAAATAGGTTAACCCCTATTTGGGTTTTTAATTTTTTGTTCTTTTGATCCAATTCCACAATTCGTTCACGGAATCATGATCTGGTGGGTTTTTTGATTTTTTGAACATTAAACAAGAATTTATCAGAGTTTCGTCATTCATGATTCATTTTTGATTGAATTTAAGTACATTAGAATTCGGAAATGTTCGTGGTAATGAAAGAATTGAAACATTGAGGGTTTCAATTGGTTTTTATTTTGGTTTATTTTCTCCTATTTTGTAAATTGTAATACATATAACATATTTGTGTTAAATTTTTCTTATTTATTATTTTATTCAACAGAAAACTTGGCTGAGATTCTTGTTCTTTATAATTGGAAGTTTCAAGTGAAAGAAAATATACTCAAAATTCAGGTTTTATTGTTCTTTCTTAATTAGTTTTATTATTTTTATTGTGTTGTATTAATTATAAAAATTAAAAAATGCTTCGTAAGAAACATTTTTACGGAAATCTCAAGAGATGAAGAAAGAAAAAAGAAGAAGAAATTGCTCAAAGTTTAAGAGGATCTTTGAATAAATATTTTGTTAAACAAACCAATGCTTCACTTGAAAATTTAGATGAAGGTTTACCAAATGAATATGAACAACCAATTCAATTGGAAGAATTAGTAGAAAATGAGAATGATATGAATGAAGAAATTGGTAATCTAGATGAAAATGAAAATAGTGATGAACCTTTCTTTGATGAAAATGAAAATATTGATGAACCTTGCCATGAAAATGAATGTCCCAAAATAAGATTTGATTTGAACATTTATGATCCACGAGTTTGGGATAATCTTGATGCAAAAATGAGAGATTTACTTGTAGGAAAAGGTCCCCTAAGAGAAACTAATCTCAAATTCCCCATGGACGAACACAATAGACGTTTTTCTTTAAATTATTATCTTCGCACGTTACAAAATGGGGAAATTTCCCTTGATATGAGAATTGAGCCTATATGTAAGAACCCAAATTTTATGAAATAAAAGTATCCAATTTTTCTTATAATTACTATTCAGTAAATGGTTAAATTGATAAAAGGTTAAAGTTAAGGATGATCATGACCATTTAATTTATAATTGAATATATTTAGCTTAAGTACAAAGGTGAATTGATTAACATGGTTATAATTATTGTTCTGAAATGATTATATATTTTTTGAGATATTAATATCTATTGCATGTAGTGCAAAGAAGACATGTTGTTGAATATCTTTGGTCTGTAATGAAAAGATGATATGTTATTGAATATCTTTGGACCTATTTTGGGGTCGTCACAGTTGGTATCAAAGCTTAGGGATATGGTCTCTGGCGGAAATTAGGGAATAGAACTAGGAAGGGAGAGACGAGTAATATCCTTCGCTAATGTGTGTCCTACTTAAGCTAAATTTTCTTACTTAAGTTGACAAATTGTGATATGTCAATTAACCTTTATTTTGAAGCTGTATTCTAGAATGATATCTGAAATACATGAGATGAGCAATGGAAAAATCATGATGACAGGGGAGATAGAATCTGAAATGAAAGCAAGGTATTCTCAACTCTTCGAAATACCAGGTACGTAAATTTCGGGGACGAAATTTCATAACGAGTGGAGATTGTAAGACCTCGAATTTTATAAAATAAAAGTATCCAATTTTTCTTATACTTACTATTTAGTAAATGGTTAAATTGATAAAAAGGTTAAAGTTAAGGATGATCATGACCATTGAATTTATAATTGAATATCTTTAGCTTATATGCAAAGGTGAATCGATCAACATGGTTATAATTATTATTCTGAAATGACTATATATTTCTTTGAGATATAAATATCTTTGGCCCATAGTGCAAAGATGACATGTTATTGAATATCTTTGATCCGTAGTAAAAAGATGATCTATTGTTGAATATATTTGGACCTATTTTGGGGTCGTTCCACTTAATTTCAAAAAAGTGTCAAATTTGTAGAAAAATGCATTTTGATGAGGTTTTCAATAATGATAGGGAACAACAATCAGCTGAAGAGTCATTTAGAACTGATTATTTTCTTGTTATAGTGGATATTTCTCTTGGTGAATTGAAGAGTAGGTTTGAACAATTGCATTGTTTTGAATCAATTTTGGGTTCTTATTTGATGCTATAAAGTTGACTTCGTTTGATGATAATGAATTAAAAAGTTCTTGTGTGAATCTTAAAAATGATTTAATGTGAGACCCCAGATTTTATGAATAAGGATTTAATTTTCTCGAAATAATTTTTTAAATATTATGGTGTGGATTTGATAAAATGTTATAGTTGTGAGTAATATTTATAAATTTTGTAAAGTACGCAAGTTGTTATATAATATTCGATTGGTCGGGAAATATTCTTTTTGTTGGGGAATATCCGTACGACGGTACAATCATTGGTGGACCTCACAACGGAATTATTGTCGGATTGAGTAAACGACAAAAATACTTTAGGAAAATAACGACGGATGTTTTACTGTTAACTGTTGAAACACCCAGTGTTAAAATTATAGTAATACGCGTGGTTGCATAGTAGCACACGGTATTGATTATTGATGCTTACGTGAGAAGTCACTCAGTTATACTCAATTATTGCTACAGTAATTGCTGCATCATATCTCTCATATTATTGATTCAATTATTGTCACAGTATCATCTGCATAATATTTATTATTATTAAATCAATAATTGAGACGACAAAATTATACATATTATTATTTGCAATATTGAGAAAGTCTAGAAGTTCTGTCAAAGAGAGGTTTGGTCACCTAATTGCGCGCCAATAAGGAGAAATCCTTATCGAAAAGCCCCCTCTTTCCTGTGAACGACCTGGTTGTTAAATATTATGAGTTATAATATTAATGATGAATAAGTTGTGTTGATTAAAGATGAAATTGATTGTTCCATTGTATTGGGATTATTAGTGTTAGTGGAAATTGACATTTATTTCGATGATAATTGATGTCTGGAGGTTATATTGTTCACTCGGGTATTCGGAGCACTTTTCGTGTCGGAGTACTATTCACGAGTTACTATTTATGAGTTACTATTCACGAGTTACTATTCATGAGTTATTATTCACGGGGTACTATTGATTCATATTCTTATACTATTAGGGGTGGTGGTGCAAGATTGATAATACTTGCATGACTAAGTTAAAAATGAAGGTATAGTTGAAGGTACTATACTGTAATTAATTTTTTCACATGATTATACTATTTATTCACATGATTATACTATTTATTCACATGGTTGTACTATTGATTCACATGATTTACTATTAGGGGAATTGGTGCAAGATTTATAATACTTGCAAGACAAAATTAAAAATGAAAGAAAAGTTGGAGGTATTGTACTATAATTTTTCGAGCCCCAAAACGTGAAAATATCGAAACTATATTTTCCTATAAATAGAAGCTCATTCTTCCTTCATTTCTCATCAATTCACTAAAGCTATAGAGCAATTATTATATAGAGAAATTATAGAGAGAAAGAAGAAAAGTATTCTGCTACTTCACTACTTATATATCCAATTTTTTCCAAAGTAGGGAGTATTATTTCTTTCTTTCGTCTTCATGAAGAGAAATTCTGTTATTCCATTCTTTGTTATTATGTTGGAATAACCTGTCTATGCGAAGTACCACATATTTGGTGAAATTCTTCTGTTATTCTATTCTTTATTATTCTGTTGGAATATCCTGTCTATGCGTTCTACGCCGGACCTGGTTCTGTTTTTATTATTCTGTTGGAATATCTTGTCTGTGCGTTCTACACCGAACCTGGTTCCGTCTTTATTATTCTGTTAGAATATTATGTCTGTGCGTTTTACGCCAAAACTGATTCAGTCTTTATTATTCTGTTAGAATATCCTGTCTGTGCGTTTTACGCCGGACTTGATTTCGTTATTTATTATTCTGTTGGAATAACCTGCCTGTGCGGTCTATCTCATGCATGGTGATTTCTGTTATTTATTATTCTGTTGGAACATCTTGTCTGTGTTTTACGCATGACCTGGTTCCGTTAATTATTACGCTGTTGGAATAACCTGTCTATGCGAAGTACCGCATGCATGGTGATTTCTTTTGTTATTCCATTCTTTATTATACTCAGTTTGTTAAAACTTTGACTTCCATACTCTATGAAATTAGTGGAATATCTTTGATATTTGCGCTTCATCCAGTATCTTTTCATAAAAATATTCATCTGAACATTCTTGAATTTTACTCTACAAAAAAGTATCATGTTGACAATTTGGACATTATTGATTCCTGGATAAAATAATTCTTGAACTTGTTTTATTGAATTCCTATATCATTGTCATCCTCCTCATGCTTATATTTTGTTGAAAGTCATCTGTGGCCTGTAGTGCATAGATGGACTTGGTATGATTATGACCAGGGATTATTCTGTGTAATCATGACCGTAATGTTACAAATGATGTGGAAAAAGTCCTCATTGACCCGTAGTGCATTGATGGACAGTTGTTGGCATGATCATGACCATTAATGAATACACAAATATTCTTGGCCCGTAGTGCATGGATAATTGTGGTCGTGATTCTAAAGAATATCCTTGGCCATAGTGTAGGGGTGATTCAATGATGTGGATTATTTATTAAGCTGAGTTGCAGCGATAAAAGTGATGAAAAACCTTTTAAATCATAGAAGATAGTAGATTTTATTCTCTACTTGACTCTTCTAATGGATTGCTTATTCCGCTGCAGTTTTTGATCTAAAACTTGTTGTCTATTATATTCTATCAGTTGTTATACTGTTGAACGCTATTGATAATTTATTCTGCATTATCTTAGTCATAATATTTCTTACTAGGATAGTTGAGCTTACCCTTTTCTTTTACTATTCTCTTCAGGAAATGAGAACGTAGCTGGGACTAGTCGGGGAACAGAGTGATGTTCCTAGATGTTTGCATTAGTAGTCCTCACTATTCTGTGAAATAGTGTGATAATAATTATAATGAGGACTCCTTTTGAGTTTGTATACTCTCTAGTAGACAATATTTGTATTCAAACTCACACTTTATGTTTTGTCGTACTGTACACGACAGTTGTATTATTAAGTTTTATTTGAATTACGTGCCATGTATCTGGCGACTCAAGATGGGTGATGTATACCTAATTTTGGGGGCTTCACATTTAAAACATGGTGATGTTTCTAATGTTGATGCAAGAGTACTTATTTTCAGAATTAAAAGTGTTGCAAGTGATGTTACCAAAAGAAGCATATGAAACAGATAAACCATGGATATCGATTAAAGTTCTTAAGTTTGTAAAGAGTGTTGATATGTTTCCTAATGTAAAGATTGCTTATAGAGTATTATTGACTATACCTTTGGCATCTGCTGAAAGAAGTTTTTCTAAATTAAAATTATTGAAATTTTACTTGCAGACCACCATGACTCAAGATAGGCTAAATGGATTAATGATATTATGCATTAAAAAGGATATGTTAGAAAACATTAAATATGATAGTATAATTGATAATTTTGCATCTAAAAGTGCAACAATAAGACATTTTAAATGATGTTTTGTGGTTCAGAATTCATTACTATTTTTTTTGTAGGTACATATGATGATTCTTTGCTTCGATTAATTGTGGAGGATGAAAAGAAGATTGATCAAATCAAGAAATACTTATGGAGATTCAGGAGGAAACATGTAGACTCAAATATGTAGTTTTCGTTTTTTAATGAAATGTTTACAATTCGGGGTACTCTTTTTCCTTCATTTGGAGTTTTGTCCCATTGGGTTTTCCCCAAACAAAGTTTTAATGAGGCCCCAAAGGGTTCTTTCTTATCTTTTGTAAATTCTTATAATTTTAATAAAATTAATTAGTTGATAATTTATTTATTTTTTTGTTTAATTTGTATAAAAGGGCACACTTGAGAAAATTTTCCCAAAGCCTTAAAAAACCCAGGATCGACTCTGGTGAAAATGACTAATATAAAACTATAATATTTTTAGGTAAAAACTAAAAGAAAACATAAATAAACAAACAAGGCCATAACAATACTATTAGATTAAACGCCAACTAGATTCTAGTTTGGACATAATGCTTAAGTTGTAAAGAAAATGATATATATTGTGTTTTTATATGTCAAAAGTTTTGTTATTGTGAGTTATGCAAATAATTATAGTTGATACTCCCTCGGTTCCTATATAATTGACGCTTTAGAGAAAAAAAATTGATTCCTAAATAATTGACGTTTCCATATTTCTAGGAGGTTTTTTATCTGATTTTCCTAGATTACCCCTAAAACATCTCATCTTTCCTTATGCAAGACTCTTATTTAATTTCAACCTTTTCTTTTACAATACATGTGTTCCCAATTTATTCTCTTTCTCAGAATTCTAAACGTCCCTCAATATGGCTTCAATTTTTCATACATTCTCTTCATCTCTGTATTCTCTCATGAATTCTTTATTATATGCTCTTTCTTCATCTATACGTCTACAAAAAATTTATGGCAAATCCTGTACAACTATATGGCGTTATTGAGAAAAATAATTTTTTTTTAATTTAAATGAGGAACCAAACCATGAGTGTGAGAAGATTGTATGAGATATTTATTTGAATTTACCGGCGGATACTGGAATAGATCTGAACACGTTACCGGATGATGAAGGAGAAATTTCTATGGAAGAACATCAACAACGGATTATTTTTGAGATTTTAAGAATTTTTCTACTAAATTTTTAAAAAAGAATGAATTTAAACTCAATTTTTTTTCAGAGAAGGGAGGTAAGATGAGTACTGTTGAGGTATTGTTGGCGGTGAATGATAATGGTGGTGACTTGAAGAAAAAAATTATGGAGAAGAGTAAAAATTGAGATGAGTACTGATATCAATTACTCATTAATTATAAAAAACCAAAACACATAATGGGACTTTACCTTGACTCACCATTAATTATAAAAAAACAAAAACATACAAAGGGCAATTTAGACTTTACCTTGACCCACCATTATTTTCCTTAAAAAGTAGGCTTTGGCCTCCAACGTTAGTTATATAGGAACCGAGGGAGTAATATTTTAACTATGTATTTATCTATTACTATATATTCCTTCTGTTATTAAAAGATTGTCGTTTTAGAAAAAAAATTTGTTCCAATTTATTTGTCGTTTATGACTTTCTAGGAGAATAAATTATTTACTTTTCTATATCACCCCTACCTTTTCTTATTGTCCCAATAAATTATCTCCCTTGTATTAATAATTTTCAACTTCCTATAAAAGGGTAGTGATGAAATTTCAAACAAATTTTAATTGTTAAATGATAGTATTAAATGACTTTCTTAATTCATGTGCAAAAATCTTAAACGACAATCTTTTAGGAACGGAGGTAGTATAAAACAAGGCAATTGGAGATTTAATCCAAATTAATTCATGAGGTATTTTGGTTTGTCAACGAGTTAATATAGAATTAATCCCAAGTTAGTCCCTATTTTATCATCTCTATTTGTTGGGACATGATTATTTGAGCCAGAATTATATGGCGGACCAAAATTCACGTGAAGATGTTTAAACCTACGTAGAAATTTGTTTGGGCAGTTGACTATTTTTTGAAATCAAAGATTCATAATTACATTTAATTTCTTAACTTCTAAGTAAAATATTAGTATATGATCCAACTTCCTTTCTTTAAGAAGATTTTGTTTGATCTGTATCTTACCTAATGAGAAATTTTAATTCTATACGGGAAGGGAGGTGTAATCATTATAAATATATAGCTATACCCTAATCATCAAGTTGACGCGCTTTGATAATTGGAGCGCGTAGACGAATCTTGGGGTTAGACCTGGCAAAATCGGCTCAAGCCTGCAGGCCGGCCCGACCCGCCCGCTAAAAAGCGAGCTTTGGGCTTCATTTTTTTAGTCCATCAAAACCTGAGCCGTTTTGACCTGGCCCGCCAATGGCCCGGTCCGATGATGGCCCAGCCTGACGATTGCCTAACCCATTTGGGCTAGGCCAAAAAATGTATCAAAATTTGATCATAAATCAGTCTAGGCCCGCCTGTCAAAAAGAGGGCTTTGAGCTTCACTTTTTCAGCCCACCAAAACTTGTGCCATTTTGGCCCGGCCAGACAATGGCCCAACCCATTTGCAAGGTCTACTTGGCGTTAACACTACTCGTACAATATATGTCATATTTACAATTATATCAAAATTTTCATATTTTCTGTTATATTATTTCAATAATATACATGCATATATTAAAAAATATATACAATGATATTGATATACATGCAACTCTTCAATTTTATACTTAATGTATTATTACCATCTATATTATATTATTTATAATTAAATTATAATACCAAATATCACACACCATAACTTATATTATATTGTCGATATTAACTCATAACTTAACGAATTATCAGTCTAAGTCTAATTTATTATAATAAATTAACCTTATGATTATATTAAATCTCATATATTATGTGAATCATGATTATGGGATGGGAGCCCTATGTTATTGTATCTTTTAAAGTGGGGGTCATATATTAGTTTTGAGATGCCCAAAAATCCACCTCCATAAAAAAATAAAGAATTATTGTAAACATGTGATTCCCTCGATTGGAGGGAATTCATATGCTAGCTGGCATGCTTCTTCTTTCCTTCTTATTTCCTCCGTAATAATTCATTCTCCTACCCGTGAATCATTTTCTTTCCCTATATAAAGGAGAATCTGCAGAATGAAAATACACATAACTTTACGGAAAGAATTCTCTTTGAAGAATTTTCCTGAAGAGTTTCTCTCTCCTTTTCTCTTGCTTGTTCTCTCTAAATTTATGCAGTAATTATAAGAGTATATTTTATACACTTCGCTAAAGTTTTATAACACGTTATCAGCACGAAGCTCTAACCAACTGAGACGGTAAAATTAAATTCTTGCAATTTATTATTATATTACTGGTTTGGTTATGCCACCAATAATATAATTTTATTCTTATAATTGCCTTTAAATTCTTGCAATTTATTATTATGTTGGAATAACCTGTATATGCGAAGTAGCGCATACATGGTAAAATTCTTCTATTATTCCATTCTTTATTATTCTGTCGGAATATCTTGTCGGTGGGTATAACGCCTGACCTGGTTCCATCTTTATTATTCTGTTGAAATATCCTGTCTGTGCATTTTACGTCGGACCTGATTCCGTCTTTATTATTATGTTGGGAATAACATGTCTGTGCGGTCTCTATCGCATGCATGGTGAATCCTTCTGTTATTCCATTCTTTATTATTCTGTTGGAATAACCTGTCTATGTGGATTACCACATGCATGGTGAATGATCCTTTGTATTTCATTCCTTATTAAATTGTGGAAATGATCTGTCTAAGTGGATTACCGCATGGCGGGTGAAGATCCATTTGCAGTTTTGTATATATATATATATACATTAACGATTGCATATTCTTTTTACTAAGATAATATGTTAATAACATATATATATATATATATATATATATATATATATAAGAATATTTATATTTGCACTTTATTACCACTTGAAGTCGTGATTTAGTTTATTTTTATATATATCATATATGAAATTATTTATTGTTTTAATAAATAATAATTGTGTTTTAACCCATAATAGATGGCAAACTTGGCAAAAATACATTTTTCTATTTTGAAAATCTTTGGAGACAACTATTTGGCTTGGGCACTTGATGCAGAATTGCACCTTAGTGCTAATGAGTTAGAAAAGACCATTGAATCAGGAAATACAACAACTTCGGCACAAAATGCAAAAGCCATAATTTTTCTTCGTCACCATATTGATGAAGGATTAAAGACTGAGTATTTAACAGTCAAAGATCATTTGTCTTTATGGACATAATTGAAGGAAAGATTTGATCACTAAAAATTGGTTGTTCTCCCTAATGCCAAATTTGAGTGGCTTAATTTAAGGCTACAAGATTACAAATCAATTACGGAATATAGTTCCAATGTTTATAGAATAACCTCTACTTTAGCTTTGTGCGAAGATCCAGTTTCTGAATCCCAAATGTTAGAGAAAATGCTCTCAACTTTTCATCCCACCAACATGATTTTGTCACAACAATATAGACAGAGTAAGTTCACAAAATTCAGTGACTTGTTGTCTATCCTCCTTTTTGCAGAAAAGAATAATGAATTGTTGTTGAAAAACCATCAACTACGGCCAATGGGTGCTACCCCATTGCCAGTTATTAATAGCACATCATTCCAGCAGAATAAACATGGCAATAGATGGTCATATATAAAGAAGCCTTGGGGATGAAAGAATAAACGAGGCCATCATAACAACAAATTCCAGAACCGCGACAATTCAATCCACCAGAAGTGGCAAATGTCTGAGTCGAGTAAAAATAAAGAAAATGCAACACAGATAAAGAACAAACCAGATGTTTGTTTTAGGTGTGGGATGAATGGGCATTGGTCGCGTACCTGTCGTACGCCGAGGCATCTGGTTGATTTATTCCAGGAATCTCAAAAGACAAAAGTAATGGAGGAAGAAACAAACTTTGTTACTCATCAATTGAATATTGTTGATGATCCACCAATGACCCACAATGAGGAAAATGTTGTTGATATTACTGAAACTTCTGAAAGTATCTTTTGGGATATCGTTTAATTTTTGTTTTAATTAAACATCCTACATATATAATATTATTAGTTTTCATTCTATACGTGGTATATGTTTATCATGAATAAAATTATATATGAATTGTAACTTTTCTTATTTATGCTTTTACATGTGTTAGACCATCTTTAATGAATATCTTCTCATTACTTCTACTATTTCTGAAAAAAAGAATATCTTAGAAAAACTTCATTCAATCTCTTTTGGATTATATACTATGAAAATTAGAGCAATTTAGTCTCATACTGTTATGATTCCAAAAATCATAGATCCCAAATCCCTTATGCTTTGGCATGAAAGACTCAGTCATCCATGTACTTCTATGATGCGTCGTATTATTGAAAATTCTACTGGTCATCCTCTCAAAAATAAGAAGGTTTTTCCTAGTAGTGAATTTCCTTGTACTGCGTGTTCTCGAGGAAAATTAATTGTTCAACCATCACCAGTAAAAGTTTATAAAGAATCCCCAAAATTCCTAGAGAGAATTCAAGGAAATATTTGTGGGCCTATTCACCCATTGTCTGGCCCATTTCGATATTTCATGGTTTAAATAGATACTTCAACTAATTGCACCTCCACAAAGAACTAAGATGGGAGCCCAACGAAGAATAGTTATTTATGTTGGTTTTGATTCTCCTTCTATTATCAGATATCTTGAGCCTTTAAATTGAGATGTTTTTACTGCATGTTTAGTAGATTGTCATTTTGATGAATCTATTTTTCCACCATTAGAAGGAGGGAAAGTTTTAAATAAAAAAAACCCTCTGACATATCATGGAATGCATCAGATTTAAATTCACTTGATCATCGTATAGGACAATGTGAAATTGAAGTTCAAAGAATTATTTATTTATAAATATTACAAATCAAATGTCAGATGCATTTAATGATGCTAGAAAAATGATAAAGTCATATACACCTGCAGTGAATACTCTAGCAGAGATAGAAATACCTATTGAAAAATGAATTCCTGAAGAATTGACAAATAAGGTAATAGAAGAATCTAAACCACATCAGAAGCGTGGAAGACAAATTGGTGCAAGAAACACTGTACCACGAAAATCAAAAGCAAATAAGGGAATCCCAGAAGGTATACCCACTCCAGAAGTAGCACTTATTCCAAGAGTGGGAATAGCCCCAAGAGAGGTACAAATCACTTCAGAAGTAACACATATTCCAAGAGTGGGAATAGCCCCAGAAGAGGTTCAAAATCTCAATGAAGGGATAAGAGATGAACACCAAGAGATCTCAATAAATTATGTACATGATGAGAACATATGAGATCGAAGCAAAGTCATGATTGACGATATATTTGCTTTCTCTATAGCATCAGATATTACTTTGATTCCTGACACGGATCCTGAACCACAAAACATGGAAGAATGTCGGAAAAGAAAAGATTGGCCAAAATGAAAAGATGCTATTCAAATTGAGCTACAATCTCTATTGAAAAGAGAAGTATTTGGACCAGTAGTTCAAACACCGTTGGGTGTAATCCCGGTTGGAAATACAATCTCTATTGAAAAGAGAAGTATTTGGACCAGTAGTCCAAACATCGCTGGGTGTAATCCTGGTTGGAAACAAATGAGTATTTGTACGAAAGCGAAATGAGAAAAATGAAATTGTGAGATATAAAGCCCGACTTGTAGCTCAAGGGTTTTCACAAAAACCTGGTATTGATTATCAGGATACAGACTTTCCAGTACGTAATGGATGGAGTCACTTTTCGCTTTCTGATAGGTATGACAACCATGGAAGGTTTGGAAACACGTCTGATGCATGTTGTAACAGCATACCTATATGACTAACTTGAAGTGAGATTTACATGAGAATCCCTGAAGGATTGAAAATGGTTGAATCACAAAGGCCCAATAACATATATTCAATCGAGTTTCAATGCTCATTATATGGATTAAAATAGTCTGGTAATATGTGGTATAATCGACTTAGTGATTATTTAATAAAAGATGGATATATAAATGATCATGTATGTCCATGTGTTTTTATTAAAAAATCACAAAGTGAATTTTCCACCATTGTTGTATATGTGGATGATTTGAATTTTGTAGGTACTCCTGAAGAACTCACACGAACTACTACTTATTTAAAAGATGAATTTGAAATGAAAGATCTTGGAAAGATAAAATTCTGTTTGAGAATACATGTGGATCATTTAGCATCTGGAATTTTTGCTCATCAATACACATATGCTGAAAAGATTCTCAGTCATTTTCATATGGATAAAGCTCATCTTTTGACTACCCCGATGGTTGTTCGATCTTTAGAAGTTGATAAAGATCCATTTCAGCCTCTAGAAAGCGGGGACGAAGTTCTTAGACCTGAAGTTCCATGCCTAAGTGCAATGGAAGAAGTTCTTGGACCTGAAGTTCCATACCTAAGTGCAATAGGTGTTCTTATGTATCTTGCAAACTGTGCACGACCTGATTTTGCTGTCAACTTGTTAGCAAGATACAATTCTTCTCCGACTAAGAGACATTGGGATGGGATCAAACACATTTTGAGATACCTCCGTGGAAGTATAGATCTTGGGTTATTTTATCCAAGAAATTCAATGTCGCAATTAGTTGGATATGTCGATGCAGAATATTTATCAGATCCACACAATGGAAGATCACAAACAGGTTATGTATTTACATATTATGACACAGTTATATCCTGGAAATCCACAAAGCAAACCATGACAGCTACATCTTTAAATCACTCAGAAATTCTCGCTATACATGAAGCAAGCAGAGAGAAGAAGTTCTTGGACCTGAAGTTCCATACCTAAGTGCAATAGGTGCTCTTATGTATCTTGAAAACTGTACACGACCTAATTTTGCTGTCAACTTGTTAGCAAGATACAATTCTTCTCCGACTAAGAGACATTGAGATGGGATCGAACACATTTTGAGATACCTCCGTGGAAGTATAGATCTTGGGTTATTTTATCCAAGAAATTCAATGTCGCAATTAGTTGGATAAGCCGATGCAAGATATTTATCAGATCCACACAATGGAAGATCAAAAACAAGTTATGTATTTACATATTGTGACACAGTTATATCCTGAAAATCCACAAAGCAAACCATGACAGCTACATCTTTAAATCACTCAGAAATTCTCGCTATACATGAAGCAAGCAGAGAGTGTGTTTGGTTGAGATCAATTATTCAGCATATTCAAAAGTCATGTGGATTACCAACAATCAAAAACATTCCTACAATTCTGTATGAGGATAACGTTGCATGCACTGCTCAACTTAAAGGAGGGTACATCAAGGGAGATATAACAAAGCACATTTCACCTAAATTCTTCTTCACACATGAGCTACAAAAGAAGGGTGATATAGATGTGCATCAAATTCGATTATGTGATAATCTAGCCGACTTATTCACAAAGTCACTACCAAATGCAACGTTTGCAAAATTTCGGAAAAGGATTAGAATGTGTCGACTGAAAGACTTGTGACAACATTTCATCAAGAAGTAATGAATTCTTTTTGAGGAAATGATTGTACTCTTTTTTCTTAGTCATGATTTTTACCCCAATGGGTTTTTCCTGACAAGGTTTTAACGAGACAGTCAATCAAGATATTTATGTAAAAGATATGTACTCTTTTTTCCTTCATTAAGTTTTTTTCACTGGATTTTCTTAACAAGATTTTTAATGAAACATAATCTTTTATCGTAGGGAATCAGGGAAAAGTGTTGTAAACATGTGATTCCCCCGATTGGAGGGAATTCATATGCTAGCTGGCATGTTTCTTCTTTCCTTCTTATTTTCTCCGTGATAATTCATTCTCCTACCCGTGACTCCTTTTCCTTCCCTATGTAAAGGAGAATCTGCAGAATGAAAATGCACATAACTTCACAGAAAGAATTCTCTCTGAAGAATTTTCCTGAAGAGTTTCTCTTTCCTTTTCTCTTGTTTGTTCTTTCTAAATTTATGCAGTAATTATAAGAGTATATTTTATACACTTCGCTAAAGTTTTATAACAAGAATGATGAAAGAGGAATATTTGGAAAATAAATTAAAGAAAAAAAATGAGAGAGAAAAGCGAGAGAATGATAGATGTCGGTTAGCGTGGGAAGCAATAATTGGGTCACCCTAACGAGGACACACTCCCTTCCCTCCCAATTTGACAGCACTAGAGAGCGCAGCATCTCCCAATTCGTACGCTGCTGGCCTGTGACTAATTACTCCTACGAGGAAAGAGAATTAAGATGAGGGGTTGTGTTTGGTTTCTTCTCATTTCTCTGTCTGTCTGTCTGTCTGGTGTCGGCCCATAAGCCGGATTTTTCGGTGGCCCTGATATCTGTACCTGTGTTTGATTCTCTGATATCACAGTAATGTTACTCTTACTTTTACGTCAATACTTATTCTTCATCACTACTTCACTGTTTATGTAGAACATCCCACGGTTTATTTTTATGTTTTTATTCCTACACTTGCAAACGCACATGAAACTGTTTTTAAATACTAGTCAACCATGATGGAATTAGCCTAGATTATGGTTGTGTTTGATAAATTTAGGAATTAAGATCTAAATAATTATGATGTCTTAATAAATTAGATTATTTGAATAGTTAAGAGGTCTGAATCTAAAAAATTATTTGATAACTTAAAAGTAAGTTGTTTCTTAATGACACTATTTTACCATCTTAAAAGGTAAAATTTTATTTAATAATTTTAAATATTCAATTTAATAAAATTGAGTGCATAATATTTTTGAATATATTTATATAAAAAAATTATCAAAAAAATTCATTAAGAGGTACCTCTTAATTATTAAGATTTTATTTCCTGTCTTACCGATTAAGAGGTATTCAGAGATACTAAAAAAACAAAAAAATTGCATCATGCCTCTTAGCGAATAAAAGATAGTCTATTAAAAGGCAGTCAGATGTATACAAACAACACCTATGGTGGGGTAAGGTGGGGTTAAATACTAGTCACGGGAATGTATTCTACACCAGAGAAAGCACAAGCAAAAATGTATCCAACTTATTTAAGTCTAAAATCACAACTTATTTAACGTGATAATAATTTAAAATCGAACTCATTAGGCCGATCCATATACCAAATCAATGTTCATTGAGACCTTGAATAGATAGAATCAAATAAGCCCATTACTGCCCATATGAAGACAAAGTGAAATTATAGGGGTTAGATATATTTTGTTCGGATCCGGTTCATGGTCAGTTGGTCAATTGATCAATACAGTGTTGACAAGCAGGGAGAGAGAGCGAGAGATCACCTTCTGGTCTGCGTGTCGATACTGTATTAATCAATTGACTAAAGTTAATTTCATGCTAATCACTACCATTTTGTTCAAATATGTAAACTATTAAGCCATTTTTCCAAGTAGA
This sequence comes from Panax japonicus, assembly GCA_020205505.1. Classification (NCBI taxonomy): domain Eukaryota; kingdom Viridiplantae; phylum Streptophyta; class Magnoliopsida; order Apiales; family Araliaceae; genus Panax; species Panax japonicus. Next base: position 87,242,918 of record CM035091.1, read on the forward strand.
ACCCATCACATTCTATGAAGCTATAGGGATAAGGAGGACTGTGATAATCAAGAAATGTGGCTCAGCTTGAGCATTACGGGAGCCTCTTAAAATCGTAATTAAACCGTATGTATGCAATTTTTAAGTCATTCCAACACCGTTATATATGTTGGAATCGTTGGAGCGATTCAGTCAAAACGGTTTGGTTAGTTTTTGGTGCGGTTTGGCATCGAATTTGGTTTCTTGCTCAATCATAGATAGAACACTTGCAATTGATAAAATAAAATAAATTTTCATTAAATTTAATTATAAAATAAAATAAATGTATAAAAAATTAATTAGGAAGGTTAAAGCAATAATATATCGATAAAGCGAAAAATAAAAATTCGTGATACAGGATGCTGAATGATGTATATAAAAAATGATGCACGATCAACATTGTGTAATGCATTAGCCAATTCTTTTTTAGCCCTCCATCGCGGATCCAACTGTTGAATATTTTTTTAAAAAAAAATATTCAAAATATACGTTTTACATGAACTTATGAAGGATTTATGTTGAATTTTTCTTTTTAAAAAATTCTCACCATTAAATCTGCCACTGGAATAAAACTAACCATTTCATATATTTCTTATTAGGACTGAGCAAAAAATGAATAAAACCGAATTATCGAACCGAATCGAAATTTTTTAACCGATTTTTTTTTTTTCTGTTTTCCGGTTATTTTTTGTATTTCGGTTATACTCGTTTTATTATTCGGTTTTCGAGTTTGGGTTTGGATTTGGTTTTTGAATTTTAGTTATTCGGTTAACCGAATAACCGAACAAATTATAATAAAAAATTAAGTTTTAAAGATTAAAGCAATAATATTCACACTCTCTCTCTCTCGGTCTAATTTCTTATGACTCCAGTCGTCTTCTCAAATCTCACTTATATTCATACCCTCCCACAACTCTAAGATCTAAGATCTCAAATCTCTCTCTCGTATCTGAAGTCTGAAGTTTCATCTCTCACTCTCAGTCGCGACTTCACCTAGAAATCTTGGTCCTCCACAGCCCCGTTCTCCGAACTCACTCCACATCTTCTTCACTTCTCGCCTTCTGCTCATCTCCGGTTTTTACTTTTTAGAATTTAGGTACACATCTTGTTCTTGCTTATCAAATACTCTTGAAACTAAATATTCCCATTATGGGTGTGTGGGTTACTTTTTGTTGGAGTGATCATTGCATAAACCAGTAACTAGTTAGGCTCATGCTCTTTCAATTGTGAGTTGGTAATCCTTTGGTTTTTTGAATTAGGTCTCACTTTTCTTCCTCTGTTTCTTAAGAACTTTTACTTTTCTTATGTGAAGATATAGAGATTTAGCATTTTGCAGGGGGAATTTTAGGTTTCTTTGTTAATTTGTTTTTTTATCTGCGTTTTTGCTTATCTATGATCATATTATTCATTGAGGATTTGTTTGTGAATCAAATGATGGAAGAAGATGAAGAACATGTTTTGTAACAGGAGTTTTTAGTGAAAAGTCATTCATTTCAGTTATTAACCGAATAACCGAATAGTAAAATCGGTTATTCGGTTAACAATTCAGATATCAAAATAGTGTTAATTTCAATATTCGGTTATAACTGAATAAACTATTCGGTTCGATTATAACCGAATGTTCAACCCTATTTTCTATTCAATTATTTTTTTTCTATTCTTATGTTCCATCCAATGTTCGTGCCGTAATGGTGGCATACAATTTAGCGGCCCAACCAGAGTCCAAGTCCTTGTAGGAGGTAACGTGGTTCGGAGGCTGTAACAATTATTATTTTTCCCTCTGTTCTTAAAAGATTGTCGTTTAAGATTTTGGCACATAAATTAAGAAAGTATCATTTACCAAGTAAAATTTGTTTGTAATTTCATCACTACCCCTTTATGGGAAGTTGAAAACTATTAATACAAGAGAGATAATTTCTTGGAACAATGAGAAAAGGTAAGTGTAATATAGGAAAATAAATAATTTATTCTCCTCGAAAATTGTAAACGACAAACTTTTTGGAATAATTTTTTTTTTCTAAAACGATAATCTTTTAGGAACAGAGGGAGTATTATTTTTGCAAAACCGTAATAATTAAGAGTTAGGACAAGTCAATATTTTTTTTTTGCTACATTAAACATAAATTGAAACTCTCACATCCAATCTTGGCATGCCAAGACTCAATTCCTCAACATCATGATTACCATGACTCGAGTAATACCACTCGGGCCAAAGGTCTTCGATATATCATCTTTTTATTGTGTCTTATATTATATTTTATTTTTATGGAAAATGGATTCATGTTCTATTTAATAATTATAACCTTAATCTTATGCAGGGGTGGATCTAGAAATATTTCTTAGCGCATGGGCGGATTTTCACTATAAAAAAAGGGGCCAGTAATGCAGGATAGATTCATCACAAGAAATACTACATCCCTTCTTAAAAGATTGTCGTTTAAGTTTTTGCATATGGATTAAGAAAATATCATTTACCAAATAAAATTTGTTTAAAATTCCATCACTACCCTTTATGAGAAGTTGAAAACTATTACTACAAGGAAGAGAATTTAATGGGACAATGAGAGAATGTATGAGTAATATAGGAAAGTAAATAATTTATTCTCCTCGAAAGTTATAAACGACAAATTTGGTCACCTAATTTCTTCACAAATTTACTCCTTCCATTCCTAAATGAGAGAAGTTCTGTCTAGAAAAGAGGTTTGGTCACTTAATTACGCGCTAGTAAGGAAAAATTCTTATCGGAAAGCCCCCTCTTACCTGTGAACGACCTGGTTGTCATTATTGTGATTCTGTAATATTATTTGTGAATAATTAATTATTGATTTATATGACAAGGAAATATTTATTTTTATGTGGATATAAATGAAAAAATTAATGTTGAGGTGTTTTATTAGTATTTTTTCAGAATTCACTATAAGAAAAACGGCTAATTCCGACGGAATATTCCGTCGAACATAGTTCTATTCCGTCGTACATAAATTATTTCCAACGAAAAATCCCGTCGAAAAATCGGTCGTAAATAATCGCGTCGGAATTACGATTCGTCGAAAATTCTATCGGAAATAACGTATGCTCGACGCACTTATGTCCGACGGATATTCGTCGGATATACATTAGTTTCGACAGAATATTTACGACGAAAATTTCTGTCAGATCAAAGTGGATTTATGTCCGACGGAGGTATTCTCTCGGAATTATATTATTTACAACTGAAAACTAAAATAAACCAAAAAGTTATAAAAAATGCCTACTTATTAAGGTCGACGGAATGTCCGTCGGATATAGTTTAGTTACGACGGATGTAGTTCCGTCGATGATGTAGTATTTACGACTGAAATTAGAATAGTTCGACAAATATTAAAAATTGTTTTTGTTATCTCCGAGGGAATTTCAATCGTAAATACCTTATTCCGTCGGAAGTAACTACTTTTTTTATACAGATTTTAAAAAGTTCAGTTTTCAGGTGTTTAAACTCATTAATGTACCTGTAACCTGTCACAACCCAATACACAGTAATATAAACCTGTATCTCACATTCAAATATGCAACGTAGCACCAAAACGTAATCTTCAACTCATTATCATTCACATTCACATTCAAATATCCAGCAAAACGTATTATAAGCTAACCAATTACAAATATAAGCTAATGTTCCATAAATGTTGAACAATATAATTTACAATAGTTGTACAGACGCAATTAGACAATACAATATATACAAAAGTTCTACAAACTATACAAATGAACTACAAACTATATAAATGAACTATAAACTAGTAAAAGTGGAATCATGCATCGGGCGGAGGTGAGCGACGCTGCTCTGGTGGTGTAAGGTTTTCAGCCTCGTGCTCCTGCTCGTCATTGCCAGTTTGCTCGCCATCGCCACCCTGTTTGATAGAATCAAAAATATAAATCATTAGTCCGTATATATATAAGTGAGAATTAACAAACTAGCCTTAATTGAAAAACATAAACAATAAGAATACCTGAGTAAGTGGGGGCGGACGAAAAGCCTCCTCCAAGAGGGTAATCACCATCCGGAGCATCTCGGCGCTCCAAGCGTCGAACTGCTCCCGTGGTAATTCCGTACTCTCTGCAGAGGCCCATGCTATAATATCCTGAGTAATCTGGTGAAGACGAGAACTGAAAGGCAACTGCTGACGCTGAAAGACCGGATTGGTATGGAACCTATCCAACACGGCCCCTATCAGCCGCCGAAAGATATCGTCATCCAAGCCAGCGCTCGTGTGAGATGGTCCGACATGTGCTCTCGGACGCTGACTGGAGCCTATAAAGAGATACAAATTCAATTACTAATAATAATTTATATAATGTGATAAATTCGGATAATTTCGTGAAACATAAAAAAATATTACCTCCAAGAAGTGTATATGCGGGTATCCTCGGCAGACCTAACACTCGATATCTCCCGGTACTGTTAGTAAGGGGATCCTGAGACGCGACCCATTGTTACAGCTCCTCATTCCGATCTAATACAATATCGGAAAGAGGGGTGGCGGAATCTAACGGCTTAGAACCCCTCCTAATAGTCTCTAACTCAGCTATACGCTCGTCCTGAAGCTTCTGAAATCGGTCCTGTAATGTATTCCGTATACGTTGTTAATTATATCATTTTATTTATGATTGAATATTATTAAAAGCTAAATAATAAGATAAGTTTTACCCGTATAGCTAAAACTGCCTGAGACAAAGCACGCTCGTCCTTAGGCGTGTGGGCTCGATCCCAAAACTCTAGCATGGTAGGATCTCAGTCCAAGGTCCTCCCCAATGCCTAATACAAACATTCATAAATCAGGTCTTAAGTATTTGTGTGAAAACTTGACACATAAATAACTAAATACAACGCACTTACCGTCTTCGCCTCCTAGAACGACTGAGAACCAGTGGTGTGTACTATCTGGAGCTGACCACGGTTCTTCTTCGCCTGCTCGGACTTTTTCTTGAAGTCATCAGCCTCCCAGTGCAGACACATAACATCCTAGGCTAAATCTGAGACTATGTGGGGATGATGATCTCTGATGGTGGTCCCGGGCTGGTCCATAACTGCCCGGGCTGCCTTCTGTCGCATCTCATACAGCTATCCAGAGTAATTCGCAGCGACGTGATGCTCAATCACAGCATCGCCAGCTGACTGAGAGATGCTCGGGTCAAAGCGATAATAAACCTATAACAAAAGATTATTTAAAATTATGAACAATTGATTTCGTCATCCCAATACAACTATGTAGTGATAATATGCTTAGCTTACGTGGAACTCCCACAAGACGGTCTGCATAAAAATGGCATCGTACCCCGCATACTGACTGAACCGCATGCACCCTCTCGGGAGATGCGTCAAACAGATCGCATGTAGGGTGTGCTTAGCCACCGGGTCTAGTATACTACAGAAAAAGTATAACAATATGTGTTTTGTGAATTTTGTTTTGCAATAACTGATAGAAATAGCACGAATATATTAACACTTACTGCTGGGAAACGACATCCACCGGTACTGTAAGTGGCACTGCCGGCGGACGACCAAAGTTACCGAGGCTCATCCCTTAATTGGTGTCGTCGACGAGGTGCATCTGTAATAATTGTATTTAACATTGTACTTCAATAATCATTGTAATTAATGCAGCTTGAGATATATTTAAATCCTAGTTAAGATAACTTACTCGCGCCTGAAGAAGAGCCTCCATCGTAGCTACCGTCTCCCGTACCGGATCGCCCACCACCTCGTCGACCTCCACCGCTATGTCTAGCCATGAATATCCTACTGCAATAACAAAATTGGTAGATTACGAATATCTAAGGTTTATATAACAATATGTGGTGAGGACTAATATGAAAGATCATTTTCAATTACGCACGTCATCAAACCCATCAGAATCAACGTGTATATCATTCTCGGATTCGGTATCTTCCTCATCCTCAGTTTCGAGATCAGTTTCGTCATCATTATCATCCTCAATGACTACATAATCATTCATGTGTACAGTGGCCTCGACATCGTCATCGTTAGGTACGTCAATGACATCAGTACTCACCACATCTTCAGCATGGAACACTACGGCCAATGGGTTGCTCACATCTTCTTGCAACGCCTCATCCATACCAAACATGTTATCAGCATTAAATGAGCGTGTTTTAGTAGTGACTACTGTGTATCAGGGGCTTCGAGAATTTACAACATTAGGAGCGTAATAAACTTGAGTCACTTGATTTGCTAACACGTACACATCATCAGAATTTAACACCGACTTGATATCCACGGTTGTGATTCTATTACGATCAACTTTAACCACCTTTTCAGTATCAAACCAGCTACACTTAAATGTAACTACCTTTAACCCCCGTACCCGGCTGCCCTCAATTTACTGTGTTCCTTCCCCGATAAAGAAAAATCAAGTTGATTCAACCACTCCAAGACCTCACTGCCCGACAACCGACCAACAACCCCCTTCTTCTCTATCTTTCTGTTGAACTGTGTAGACATCTTTCTGTAATTGTGATCAAGAGGCAAGAATCTACGAGCAGTGCCAAAGATTTTGACCAACCACTAACCATCCCAAGAGCCGGAAAGTCAGTGATAGTCCATAACAGGACTGCTTTCATCACAAAGTTCTCGCATATCGATTTATCATACGTCTGAACCCACCCCTGTCTCCCACAACATCTTTATTTCATCCACTAATGGTTGAAGGTACACATTAAGATCTTTTGTAGGAATTTTATCCCTCGGAATGAGTACAGTCAAAAACAAATACGGATCCCTCATACACATTGCTGGTGGAAGATTATAAGCGACCATAATGACTGGCCAAACTGAGTACGGCTGGCTAAAATTATTAAAAGGGCAAAAGCCATCAGTAGCCATGCCAAGCCTAACTTTCCTAACTTCTTCCGCAAACTCAGGATAATTTACATCAAATCTCTTCCATTCATCTCCATCCGCTAGGTGAGTCAGCTGACCAGGTATGACATCCCTTGTTCGATGCCAACTCATATGTTGAGCCGTATGAGATGACATGAATAGCCGTTGAAGTCTCGGCGCAAGTGGAAAGTATCGTAAGATTTTCCTGGGAACATGTTTCTCCTTCCTCCCATGTTTTGTAACCTTGTAGCACGATAAGCTGTATATATCACACTGTCCCTTCTCTCTGTTATCCCCATAGTATAACATGCAATCCTGCTGACAAGCTTCAATTTTCTGATACCCCATATTTAACCCCTTGACCATCTTCTTCACTTTGTAATAATTCGTAGGAAGAGTATGATCCTTGGGTAAGAACTGTCCAATTATAGCAAGCAAATAGTTGAAACCTCTCTCACTACAGTCGTGCTCATTCTTGAAGTGTAAGAGCTTCGTCACTGCAGAAAGCTTGGTGTTCGTATCATTTCTTGGATACAACGCAACCCCAGATTCAGATAGCAACTTGTAAAAGGCAGCAGCTGTATCATTTGGCACTTGCTTTGCACTGCTTGAAGAAGGTTCATATTCAGCCCAGTCAATAGTAGTAGGGCCATAAGCATCAACCAATATCTCAACTGGATCATAGTTTTCGACGTATGAATCCCGTGGAATTGGTTGTTCCACAATATTTTCAATCACTTCTGATTCCCCGTGATGAGTCCATACGAAGTACCCATCTACAAATCCACGAGAAAATAAGTCGAATTTAATCTCGTCGACTTTCTTCCAAATCAGATTTTTACACTTGACACACGGGCATCGCATCTTCCCGTGCGGATCATCCGTATGTTCTAGTGCTTTGTTCAAGAAATCTAAAACCCCAACACGATAAGCTGAGACTAATCCCCTCCCATCACTGGGTATCCTACGGTACATCCAACTCCAGTCGACTAACATTTTTAACTACACAAAAGTACGCATTAAGTTAATTTGGATATTCATGCGTGAATTAGATTTAACTAGTATCTCTACAGGACAGGGGTAAGACTTCTATCCTGTTATTAGATGTGTCTAGTCATTAGTGCAAACACGTTGAGTACGTTTCATGAGTTTCAAGAAAATTTCAGCAGCACCTCCCCATGGTCTCCAAGCACACGAAATAGACTAAGATAACTTAATCTAAGTATGCACTCAGAGAACATATAGATATAACAGTCGATTAATCCTCAAAATAACAAAAAATGTACCGTTTCGTATTTGCACCGGCCTAAGTGAGAGACATAACATCCAATAACAGTCCCAAATTGGGGACTGTTCGACATTCACCCCTATTGAGTGTATGTCAAACGGGTTTCTAAGTTTCAAAGTATAGTACATATATAGTTTATGAGAATTTATGTGGAATCTCTATTTGAGTCGGCAACCGGCCAAAAAAAGGGTCGTAGTTTCTGTTGTGTCCTATACTCGAATAATAAAGTTAATTCAATTACTGCAATCATTTCTCACTGTTCCATCATAACAGATGACAACATCCCGAAGGAGTTCCATTAAGCTATTGAACAAGTTTCAGCTTAAGCAACCCTCTAGATGAACGAACGATCACTTCTCTGCTAGGAATGAAACATTTCCCCATATAGGTCCAATCCATGATATAAACAACTTCTCACCACTCCGAATTCCTCAAATGGATAGTTCTCATTCAAGAGGTAAGACATTCTGTGAGAACTACCCATTTGAGAAATTTAGAGTGGTCAGAAGCTATTTATATCATGGATTGGACCCATATAGGGAGAGGATTCATTCCTATGGGAGAAGTGATCGTTCGCTCATTCAAAGGGTTGCTTAACCTAGAACTTTGTTCAACAACTTACTGGCACTCCTTCCGAATGTTGCCATCTGTTATGATGGAACAGTGAGGAATGTATGCAGTAATTCAATTACCTTTATTAATTATTCGAGTATAGGACACAAACAGGAACTACGATCCTTTTTTTTAATTGTTGCAGAGGAACCTATTGGAGTACTATTTAGCTGTAACTGCTATGTCGAAACCTGCATACAAGAAAGAGTACATATATATAGGGAGAGTATTATTGCATTTATTATATATTGAAAATTGTGGCAAACTAAGCAAATGCTACTTAGTTTATTTTGCCAATGATAATAATCTAAGTAAGTGGTACTTAGTTTATGAGAATCGCTAATTATTTGGAATCTATAGAGACTACTGTTCGACATTCACTTCTAGCTATACTTAGTTTATTTTGCCAATGATGATAAACTAAGTAAGTGGCACTTAGTTATTGAAAATTATTATTTGGAATCTATAGAGACTACTTATATATATATTTTTTATTTTAATTTGTAGTATATTATATAATTGGTTTATTTATTTATTAAATATACTTTATTAAATTAAATTAAATCATTTTATTTTATTTTATTTTATTTATTAAATTAAATTAAATTTTTTATTACTTTTTATTTTATTTTGTATTATATTATAAAAGTTCTAATTTATTTTAATTTAATTTGATTTCGTAATTAAAAATATCTTATTTTATTTTATTTTATTTTATATATCTTGTATTATATTAGATATATTATATAATTTTTAATGTTTTTTATTAAATTAAATTAAATTAATTAAATTTATTTTAATTTAAATTAATTTAAATTATTTAAATTAAATTAAATTAAATTTATTATTTTTATTTTATTTTATTTTTTTATTAAATTGTATGTTATTTATTAGATTAAATCAAAGTTTTTTTTCTTTTATTCAAATTAATTTAATTAATTTTTTTTATTTTATTTTACTTTATTTTGTATTATATTATGTTATTTATTTTATTTTTAAAATTTATTTTATTTAATAAACTATATTAAATTATATTTATTTTATTTTATTTTAGTAGTAAGAAACTAAGTAAATGGTACTTAGTTTATGATTTATTAATATTGGGAAACTAACAACTAATTAATACAATATATACATGCAAGTCTGCAATTTCATAATTCTAACAGAATTTCTGTCATAAATTCAGTCGTAAATAACAAATATATCAAGATTAAAAACAGTCCTAAAATTAGTTACATTATGATAAGGAACCCAAATTTGATATCAATATTCTGCAATTTCCAAATTCCAAATCAAATTCACAGCAAAATCAAAATTAAAATTCCAATTTCAGAAATATACAATCCACATGCAAATTCACAGCAACAACATATTATTCAAATTGGGTTAATCTCATATTCAAACTCAAACTAAACCTAAAACAAATTAAGCCACAAATTTCATAATTTGTAACAAATTAACCCTAAAAATCTAATACTTGGCAGAAAAGTAACCTTGAAATTGAATTAATGTGCAAACTAACCGACGGTGGTGCCTGGTGGTGGTGCCTGGTGTTGACAGTGGTGCTTGGTGTTGGTCGTGGAGGTGGTGACGGTGATGCCTGATGGTGGTGACGGTGGTGCCTGGTGTTGGTGGCGTCTAGCAACTGGTGGTTGCCGTAACCGCTCGACAGTGATGGTGGTGGTGGAATTACGTGGTGGTGGTAGTGGCAATACGTGGTGGTGGTGGAATCGAAGGTGATGGTGGTTGCAGTACGTGGTACGATGGTGGAAGTATGGTGGTGGTGGACTGGTAGTGGTGTACGGTGGTGGTAGTATGGTGGTGGTGGCAGCGCTGGTGGTGTACGGTGGTGGCAGTAAGGGTTTTAGATCTGAGAAAAGTGAGAGAAACGCGTAAGAGAGAAATGAGAGAAAGAGAAATTATATATCTGAAAAGTGAGAGAAACGAGGGGGCCGGAAGACGTAAGGGGTTTTAGTCTTATTTTCGACGGATTATCCGTTGTACGTACGTCCGTCGTACTTAGTTATCTTCGACTAACACTTCCGTCGAAATATATAGTATTCGGTCGAAAATAAATTTCGCGCTGACGGGAACATTGGCGCCAATGGGATACATATATTTTCGACGAACATCCGTCGAAATTAACGTATTTTCCACTGATTTATCTTCGACTGAATAATCCGTCGGAATAGATATTATCGGCGAGGGAATGAGTCCGTCGAACATAGTGCCGTCGAAATTAGCCGATTTTCTTGTAGTGATTGAGGTATTAAAAATCATCCGTATGTGGATTTCGGTCATTTTCTGTATGAAATTTAGAAAAACTTTCTTCTAAAAAGTTGTAGAGAATTAAATATCCTGTGGAAAGGACATAGAATTCTTATTTTTCTGATAAAAGAGTTATTTATTATGAATTATTGAAGTTTCAGAAATAAATATTTTTATTAAAACATGGGTGGGCCCCACTTTTGGTCGTTGTGAAAAAATTTGATTTTTGGTGGGCCCCACTGTGGTGTGCTGAAATTTGATCAAAAGTGGCGTGCTTGAAAATTTTGATAAAATATTATTTTATTAATTTAGTCTATTTTGGCGTTCTAAGTATTTTTCTATAAATAGGGTGCTTAGTTAGAATTGAAAATCACACCAGAATCATAAGTTTTCTCTCTTTATATTATCGAGCGTATTTTGTGAGTATTTAGTAATTTTGAGAGTTGCTATTCAGTGCAAATTTCTTTTAGTGTTATATCCAATATTCCAGTTAGAAGTACTATTATTTTAAGGTAAGAGATGTTATTTTCTTCGTAAATGATGTTATTTCGTTCAATATCATTATGTTGAAATATTGGTATGAATTTTATTGTGAAATTTTTACCTTTTCATGTCGAGGTTACTATTCACGTAGACAGTACTATTCACGTATACGACAGTATTCACGAATACGGTACTATTCATGAAGTATGATTTTTCTTGTGGAATTTCTACCTTTTCGTGTTGGGATTACTATTCACGTATACGACACTATTCACGTATACAACACTATTCACAGAAAAATAAAAAATTTTCTTCTTTGTCCAAGTTGTCTATTATGGTTACTATTTTTGATTGTATCCATGTTTTAATTGATCTTCATTCTTGAATTTCACTCCACTATGATTTATTATGGAGTATTTTTGAACTTGGATTATCTAAAGTATGAATTCCTAATCTTAGTCCTTTTATCTCACTAGATTCATTTTTTAAAATATTTTTTATCATCTTCAGTCGTAAATGATGATATAACTGAATATCTTTGGCCTGTAGTGCAAAGATGAATGATTACCTGATGAATATCTTTGGCCCGTAGTGCAAAGATGAACAGGTGTCGAGATGAACATGATCAACTGGTGATACAAATGAATATTTTTGTCCCGTAGTGCAAAGATGAATATTTGATTCAAGATGTATATTGATTGATGTTACAGGAATAAAATATTGATGATGGACTTTTAAATTCATAGTTGATAGTAGATTTCATTCTCTATTTAACTCTTCTAATGAATTGTTATTTTCGTTACGAATATTGATCTAAAACTGGTTGTCCATTATATTTTATCTGATTTATTGAAGGCTAACGATAATTTGTTCTACATTATCTTAGTCATAATATTCTTTACTGGGCTAGTTGAGCTCACTTTTTTTTTTCAGGAGGCGAGAATATAGTGGGAACTATAATCGGGGTGTGGAGTGATGTTTCAAGTTGGTTGTTTTAACAGTCCTCACTATTTTGTAAAATTGTGTATCAATAATTGTAATGAGGACTTATTTGAGTTTGAATACTGTCTAGAAGACAATATTTGTATATAAACTCATAACATATAGGTTGTCATATTTTGCACGATAATTGTAATAATGAAGTTGCAGTTGTTTCTGTACCATGTATTTGACGACTCAGAATGGGTGATATATACCTATTTTGGGGGCGTCACAAAATATGTATTACTCAAGTAACAAAGCCTAATTTTAAAATCTATTCCACAAGTAAAAGTTATAGTTCCACAAGATCTGTCTCATAAGTAAATGTGTCTAACTTATGTGAGAAAAAACTTGTGAAAATATAAAATTTTGCTTGTGTGAAAATATCAATGCCCTAATTAAATGATAAACATTATTAAAATGATAGAAGATGACAGTTTTATACCTATGTATATACATTTATAACCATATACACAAATAAATGTACAACAAAATATAATTATAAGTTATCACTATACCCTTTAGGAATTTTGGTACCTATAAGTTATCACTATATATATAGGATGCATCCATGACAACTGGTTGTCATGAATACTATTCGTCAACCAATATCTCCACCATTGATCAAGTTAATGAATGGCTGAGATTAAAAAAAAAGAAAAGAAAAAGAAGCACCGCTACACATAGTAGCGGCTTACCCTGCCTTTACCCAATTTATTTGTTTGTCCCATTTTGTTTGTCTCAATTTATATTACTAAATATTATTATTATTATTATTAACTAACTAATATTAATATTAAAAATAATATTAACTAGCTAATATTTTTTTGTCCCACTTTTAAAATAAATATTGTTACAAAATTATTATCTTAAACTTTTAAATTAAATATTATTACAAAATTATTAGTTAGTTAATATTATTATTAATATTGAATAATATTATATTTGTAATTTTGTAATAATGAAACAAGTTGCTTGCCATAAATATTATTACAAAATTTTAGTAATAATAAAATAAATATTATTACTAAAACCTAAAACAAAGTAAAAAAAAATATTAAACGCCAAGCCGCTACTATGTGTAGTGGTTGGCATTTTTAGGAGAGAGAAAAATTCAAGAATCAAAATGCTTTGAATTAAACAACAAAATGCTGAGTTAAAAAAAAAAACTAAACACCAAAATGGTTTAAATTTTCTCTCCTAAAAATGCTAACCGCTACGCATTGTAGCGGTTTGGTGCTTAATTTTTTTTTTACTTTGTTGTAGGTTTTATTAATAATATTTACTTTATTATTACTAAAATTTTCTAATAATATTTATGGCAAGCAACTTGTCTCATTATTACAAAAATAATATTATTTAATATTAATAATAATATTAACTATCTAATAATTTTGTAATAATATTTAATTTAAAATTTTAAGATAATAATTTTATAATAATATTTATTTTAAAAGTGGGATAAAAAATATTAGCTAGTTAATATTATTTTTAATATTAATATTAGTTAGTTAATATTATTAATAATAATAAAATTATTTAGTAATATAAATTGAGACAAACAAAATGGGACAAACAAATAAATTGGGTAAAGGCAGGGTAAGCCGCTACTATGTGTAGCGATGCTTTTTTTTTTAAATCTCAGCTATTCATTAACTTGATCAATGGTGGAGCGATATTGGTTGTCGAATAGTATCCATGGCAATCAGTTGCCATGGATGCATCCTTATATATATTACTTTTTTTAAGTTTAACTCTTCTATTAATCTGTCTCATTGAATTTATTAATTATAATTTAACACATTATTTTGTATCAAATTTTTTTATAACTATCTTGTTATAATTTAAGAACGAATAATATTACAATAACACAGATATTATATGAAAGACGAAAAAGTAAGAACACACGATATAATCAGGTTCACCAATTTAGCTAGTTCTGCTTGTCTCATGTATTTATAAGATACCTCAAAAAATACTCTCTACAATGATTTATACACCAAACAATATTTTTATTGTAAATAGAAAACCCTAGCTGTTATAATATGAGCTCAATACATTAGTAAAACTCAAGACCGGATTACAAATAAATCTCCAAACCCAATTGCACTTTACCCTTGCAACTTTGGCTACGCTATCGTAATGGTCATTAGTTAAACTCGCACAAGTATAAGTCAATCTTAACATATCTTTTATCACACTAATATTAAATTTATAGTCATTCTTACACTAAACCCATCCAATCATAGTAAGGGGAGTGGTTAACATGAAATTAATTAATTTAGGTCATTTGATTAATATAGTATCAATACTCAGATCGAGAATTAATCTTTCTCTGTGTGTTGTACGTACTGATCAATTTATCAACATACCATGAAGCTAATTTCATGATAACCTATCCTGTCATGGGTATTGGTGCATGGCAGAGAAGGGAGCGGCGCGTGGTGGGTGAGTACTGAAACTTAAGAATAGGCACGCGCGGTTCAGTAGATGCAGAGGCAGTCAGTCCAATGTCTCTCCTCAGGTCTTCCTGCTGATTGATTACACAAAAACACACTAAACCCTAACAAAGTCGAGTCCCTTTCAAACGCTTTGCCATTTCTCCGACCGGTTTGTTTACCGTCTGCCCCCTGACTCTCTCTGTCTTAATTCACTATTCTCTCTCTCTTTCCCTCTCCCTCCCCTCTCCCTCTCCTCTAAATATATTAATATAAATAGACTCATAAAATGTCAGTCAAATTAATTATGTTTGTAATAAAAATTTATAAATTTTTTTCTAAATGTAGATGTAAAAATTATAATCATATTAAATTAAATTGACTTTATTATCACCTTAATTTTTATAAATTTATAATAAATAAATAAATTAATAATTTTGTTTTTCAAATTTAAAAGTACTTAATTTGACCATAAAATCAAATTAAATTTTTAAGGGATATAGGGAGGATAAAAATATTAATGCAGGAAGTAGTGGAGGGGAATAATGTAAGTTCTGACGCCTTCATCAGTATTGCTCTTGTCAAGAATATATTCTCTCTATATCTCTGACTTTCATGCAGCCTGCTATGTAGTATGTTCTAATTGCTTGTAAGCCAAGCAATTTCGATTCCATTTTCATGTCATAGTCCCACGGTTTTAACCCTCTATAATTAAGTCTAACTAAATCCAACATCATGGTTTATTCAGTTATCCACGTCAGAGCGTTCTATGTACGTATTGATATTTTCGCATTTGTAATTCACAAAAAATTATCACAATATATAACAAGACTCATAGGAAATACCATGTTTATCACTAATCTACATGCAAAAGTATATAAATTGGCCTGGAAAAATAGTGGTTATCAGGAACGCTAATCGATAGTGTACACATAATGAAATTAGGTACGAAAAAGAATACCTGTGACTGCGTTCAAAATATTCTGAGTCATTAAATACATGGTATAAAATTTAAATACAAATTTTAATTATATAATTATCGTACAAAATACGACAACACACAAAATGAAAGTTTTAATACAAATATTATCTTGTAGACAATATCCAAACTCAAATAAAATTCTCATTACAATTATTAACACATTATTTTATAAAATAGGGAGGACTACAATAATAACCATCTTGGATAATTACTTTACTCCCCGACTAGTCCCAGTTACATTTTGCCTCCTGAAAAGAACAATGGAACCAAAAGAAAAATGGTGAGTTCAACTAATCCAGTAAAGAATATTATGACTAATATAATGTAAAAATAAATTATCCTTAGTCCTCAATAGAGAAAAATCTGTTAGCATACAATCGACAACAAGTTTTAGATCAACAACTGCAACAGAAATAACAATCTATTAAAAGAGTCGAGTAGGGCATGAGGTCTAGTGTCTTAATTCTATGATTTAAAAGTTCATTATCAATATTTTATCCTTGTAACACCAATCAATAATTATTTTCAATCAATGAATTATTTATGCACTACATACCAAAGATAACTGTTTGTATCACCAGTGGTCAAGATCATACCAAACACCTGTCCATCTATGCACTACGGGCCAGAGAAGACTTGTGAGACCCCAGATTTTATGAATAAAGATTTAATTTTTTCGTAATATTTTTTTAATATTATGATGTGGATTTGAGATAATGTTATAGTTGTGGGTAATATTTATAAATTTTATAAAGTACGCAAGTTGTTATATAATATTCGATTGGTCGGGAAATATTCTTTTTTGTCGGAGAATATCCGTACGACGGTACAATCATTGGTGGACCCCACAACGAAATTATTGTCGGATTGAGAAAATGACAAAAATACTTTATGAAAATAACGGCAGAAGTTTTACCGTTAACTGTTGAAACACCTGGTGTTAAAAAATAGTAATACGCGTGGTTGCATAGTAGCACACGGTATTGATTATTGATGCTTACGTGAGAAGTCACTCAGTTATACTCAATTATTGCTACAGTAATTGCTGCATCATATCTCTCATATTATTGATTCAATTATTATCACAGTATCATCTGCATAATATTTATTATTATTAAATCAATAATTGAGACGACAAAGTTATTCATATTATTATTTGCAATATTGACAATATCTAAAAGTTCTGTCAAGGAGAGGTTTGATCACCTAATTGCGCGCCAATAAGAAAAAATCCTTATCGGAAAGCCCCCTCTTTTCTAGGAACTACCTGGTTGTTAAATATTGTGAGTTATAATATTAATGATGAATAAGTTGTGTTGATTAAAGATGAAATTGATTGTTCCATTGTATTGGAATTATTAGTGTTAGTAAAAATTGACATTTATTTCGATGATAATTGATGTCTGGAGGTTATATTGTTCACTCGGGTATTCAGAGCACTTTTCGTGTCGGAGTACTATTCACGAGTTACTATTCACGAGTTACTATTTACGAATTACTATTCACGAGTTACTATTCACGGGGTAGTACTATTATTCACATTCTTATACTATTAGGGGTGGTGGTGCAAGATTGATAATACTTGCATGACTAAGTTAAAAATGGATGTATAGATGGAAGTATTATACTGTAATTGTTTTTATCACATGATTAGGACTATTGAGTCATATGATTTACTATTGATTCACATTATTTACAATTAGGGGAGTTGGTGCAAGTTTGATAATACTTGCAGGACTAGATTAAAAGTGAAAAAAAAGAGGAAGCTATTATACTATAATATTTCGAGTCCAAAAACGTGCAATTATCGAAACTATATTTTTTTATAAATAGAAGCTCATTCTTCCTTCATTTCTCACCAATTCACTAAAGCTATAGAGCAATTATTATAGAGAGAAATTATAGAGAGAAAGAAGAAAAGTATTCTGCTACTTCACCAATTCTATATCCAGTTTCTTCTAAGGTAGGGAATATTATTTTTTGTACTCGTAGGGAGTATTATTTCTTTCTTTCGTCTTCATGAAGAGAACTTCTGTTATTCCATTCTTTGTTATTTTGTTGGAATAATCCTGTCTATGCTAAGTACCGTATACTTGGTGAAATTCTTCTGTTATTCCATTCTTTATTATTTTGTTGGAATATCCTGTCTGTGCGTTCTACGTCGGACCTGGTTCCATATTTATTATTCTGTTGGAATATCTTGTCTGTGCGTTCTACGCCGGACCTGATTCCGTCTTTATTATTCTGTTGGAATATCATGTTTGTGCGTTTTACTACGGACCTAGTTCCGTTATTTATTATTCTGTTGGAATAACCTGTCTGTGCGGTCTATTGAATGCATGGTGATTTTTTTGTTATTCCATTCTTTATTATACTCAGTTGGTTAAAACTTTGACTTCTATACTCCATGAAATTAGTGGAATATCCTTGATATTTGCGCTTCATCTAATATCTTTTCAAGGAAATATTCTTCTGAGCATTCTTGAATTTTACTCTACAAAGCAGTATCATGTTGATAATTTGGACATTATTAGTTTCTGGATAAATTAATTCTTGAACTTGTTTTATTGAATTCTTATATCATTGTCATCATCCTCATGTTTATATTTTGTTGAAAGTCATCTGTGGCCTGTAGTGCATAGATGGACTTGGTATGATTATGACCAGAGATTATTCGGTGTACTCATGACCGTAATGTTACAAATGATGTGGTAAAAGTTCTCATTGGCCCGTAGTGCATTGATGGACAGTTTTTGGTATGATTATGGCTATGGATTCTCTTCGGCCAAGGGTGCAAAGATGAATTATTTTATGGCATGATCAGGACCGTTGATGAAAACACGATTATCTTTGGCCCGTAGTGCATGTATAATTCGTGGTCGTGATACTAAAAATATCCTTGGCCTGTAGTGCAGGGATGAGTTAATGATGTGGATTATTTATTGAGCTGAGTCTCAACGATAAAATTGATGATAAACTTTTTAAATCATAGAAGATATTAGATTTTATATTTTACTTGACTCTTCTAATGGATTGTTTATTCCGCTGCAATTTTTGATCTAAAACTTGTTGTCTATTATATTCTATCAGTTGTTATACTGTTGAAGGCTAATGATAATTTATTCTGCATTATCTTAGTCATAATATTTCTTACTGGGCTAGTTGAGCTCACCCTTTCTTTCACTGTTCTCTTCAGGAAATGAGAACGTAGCTGGGACTAGTCGGGGAACAGAGTGATGGTCCTAGATGGTGCATTAGTAGTCCTCATTATTCTATGAAATAGTGTGATAATAAATGTAATGAGGACTCCTTTTGAGTTTTTATACTCTCTAGTAGACAATGTTTGTATTCAAACTCACAGCTCATGCTTTGTCGTATTTTACACGACAGCTGTATTATTAAGTTGTATTTGGATTTATGTACCATGTAATTTGGCGACCCAAGATGGGTGACGTATACCTAATTTTGGGGGCGTCACAAGACTTTCACCACAAACCTTTGTCTGTAACATTACATGTAATGATTACACCAATACAAAATTTCTGGTCATAATCATATCAATCAACAGTCCATCTATGCACTACACACCAAAGATGACTTTCACCACAACATAAGAATGAGGATGATGACACTGACATAAAGAATCAATCAAGTGAGATCAATGATAAATATTAAAGATTTATAATTCAATTTATCCAGAGTTCAAAAATGTCCAAATTGTCAACATGATCATTAATTGTGAAGTAAAATTCAAGAATGATCGATATTCATGTATTAAATATAATTTGGACCGAAAAGAAATTAATTTTGTCATGAAGTACCCCGTGAATAGTACCACAAATGAATTGTACTCAAATGAAAAGTATCTCGAATGAATAATATCCCGAATGAATAGTATTCTAAATGAATAGTACCTCGACATAAATAGTATCCCGTCAATCAATAAGAAAATTTAGACTCATAGTGGAATGATACTAGATGAAGCACAAACTATTAAGAATATTCCACTAATTTCAAGAGTTTTAACCATTTCATAATAGGGTTATGGAAACAAACAATAAATTCGTACCATAAATGGAGAAATATGAAAGAAGACGATATCCCTTAATGGGTAAAAAAAATGATATCTCATACGAGTATAAAAGAATATACGAAACTGTAAATGTATTTTCAGTCGTAATGCGATAATCCGCGTAGACATAATTTAATAAAGAATGAATACGAAGGGTTATTAACCATGCATACGGTAATCCGCGTAGACAAGTTACTCCCACAGATTAATAAGGAATGAATACGAAGGGTTATTCAACATGCATGCAGTAATCCGTGTAGACAGGTTATTCTCGCAGATTAATAAAGAATGAATATGAATGTTTATTCACTATGCAAGCGGTAATCCACGTAAACAGGTTACTCCCGCAGATTAATAAAGAATGGCAAAACAATGTTTTTCACCACTATACTTGGCACGTTTAACTTAATACACCACTGAATTTTTAATTTTTTAGAATTACCCCATTAAACTAATTAAAATTTTTTAATTGGGTCATTCCGTCCAAAATAGTTGACAGACGATAAAGTGGCGCTGACGTGGTGCTGATGTGGCAAAAAATAAAAAAAATTGCTTATGTGGCAAAAAAAATCAAAAACAGATTTTTTTAAAAAAAATTAACATTTTAAAGTTTTAGAAATAACAAAAATATAATAAAATATAGCAAAAAATAATATTTTTTTTAACAAAACAGCTTTTTAAAAAAAAATAAAAAAAACTAGAATTCTATAAAAAAAATATTTTTTTTTTGCAAAACAGATATTTTTTTTGAAAATAGAATTCTATAAAAAATGATTTTTAAAAAAAATAGATTTAAAAAAAAACAGCTTTTTTGAAAAACAGATTTTTAAAAAAATAGAATTCTAAAAAGAATACTAAAAAAATAGAATTCATTTTAAAAAACAGATTTAAAAAAAAAGAATTTTTAAAAAACAGATTTTTTAAAAATTGGAACTTTTTAAAAACACAGATATTTCAAAAAAGTAGAGCTTTTTTTAAAAAATTGATTTTTTTAAAAAACAGAATTTTTTTTAAAAGAATAGATCTTTTTTTAAAAATCGCCTTTTTTTAAAAACATAATTTTTTGAAAAAACTGTTTTAAAAAAGTATATTTTTAAAAAATTCTATTTTTTAAAAAAAACTGTTTTTTTAAAATTAAATTTTAAAAAAATCTATTTTAAAAAAATTCTATTTAAAAAAAAATCTTTTTTTAAAAAGTCCCGTTTTTTACAAATTCTATTTTTTAAAAATCTGTTTTTTAAAAAAATTCTTTTTTTTAAAATATATGTTTTTTAAAAAAAGTATATATTTTTTTAATTTTATTTTTTTTAAAAATCTATTTTTCAAAAAATTCTATTTTTTTAAAAAATCTGTTTTTTAAAAAAGCAGTTTTTTAAAAAATATATTTTTTTAGAATTCTTTTTTTAAAAAAAATATTTTTTAAAGAATATATTTTTATAGAATTCTATTTTTTTTAAAAAAAAAATATGTTTTCCAAAAAAATTATTTTTTTAAAAAAATCTATTTTTAATTTTTTTTTTGTATTTTATTATGTTTTTTTTATTTTTAAAACTTTAAAATGTTATTTTTTTTTAAAAAAAATCTATTTTTGAATTTTTTTTGCCACATAAGCAATTTTTTATTATTTTTTTGCGACATCTGCGCCATGTCAGCGCCACTTTAACGTATGTCAACTATTTTGGACGGAATGACCCAATTAAAATTTTTAATTAGTTTAATTGGGTAATCCAAAAAATTAAAAGTTCAGTGATGTATTAAGTAAAACGTGCTAAGTATAGTGGTGAAAAACATAGTTTTGCCAATAAAGAATGAATACAAAGGGTTATTCACCATGCATGCGGTAATCCGCGTAGACAGGTTACTTCCGCATATTAATAAAGAATAGAATGATAACCCTTATGAGTATGAAAAAAATAACATCCTTTACGAATACGAAAGAATTTATGCCCCTTATGAGTATGAAAAAAATAACATCCTTTATGAATACGAAAGAATTTATACCCCTTATGAGTATGAAAAAAATAACATTCTTTACAAAAGAAGCCATGGTATGTTTTTTCTTTGGGTCTGATTCAGATGTTTATCCTTCGGGGATGAGTCTTCTTCGCCATTTGAAAGAATTTGAAGGAATACGGAATGAATTTAGTTGCCATATTTGAATATATGATCCCAGATTTAGGGGAATTAGAGGAATGAAATTAGGTTTTTTTTAGTTTCAGATGTTATGTTAGATGCGCATTTTTGTAAAGGGTAATTAGGAATTAATTAGGATAGACAGGTGTTAATTTTTTAGAATTATAGATGTCAACTTATTGTGTCATGTACAGTGTTTTAGTATATATAATAAATAATAGATTATTATGGTTTTGTCTCATTAGTCACTTCATCAATCTAACTACAGATTAGACACTTCTGCCAAACAGCATGTAACTAGGGCTGGGCAACAATATTGTTTTTTTTATTTTGTTTTGTACAAGATGGAAAAGGGCCGAAAGGCAGCAAGATGGAATTCTTTAGTCAAACAAATGTGAATGTAATTCATCTCTATTTTGATTTACATATTTCAGATAGAAATTTTGCCTTAATCACTAGATCCGATGGAGCTAGTGTAACCCCTCCAAAATCGGGACTATTCTTCTATCCGATTTTGTGCGTTAACGATCATCTTGTTCTAGTTATTAATATTATAATTGTTAAAGCGCAGATAATTTGAAATTTTTCTAAC
Source organism: Panax japonicus (assembly GCA_020205505.1). Taxonomy (NCBI): domain Eukaryota; kingdom Viridiplantae; phylum Streptophyta; class Magnoliopsida; order Apiales; family Araliaceae; genus Panax; species Panax japonicus. Next base: position 87,265,665 of record CM035091.1, read on the forward strand.
TTTCTTTCATTACTCTGAATCGCAACCTTTACGATTTATCTTAATTCAAAATCATATTTAATATACGATTTATCTTATTAGAGTATTTATGAGTATATACAACTCAAACCTCATAACATAGTTTTTTGCATATAACATTTTTTTTGTATATATTATTATCACTATATCTCTTTACATTACAAAGCAATCACCACAAAATAATCAAAATAAATATTCTTTATTTATTGAATATCTTAAGGATTTACATATCTGTCAATTACGCAACGTATACCATCATCATGGTTCATTTCACTTTTGACGAAGTAACTAGTCTTTCTTTTTATATGCTCCTAATCATGAGATATCACATCATATCTTTAATCTGCAAAGTAAGAAAGATTGAGCACGACAGCCCAACAAGCCTAACAGTCTATCATGCTTCACGTAGCACAAAATTTCATATTCAATTCATGCGTCTTATATCTTCTACTATGCATATCATGATTGTAAGTAAGGCATATATCTATATATCATATATCACATACTATACCTTTACATCATACCTCTAATACCATCAACTTATCATTTTTCATATATCACATGCTTTAAATAACTTAAGTTCCCTAACTCAATTCACTTTAGAAATACATTGACTTTAATTATTCATGGAGAAACATAATGCAAAACATGAATATCCACATACTTGTAAGCATATTTACATGCTAACAATTATCTATAACAAATATAAGTTCACAGAAATAAACTGATAAACTTGCATCTCTCATTGTTTAATCTTAGCTCAAATTGTTCTTCAGGAACCCTACACAATTCAATTCATGTACATACACTAATTAGCCACATAATCGATGCTAATTATTAGTTTAAAATTTTAACAATTCAATTTGTAGTGGTCTACAGGATTACTCAACGATCGTAGAGTAAGGTACTCTACGATTCTTGCATTTATTCCACGATCCATGCATTCACTCTATGATCCATGCATTCACTCTACGATCCCTGCATTCATTTTATGATCGTAGAGTAAGATAATTTCAATTGCAAAACTTATTCTGGGTTAACTTTATGATTGACAATTTGCACTTTGCGATCTGCCGAAGTCACTTTAAGACCTATCGAGATCTCTTTACGATCTGCCGAGATCTCTCTACGATCGACAGTCTAAACACTCCGACTTGTCAAGCTTACTCTACGATCTGTCGAGTTCACTCTACGATCGTAGAGTAGACTACTTTATCATTCCAGTCTGTTTTAACCAGTTGGACATAATCTTAATCATACTTCATGACTTTTTTATACAACATTTGAATGAGTTTGTTATCATCTCTATAGCTTCCTTATTCCATATACCAATCCATTCTTCAAGAAAACAGACTTCCCAGAAGTTAAAATTAACTGGAAGGTAAAAGGCTTGATGTAATACCCCAACATTTTAATGAATAAAATTGAATTTCCTCTATTTATTATTGTGAATAATAAGGTGTTAATTTGATATAATATTTTGGTTATGGGTGAAATGTGCAATTTTTTTTAAAATAAGCAAGTGGTTATAAAATATTCATTGTTGTCGAGTAATATTCGTTTGGTCGTGGAACATTCTTTCTGTCAGGGAATATTCGTACGACGGCGCAACCATTTGTGAGCCCCATAACAGTATAACTGTCAGATGAATAAAATGATAAATTTGAGTTTTTACAAATAACGGCGTAATCATTACCGTTAACATTGTTGGAATACCCGGTGGGTAAAGTAAAGTAATACACGTTGTTGCACAGTAGCACACGGTTTTACACAATATTTTTGAATTATTGATTCTTACGTAAGAAGGCACTACTCAATAATTGCTACAGTAATTACTGTTCAATATTTTATTTTATTGGTTCAATAATTGCTGCGTTGATATTTTATATTATTGTTGTTTCAATAATTGTCACTGCACAGTATTTCCCATTATCGGATCAATAATTCATATTATTTGAATAATATTACGAGATAACATTATTGGCAATGTCTAAAAAGTTCTGTCAAGGAGAGGTTTGGTCACCTAATTGCGCACCAATAAAGAGAAATCCTTATCAGAAAACCTCCTCTTTTCTAGGAACGACCTGGTTGTCATAATTGTGATTCTGTAATATTATTTGTGAATAATTAATTATTAATTTATATGATAAGAAAATATTTATTTTATGTGGATATAATTGATGGATATATTTATTTTATGTGGATATAATTGAAGGAATTAATGTTGAGGTTTTTTTTTGTCGGAATGGAGGTATTAAAAATTAAATCACTGTACTTGAGATATATTGCGTGAGTTATAATTTTTAATCTGACCGTTGGATCGTTGTGATTTTTGGATATGTTATACATATATAAGTTGAGTATATGTCCACAAATTTTGAACCGTTAAAAATGAACGTATAATTTGTTATGAATTTTAAGAGGTGACTGATTCATAAATTAGGGTTATAAATGATTTTGGTAGAAAATTCTAGAATTGAGTGGGCCCCACTTGTGGTTGATGAAGAAATGTGCTAAATTTTATTTCAAATGTGGAGGTGGCAATAGTAGTGGGTAAAGCCATCAGGTAGCAGTTCAAGTCTACTACGGCATGCTAACATTTTCCTATAAATAGAGGGCTAAGTTAGAAATAAAAATCACACCAGAAACATAAGTTTTCTTTCTCTCTCTACATTATCGAGCGTATTTTGTGAGTATTTAGATACTTTGTGAGTTTCTATTTATCAGTGCAAGTTTCCTTCAGCCTTATACCGATATTTCGATCAGAAGTACTGTTATTTTGAGGTAAGAGATTGTAAGGGTTGTTATGTTTTTCAGTTTTATAATTTTTCTAACCTTCAAAAATTCTGGAAAAATTTGAAATGATAATTTGATGAGTTTTCTAGACTGTGTCCAAAAATGTCGATTTTTGGATGTATAGATTAGGAGTTATGAATTTTATGGAAAAAAACTATTTTAAAAGTAAACACTTATAACTCCTTGTGGTTAATTCCAAAATTGGTGAAATTTTTATTAGGAGTACATGTATATAACAGAAGTATACTTTGAAAATTTCGGAATTTTTGAATAAAAGTAAAATTTATGATAAATGTCTGAATATTCGGCAGTTTTGGCCATATGAAAAATAGTAAATGAATTTTAAAAATTCTGAGAAAAATATATGTTCAATATGAAACTATATTCTGCTAAATTCCAAAACAGAAAATTTGTTTGTACTGATTTGGTATTTTTTATAAAAATAGACTAGTTATGAGTAAATGAATTAAATATATTATGTGAAGTAAGAAAATTAGAAAATAGGATTTTATGGCTTGAGAATCCTATATGAGGTTTTTGTAGATTTTTGATGAGGGTTTTGGTTATTGGTGATGAAATCTTATGAGTTTGGCTTTTTAGGATGATACAATGCATTATTTAGTAAAGTGTAAACAATTAAAATAAATTATTTATATGTTTAAGAAATGTTATTCATTCAATATCATTATACCGAAATATTAGTATGAATTTTATTGTGGAATTTCTACCTTTTTCATGTCGGGGTTACTATTCATGAATTACGATTCATGAGTTACTATTCACGGGGTACTATCTATGAAGAGAACTTCTGTTATTCCATTCTTTATTATTCTGTTGGAATAACCTGTATACGCGGGCTACCCTATACTTGGTGAAATTCTTCTGTTGTTTCATTCTTTATCATTCCGTTGGAACATACTGTCTGTGCGTTTACGCCGGACCCCATTCTTTATCATTCCGTTGGAACATCCTGTCTGTGCATTCTACGCCGGACCTGATTCCGTCTTTATTATTCTATTGGAATATCCTGTCTGTGCGTTTTACGTCGGACCTGATTCCGTCTTTATTATTCTTTTGGAATATCCTGTCTGTGCGTTTACGCCGGACCTGATTCCGTTAATTATTATTCTGTTGGAATAACCTGCCTGTGCGGTCTATCACATTTCTGGTGATTTCTTTTATTATTACATTCCTTATTATACTCAGTTGGTTAAAGTTTTGACTTCTATACTCCATGAAATTAGTGGAATATCCTTGATATTTGCGCTTCATCCAATATCTTTTCATGAAAATATTTTTCTGAGCATTCTTGAATTTTACTCTACAAAGCAGTATCATGTTGCAAATTTGAACGTTATTAGTTCCTGGATAAAATAATTCTTGAACTTGTTTTATTGAATTCTTATATCATTGTCATCATCCTCATGTTTATATTTTGTTGAAAGTCATCTGTGGCCTATAGTGCATAGATGGACTTGGTATGATTATGACCAGAGATTACTCGGTGTAATCATGACCGTAATGTTACAAATGATGTAGAAAAAGTCTTCATTGGTCCGTAGTGCATTGATGGAAAGTTGTTGGCATGATCATGACCATTATTGAATACACAAATATTCTTGACCCGTAGTACATGGATAATTGTGGTCGTGATACTAAAGAATATCCTTGGCCGTAGTGCAGGGGTGATTCGATGATGTGGATTATTTATTAAGCTGAGTCCCAGCGATAAAAGTGATGAAAAACCTTTTAAATCATAAAAGATAGTAGATTTTATTCTCTACTTGACTCTTTTAATGGATTGCTTGTTCCGCTGCAGTTAAACTTGATGGTTGTTATATTGTATCTGTTTAACATTGTTGAAGGCTAACAATAATATATTCTGCATTATCTTAGTCATAATATTTCCTACTGGGCTAGTTGAGCTCACCCTTTTACTTTTATTGTTCTCTTCAGGAAATGAGAACGTAGCTGGGACTAGTCGGGGAACGGAGCGATGGACCAGATGATAGCATTAGTAGTCCCGACTATTCAGTGAAATAGTGGAAAATAAATGTAATAATATTGAATTTGAGTTTGAATATTGTCTAAACGACAATATTTGTATTAAAACTCACAGCTTATATTTTGTCGTACTTTACACGACAGTTGTATAATTAAGTTTTATTTGTATTCTATACCATGTATTTGACGACTCAGAAACTCCTGACAATAATGCTGTCATCGAATGGCCAGCAAGTCCGACTATACCTCCTTACTTCCAGTGCATTTTGTTTACCACTTGCGATAAATCAAAATTAAGAGGATCATGGAATTTGTCTACCACGTAGGGTATAACAAAACCATAAGGACACTCCTGCCGAAGAGGCTACCATCAAATGGTCAGCGAGTCCACCTCGTCCTCCTTACTTCGGTGACTATTGATTTACCGCCCTCGGTAAAAGCAATATAAAGAAACATAGGATTTGTCTACCACGCTGGGCAACAAATAAATAGACTGTCATCGAATGGCCAGCGAGTCCGACCATACCTTCTTACACCATTGTGAACTTAGGACAAATAAAAAGAGGATCAATATAAATTGTAGATGAGCTACCGAAGTCTTTCTGTGCTGAATTTCCAGTTCTTTCAAGAATATCCCTGCCGAAGTATTGTGTAGGCCAATAACTTTGCAGCCAAATGATCGCCACAGATATCTTTGTGAACTTCCCGAAGAACATACTCTGCTTCGGACGGAACCAAATATTTAAGCAATGGTGACGAAAAAGGACCTTCAAAAAAGATTCTCATTAATGAGAACAAAATTTGACATTCTTATACTTGATCTTCTTTAGCCAGCATCTGATCTGAAGGAAGGACGTCATATGCCATCAAAGTTATAAGCATCCGTAGTAGCCAACTTCGATAATGCATCAGCAATTGAATTGTTATTGTGATAGACCCCTTGATAACCTGCTGTACTGATGTCCGAAATAGAATATCCATCTGCATGCAATGTCCACGAGCTCTGCTTCTGCTAAAGTACTGCAACGGCTTTGTCGGACTCTTCAACTGCTTTCCGTCTGAAGCTGCAACTTTAGACGGGCATCTCCGAAGACAAGTATCCACAAGGCGGTGTGCCCACAGTGGATTCTCAGGAGTGTGGCTTCTGGGTCTGCTTCGACCATAATCCCGAAGACCAATAGGGCGGAATACCCTTCTTCTATCAATCAGGAAAATGACTGTTGGGTCTTCATCTACTCTGCTTCGACCATAATCCCGAAGACCAATAGAGCGAAATACCCTTCTTCTATCAATCAGGAAAATGGCTGTTGGGTCTTCATCTACTCTGCTTCGACCATAATCCTGAAGACCAATAAGGCGGAATACCTTCTTCGCTCAATCAGGAAAATGGTTGTTAGGCCTTCATATACTCTGCTTCGACCATAATCTCGAAGACCAATAGGGCGGAGTACCCTCTTCAGTCAATCAGGAAAATGGCTGTTGGGTCTTCATCTACTCTGCTTCGACCATAATCCCGAAGACCAATAGGACGGAGTACCCTCTTCGGTCAATCAGAAAAATGGCTGTTGGGTCTTCATCTACTCTGCTTCGACCATAATCCCGAAGACGAATAGGACGGAGTACATTCTTCGGTCAATCAGGAAAATGGTTGTTTGGTCTTCTTTGGTCATGAGGATCACCTTGAGACATGTCCTCAAAGTGTATAGACTGCTTTCCAACTCACAGTTGTGCATCTTTAGGCGTACCACATCTTTCAGACTGGACATAATTGAACGCTTTGTCCTTTATCTTGGCAATCCGAAGAATCGGCACAACTATATACTTGCTCTGCTCAGCTACCTCCTCGCTCCGCTTAGTTACATCCTCGCTCGGCACAGCTACATCCTCGCTCCGCTCCAAGAGAACCTCCAAAGCTCTATCTGCTTCGTCCACCATCCTCATTAGCCTGATCACTTCGGTGCCGAGTTCTAGGCGGGGTGCCTTTTATTTGCCTTCGGCCATGATCATGCTTTTTGTCAGCAGCAAAGACCAACCATCTTCGGGCTTTGCCGTGGGCTCTCGAACGAGAATCCCCTGATTTGTACCATAACTTCCGATGTAAAACAACTGGAAATATTTTGATTGATAACTCAATAACACTAAAAAACAGGCCCTCCTTCTAGCGCCAATGTTGACGCCAAGATCCGCTGCCATGTCCCAATCACGTAAGACGTCTGATCTTGCACAGTAAACACGATAAACACCACAAGCTTGACGGCGGGTCCGTCGGGATAGCTCAGGCGTGAGAGTCAGTATACGTGTTCACAAGGTTAACAATGGAGGATGTAATGTCTAGGGTATTGAGAGTGATAATAATTCTCAGTTGTGTGTATCTGAACGTGAATGTTAACGTACCTTTTTCTTGAAGACTTCCTTGCTATGATATACTATAGGACCTGATTTACCGTGCCACTGACCCTCCTGACACCTGTTAATCCAATCCCCTCTGTCCACCACTGGCCAACTGTCCAATCCTTATTAATGCCATGTAAGATATCAGTCAGCCATATCTTTGTCATCATCACCGGCTCAGAACCCAAGTGAAGATATTTAAATATATGATGGGTCGACCCACTGATTTGGTCCGATACTATAAGGACTTAACAAAGATAATAAAGTGACTAGGCCCAATAATGTCAACACCCAATAGTGAAAACCCAATGGACTAACTGAATAAGTAGGCCCAATCCATTAAGCCCAATAGGAGAAATATCACGACCCAACAACCAGATTTTCAAATGCCTAATTTTTCATGTTTTAATCAAAATAACCTTATTGAGACATTTTTACAAACACCTAACATATATAAGTTAAAAAAAATTGATATGTATATTAACTTGTTTATAGCAGACACCCAAAATGCAAAAAAAACACAGATACAAGGCTATCAGCCACAATCCAATAAACAACTCTAATTAAAAACATAATGAGCCCGACCTTACGATTTGCAAACCCTAGCTTCAAAGGGGCTTTGTTCTGTTCTATGTCCGGCGACTTCTTGAATCTACCTTACAAATTCGCGAATGGAAGAGAAAGAGAGAAGGAGGGGTTTTCGATCTGTAGGAATTGGAAGAATATGAGAGAAGGAGGGAGTCTTCCCACAGAATTCGAGAGAAGGAGGGATTTTCGATCTGCAACTTTGGAAGAATACGAGAGAAGGAAGGAGTCTTCCTATTAAATAATCGAGTTTTTTTTACGACCAGATCTGTCATTTTGACCCGCGTGTTTCTCTTTTTCTTGAGTCCGTTTGTTAGTCCATTGTTTAAGTCCGTTTCTGAACCCCACTATATATATATATATATATATATATATATATATATATATATATATATATATATATATATATATATATCCCATATAGGGAATTCATCCGTGGCAAACGTTTGCCACGGGTACTCTTCAGCAACCAAGTTAATCACCATTGATCCATACATTTAATGGCTGAGAATAAATCATTTCCCCCCCCCCCCGCCGCTACAGCATGTAGCGGCAGTCCAGCCCCATTCATTTTCGTTGGCTTATTATATAACTGCCCCTCAAATTTAATCCTCCCTTGCCGCTACAGCCTCTCTCGGCAAGAGCAGCTTTTTATGACAAATAAACCACCAAACATAACTTGTCAATTTCTCTAGTCATGCGTCATTCTACTTTTCCTTTATGTTTATCTCAGAGGTGAATTTATGTTTTCATATCGGACCACTTACAATGACATGACTCTGTTTAAAAAATAATATTTTATTTATTATTAATAGTATTGTATAATAATAAACTTGAAACCTTAAATAATAATAATAATTTTTAAATAATAATTTCAAATAATAATAATAATTTTTAAATAATAATAATTTCAAAATAATAATAACAATAACAATAATAATAATTTTAAAAAAGATTATATAAATTAAAAAAATATTTTTATATGAAGTTGATGTATATTTAAAAAATAATATTTTTATTATTTTATTAATTTAAATTATTTGAGCAAGGGTAAATTTGACAAATTATTTTTTATTCTCCATTAAAATAAAAATAAATAAATTTCATACAAATCTGTAGGGAACAAACCCCCAAATACAATTAATTTTATAAAATTAAATTTTTTCTAAAATAATATTTTATTATTATTATTTTGAAATTATTATTAATACTATTATTATTATTAAAAAATATTATTATTATTTTAAAATTATTGTTATACAATACTATTAATAATAATAAAATATTATTTTTTAAACAGAGTCATGTCATTGTAAGTGGTCCGATATGAAAACATAAACTCACCTCTCAGATAAACATAAAGGAAAAGTAGAATGACGCATGACTAGAGAAATTGACAAGTTATGTTTGGTGGTTTATTTGTCATAAAACCAGTCAACTTTGTCATAAAAAGCTGCTCCTGCCGAGAGAGGCTGTAGCGACAAGGGAGGATTAAATTTGAAGGGCAGTTATGTAATAAGCCAACAAAAATGAATGGGGCTGGAGAGGCAGGGGGAAAAATGATTTAATCTCAGCCATTAAATGTATGGATCAACAGTGATTAACTTGATTGCTGAACAGTACCCGTGGCAAACGTTTGTCACGGATGAATTCCCATATATATATATATATATATATATATATATATTTCGCCAGAGATGGAAGGAGTTCTTGCAGCTCTGCCAAAATCGGGAAGATGTATTAGTTCCCCTTATTAAAGCTCGAGTCGAAAAATTGGGGAAAGTTGTATTTCGCATGTTGAAGGCTATATTTAGATGAAGCACAAAAAAGCCTTGAGAAACAGACAAGGGATGATTACGCAGTAAACTAATAAATGTCAAACAAAAAACAAATATCTTGAAATTTATATGCCTGGAGAAATCTTAAAGAATGTGAAGGAGCTATTTCATTACGTGTACTTTTACTATTCGTTTTTAATTGGTTTTGGTTCGTTGTCCTGATTCCAGCAATCTTCAATTGAGAAGTAACAGGATTGGGTTTTACGGCTACTTGCTCGCTCGGTTTGTATTCTCTTTTAACCAATTTATTGCATCTCTTGATATACATAGGTAATGTGGCATTATAGTTGCTTGAAATACATTGGGGATAAATTGATATCTTTATTCAGTTGTTGGTTGTGAAGCTTTGAGGACCAGCATATCGTATAAGAATGGGAGGAGGTGCTGCGTCCAACATGGTTAGTGGCCAGAATGATGCATAGCTTGATTTTAATGTTGTACAACGTGGAGATGCAGAGATGACACAAAAATTATATCGTGTTGTTCGTGACTGTCTTGAAATGGGAGAGAACAATCCTGTCATCAACATTCATGATCAGGGTGCTGGAGGAAACTGTAATGTTGTTAAAGAAATCATATATCCAAAGGGTGCGAAGATTGATATCAGGGCGATTGTAGTTGGAGACCATACAATGTCTGTCTTGGAGATGGGGTGCAGAATATCAGGAGCAAGATGCAATATTGGTGAAGCCCCAAAGCCGCAATCTCTTACAGTCAATCTGTCAAAGGGAAAGGGTGTCTATGGATGTTATTGGTACCATTAGTGGTGAGGGGCGTGTTGTTTTAGTTAACAGCTTAGTTATTGAAACTGACACTGCTCCATCTGTTCTTGAGCACAATATCAGACATAATGATCCTGTGATTGAACTTATGCAGAATTTCTTCACAATTTTCGTTGTCTTGAATTGGTAGTTCTTCTTCTTCTCTAATTCCCTTGAAGCTACTCCCTCGGCTAAAGAACGTAAGAACGGAGATTGTACTTCGACGGTAAAGAACGTAAGAAATAACTTCAATATAAGCATATTTAAAGGCGAATTTGTTAATGGTGGTTTTGGTTTGGTTTGGTTTGGCCTTACGTTAACATTGCATATCAGGTTTTCAAGAAAATACCTTTGAACGCCTTTTTTAGCTCTCGCAGAAAATGGGTGTTTGTTTAAGAGAGAAAGTTAATTATGGAGGAGAGAGAGATAAGGAAAAGAGATTAGAAGACAATATGCACCCCAAGCTTAGAGAGAAGGAGAAGATAAAAGAGAAAAGACTTAAATACCCCTCAAAATTCACATTACACCTTAGCCGGTCATTTTTGACCGGCTAATTGACGAAAGTGTGCAATCTGTTACGCATAAGTAAAGTATGGGGTGTACTTAGACACCTTTTTTACTTTGGGGTGCAAATATCAACATCGGTGTAAAGTTTGGGGTGCATATTGTCTTTTAGTCAAAAATCATTCCATTCCCTTCCTTATTCCATTCCCTCATCTATTCCATTCCCTACTCTATTCCATTCCTTCAATCCAAACGTAACATAATTGACTGGATTCGTGGAACAAAATAGGTACCAGAGACGCTACCAACAGTAGAATGCAAAACCCATTTAATTCTCATAGCACGATTCGGAACGATAGTATCATCCTAAAAGCAACAAGAGTTACTTGGTAACCTTAAGATGGACTAATTACAACTTCTCCTGAAATTCATTATAGAATGAACTTAATTAAATAATCAGGTGCCAATCCAGAATTCAGGATTTCATTTACTCACCAACTTACATAAGTTACAAACTAGTGCATTATTTGATTAAGCTCTATACAAATTGCATATAAATAAAAGTATGGTAATGTTCAAGAAGTAAATAGCACTGCATTTTTAAAACTAGTTAAGGCGATGATTTAAATGTGTTTGGGAATTTCACATGCCTGGAAAAAGAACTGATTGAAAGAGCTGTAGCATCATCCATGGTGGATTAATTATTCATATCAGTTCCTCAGCTTTATGAATGCTAGCATCGGATTTAGCTTGCGAGAAGTGAGCCCAAGAGTATCAACATCCTCTTCACCTCCATCCTTCAGTCGCCACTCAAACTCTTGTACTAATCTGCCAATTGTCAAACGAGAAATCGTCATGGCTTCAAGAGCACCTGCGCATACCCTTTTCCCCCCTCCGAAGGACATTGTCTTGTGCAAATCCATGGATCCAGTATCAAGAAATCTCTCGGGTTTCCACTGTTCAGGATCCTCCCACACATTCTTGTCCATGTTACATCCATAAATGTTTATGGCAATCTACAAAAATAAAATAAATTAATTAAAAAATCTTAAATTTAAATGGAGGTAATATAATACTAGTGGGAAACAGTAAGAAGCAGAGGGAATAGTATCAACCTCGCTTCCAGAGGGAACAAAGTATCCTCCTAACTCAGTATCTTCGTGCACATATCGTAGAGGAACTATTGGAACAGGACTATGAACTCTCAAAGTTTCCTGGAAAACAGCGTACAGAAAAGGAAGCTGAGGCAACTTCTCCTCCGTGATCTTCTGAGACCCACAAACCCTACTAATTTCCTCATAAAGCCGATCCTGCAGGATAAAAGTGAAATCAGATTCATGCGCGAATCCAGATTTTAAATGAGATGAGAAATTGTAACAACCTGTTTCGTTGAATCTTTAGCAAGTTCATACATGGCCCATTCAGTTGTGACCAAAGTAGTGTCTGATGTTTCAATAATCACCTCCCAAAGCATCATCTGAATTTGTTTCTCTGATAGCGTTTTTCCTTCGGATTGTAAGTAATCAAGATAACACTGAACCTCCTGTTTTGAAAGCCAGTCAGAGTACTGACATACAAAGACTTAAAAGATCGTAACAATGTGAAATTAAAGGCAATGTTAGGTACCTCTTCTGAAGCACTTCGTTTTCTCAGCTGCTCTTGAATCAGAGATTTCATCACTGCCTGCCTGCGGATATACATCTGCTGGATTTTGTTTTCAAAACTTTTATTTGGAATCCATTTCAGATATGGGAAGAAATCCCTCCAATCCACGTCAATGGCACCCTCCATTGGGTCATGCACTAGACACTTAAATATGTCGTGTCTTGACAATGTAATTCCAAGTTCATCCACATGAATGGATTGCACATCCTCTCCCAAAGTCTGCAAATACCATGAAAAATTTCAAATTCACATTTTCATGCTCTCTCATTAAAAAACATAAACTTCACAAAGAAACTCACTTGTTTCATAGCTAATCCAAAAAGTTCAGACTCAAATATTTCCTTCAAATTTACAGCCTCGAGAGGGCAGTTCTTCAATAAAGCATACAGCTGGTTAGATGTGTTTTCAATTAAAGTATCTCTGTGGATGCGATGTCGCTCTTGCTTCTGGTAATATCCAAAAGATACTAATGTTAAATCTAATAGCAATAAGAAAGATATAGACATAAAAGTAAAGTGTGAGGATTGCTTTTGCGGTACAAACCTGAGCATTTGGTCCCAAAATATTTGTGAGTAAATGTCGCTTTACTGTTTTGTGAAACTCATCGTAATCACTCATTGCAACCATAGTTTTGTCAGAAGTAAGGATCCTTAGAGCATTTGACAGCTTTCTAGTGGAGATAGCTGGGAATCTGGTTACTGTGGCCTAAAATATTGTCAGAAGAGTGAGTATGGAAATATTATACTGTTGTGTTAGTTTGTTTCATAGTAATGGAATAGTCCATTAACGAAGTAAAAAAAAACTAACTCGTCAGAATCATACATAAGCATAATGTATATGAAGTTAAGACGATAATTTGTTACAGAGAACATCACACAACAGGCTAACCACACATATGGCAAATAAAAGTGCTTCATATTAGAGGATTCAAGAATGACAACTTCAAATCCCTCAGCCATTGTCATGTGAGGCAAAACAAGAAGTCTAGAAAAGAGAACTCTTACATAATTAGAAATTTGAACAATTTCTCTAACACGAGTATATACATACCCTATGTTGACATTCAAGAGACATAAAAACTAAATAGAAAAATAATTCAAAAGATGGTTTGGAAGCTATTGCTGTAACTTAAAATTATTCATGGACAACAAATGGCAGTGTGTAAGAAGCCTATCCGTTTAACCACCACATGGTTCAAATTAAAAGGAGTAATGTGTAGAGTATAACATCTAAATATTACACTCAACGATGCGCAGGTTATTTTATACAGAAGCATTAGAATATGTAGGCAAGGAAACAAATTAACCTATCGCATTTTATAATACGTATTTCCTTGTGCTAGCAAGTATCCTTTTCTTTTTGCTTCCAAGAAAGGTAAGTACTTTAGTTGCAAGATCTTGGTTTACTACTTTGGACAGTAAGAAATAGATCAAAGCAAGTTTTTAGGATTGGCTCAAGGGTCTGGATAGCACTTATAACATGCATTTTGCTTTATTTTCTTAAAAACTCATAAAATAAGCCTGCACCATCTTTTTTATTTTATATCTTCAAGAATTATTTTTTAAGACACCCTCACTACAGGGTAAACCAAAAAAGAATTTATTTTATTGTATTCAAAATGAAATAATAAATAATTGACGACTAAAATGACTATAAAACATAATAGTATTATGCAATGCAACATGAGCTATTAGCCTATTACACACTTAAGATGTAAAAGAGTTATTGTTTTTCATATATCTACTAGCATAATTTTTTAAATGATCATTTGCATATGATTACAAAACACAATTATTGAACTAATAACGAAGATACAAAAAAAAATGCACAACAATTTAATTCTCAAGGTCAATGAGTTTGTTTCCATACTGCTTCACAAAATTAACAACCATCCACAATTAAAGTGGTGCATAAATTATTCTTAGACTGAAATTGGTTTTGCCACATTTAATGGTACAAGATAAAATGTTAATTTTTTACAGAAGACTCCTTGTTGATCAATTGATATGAGTTTTCTCTCGAAGGATATAAACAAATTTCCATGATTTAACAAATTAATTTTTTTATTAACTATACTTGGACTAAAAACGCAACTTTATAATATTACAATAGTAAGAAGATTTGTTTTTTTCCTTTTCAACTCGTTCTTCTTGTCCAAAAAATTGTCTCAAGACAAATTACCACCAACCCGAGTTATTAATAAATTAAGTTCTATCTTGAACATCAAAATATCTTTATTCAACAGACTGCAATTTACTCAATTGGGCATTTTTACTATACTGTAGACTGTAAAGTGATTTCTAGAGAGATAAAGATGAGATTACCTCCTTGACCACATCATTGGAATTGAGGACAACCATAGTGTTGGCACCAGTTCTAATGGAGTAAATTGGACCATAAATCTCAGCCCATTTGGTAAAAGTCTTGTGGGGTTTCTTCTCTTTCAGTTGCAGCAAATTCCCAATTAATGGTAGCCCTGGTACCTCTGCATCCATTTTAATTTTTTTTTGGTTTCAAATTTCCATCAATTTACACATACATATCAGGTAGATAGATATGCAAAAAAATATAAATATAAATAATTGAACTGAAATGAAAGTGATCTACTAGTAAAAGTTGAGCTAATCAGTCATATCGACAGAGTAATGAATATGTATACATTTATATTTATATATATGTATATATGTATACATTTATATATATGTATATACCAGGTAAAGGTGGGAGATTAGAGGATGATCTTCTTTTTTGATCAGCGAGATAGCTATTGAGGAACCACAAAGAAAGGCCACCCACAGCAACAGCCGGACCACCCACAGCAATTGCAGTACCCAAAGGTAGTGCTTGAATTGCTTCCATTTGATTGCAAGAACACAGAGTAGAGTAGAGGAGAGGGACTACTCTGATTGATGTATTACTCAAATCGACTTGAAAATGAACCGATATATGTATTTATACTTTTATATATATATATATATAAAATTGGTGCTCCCAAAAGTTGTTGGGAGCAACCGTCGCCTAAAGGAGAGTAAGTATGAGTGAATAAGATAAAGGGTGTGCACTTGATCTGTACCGTATATATATATATATATATATATATATATATATATATATATATATATATATATATAATCAAAAGTGTGTTATGCATGACATAAATTTTGGTCTAATTATAATTACGAAATCAATCTATTCTATTTATGAGGTTGGATAGAATTATATTAATAAACGGCTATATTATATTAATTTAATTATTTTATAATAATACTCGTTTTAATTTTATGTATATGAATTAAGAATGTCATTTAATACTATTATTTAATAATTAAAATTTGTATAAAATTTCATCACTATCTTTTATGGGAGGTTAAATTTTTTTTGGGACAATTAAAGAAATTACAGGTGATATAGGAAAGTAAATAATTTAGGAAACTGATATTTTTACATGAAAATCGTCACTATAGATCCTATAGCGACGGATAGCAATAGTTTTTACCGTCGCTATACATCTATAGTGACACTTTTCATATGAAATTATCAAAAAAGTCATGTGAAAATATCAATTTTCATAATTTATTATCTTAAAAAGTTGTATACGACAAATAAATTAAAACACATTTTTTCTTCTAAAAAATCAATTATTATGAAATGGAGGTATTATATATATATATATATATATATATATATATATATATATATATATATATTAAAATTATTACTAGCGGATAACAAAAGAGTGAATACATCAAATCCTAATATGCATCTCCACTCTATATAATATTTTTTGATAAATCTATATTTTTATAGTCTTACACAATTTCATTGATATGAAACTAATTTATGTGGGAAAAAAAGTGAAAATATCAAAAATATTTATTAAAATAATACTCGCTTATAGAATATCATTTAAGTAATTAATTACAATTTTAATGATATTTCCTTTATTTCAAAAACAAACATTTTTAAAGTTATACTTTAAGAGCAAGTATCCTTTTCATTTCAAATAAATAGAGACTCTCTATTTCCTATATTTAAGTATTTAAGGATGTTATGTTTTTAAGATATGTTTTTAAATATGATTTTTATGGAGATATTTTTTTTTCCTAAATATATCTTTAATATTAGTCTTAAACGTAGTAATAATGACCTGATAACATTTAATCTACCTAGAATTTAATCTATTCATTCTAAATTTGGAAATATATTTTCCAAAAACTATGATTTTTAGGAAAATATTTATATTTTCGTAATGAATACTTAATATTAGCTAAAAATTGATAGTGGTGGTGTGATGCTAAAAATGATAGTAAAAAAGTAACTTTAAATTTAAAATATCAAGTCATTTTTTATTCCTAAAATAAAAACATAACTCTCGAACCTTAAAGAGCGAATCAAAGACGAACCGTCGTCTTTGGTGTCTATGGCGACGGTTCGATCCGTCGCCATAGCCATGTAGTCTTTGGCGACGGGGCGAACTGTCGCCATAGACAACAAAAACGACGATTCGTCTTTGATTCGCTTTTTAAAGTTCACTTTAAAGCCTCTTCGATATATATATAAACTCTCAATGCATAAAAGGTGTGCGGTGGTTAATTTAATATTTAATATTGTTATATATAGAAACAAATTTATATCGATAATAAATATTAGCGTACGTGATGCATGATATATCAGAAAATAAGAAGGATCGTACACTAAATTATTTTTGCTTATAATAAAATTTATGGAAAGAAAATATATTTTCCTATTAAAATCTGTACGTGTGCATGCTTTCTCTACAGATGGAAAGAGACGTGAATAAGGTTGTAAATTCAACCAAACGGTTCGAATTCGATTCTGGATTCGACTCGAAAAAATGTGAGAGAGACTTCGGATTCGTTAATAATATAATTTAAATTTGAATAAAAAATAATAACTTGAATAAAAATACAAGTATAATCTGAACAAGGTATCCGAGTAGATACTCAATACATTTTTTTATAATATGTACAAAATTAAATAAAATTAAGATAATTGGTTATTATTATTTTTATTTTGTTTTAAATTTTATTGTAATTTTATATTTGTATAGTGTAATTGTAAATTTATTTTCTAATTTTGAAGTAAAATAATATGTTTAATTTATAATTATAGGTATTATAAAGTTAGTTATATGGATACTAGATGCTTAAATATAATTCGATTTGAGTCGGATCAAATTCAAGTAATAATTAATATTCGAGTCAAATCGAAGTTTAATAAAAAAAATTTAAATACAATTTAAATTCGAATCGAATTCGAATTTAATTTTTTAAATCAAATCCGAGCTACTATTTCAATTTAGTTCGACTCATTTACATCATTACATGTAGACGTGGAGTTATATGGTGAGAAGATCCAAAATGGTTTGGTAATTGATACCTTCAGAGTCGTGTCAAGAAGAAGAAGACATGAGGTTTTTGTTGTTTACGCATGTTAGACTATGAAAATTGAAAAGGAATATGCGTTTAATACAAATTATTATTATTATTAAAATGGTGATAGTAATATTGCATGCTGCATGTAACTGGATAACGCCATTGTTTATTGTCCAAGTTACAAGTACTGACCTAAGCATGTTTGAGGGCATAAATATTTTTTTTTTTGCCAATTGATATTTCCACATTTATATTTAATATTTCTACACGTATGACTCATATATTAATTGATATGTCAAAATTTTATTAATTAATATGTAAATTATACGTGTGAAAATATCAAATATTGATATAGAAATATTGTTGTTTTGTTTTTCTTACACAAAAACTCTAGTTTCCATCCTTTTATGGGACTTGTTTTCTCCATAAAATGATTGATTTTTTTTTTTTTCTCATTGTAAGAGGATTTTATTATAATCTCTTAGGAGTTTACTTTATCCAGTTGAGAGATTTGTTTTGTTCATTGAATTTTTTCGGTGTGTGAATAATTGAAGATAAATTGTTTAGATTTGGGCAGTACGTTATCATTACAACCATTTGCTCGTATTGAAGAATTGCTCATATTTGCATATTCTATTTTCTACTTTGGGATTATGACTGTTTTTCAGAAATTTATCTGGTGTCCATTAGTTGTTGTTGTTAGTATTGCCCGTTTCCTGATTATCTGTTATTATGTTTGAAAGGATTAACATTTCAATTCTTTGTATTGTAATATTTTCATTGTTGGTAATAATTTATAATTTCAATATATTCAATCAATTAGACTATTTGATAAAAAAAAATTGTTCTTATTAATGTAAGATTACAATTTTCATATCATTTAATATTTTGGACCAATTATTTTGGAGACAAGTTATATTGAAAAAGAAATTTAGCTATGTAGGTCTTATAATTTTGAAAGAGTAGCTAAATTTAATTACAATTAATTTGGACCATTTATTTGGAGGCACTTCTACCTCGAGAAGGAAATTTTAATAATATAATGTTGCCATAAGTTTATGTTAACATTAAATACGAACGTATATAAATATATGAGATAAAAAATAATAAAAAAGAATCAACATATTACTATTTTATCTTATTACTTAAATTTCACATTAGTCATAATTTAAATTCTTCATGAAACTAAAAATTAGTCGACATATTTATAAATCATTTTCCTTAATAATATGAATCTTATAACTTTGAATGAGGAGCCAAATTTAATTATTTGGACCAATTAACTAAAGAAAACTATCTAAAATCAGCTTTTGATTTGGAAAAATAATAAGATTTCAAAAAGTCAATCAATCTATATATATATATATATATATATATATATATATATATATACGCCCCCAAAATAGGTTTACACAACTCATTCTGAGTCGTCAAATACATGGTACATAATCCAAATAAAAACTTCCTATTTACAATAATTAACTGTCGTGTAAAATACGACAAAACATAAAATGTGAGCTTCAATACAAATATTGTCTCGTAGACAATATTCAAACTCAAATGAAGTCCTCATTACAATTATTGTCATACTATTTTATAGAGTAGTGAGGACTACTATATATAGTAACCATCTTGGACCATCACTCCATTCCCCGACTAGTCTCAGCTATATTCTCATTTTCTGAAGAGAACAATGAATGAAAAAGTTGAGCTCAACTAGCCCAGTAAAAAATATTATGACTAAGATAATGTAGAACAAATTATCCTTAGTCCTCAATAGAAAAAAAATCTGATAGAATACAATATACAACAAGTTTTAGATCAACAACTACAGCGAAAATAATAATCCATTAGAAGAGTCAAGTAGAGCATGATGTCTACTATCTTCTATGATTTAAAAGTCTATCATCAATATTGTATCCATGTAATACCAATCAATAATTGTTTCAAACCAACTAATTATCTATGCACTACAGGGCTAACGGTATTCGTTTGTATTACCTAGTGGTCATGATCATGCCAAACATCTGTCCATCTATGCACTACGGGCCAAAAAGACTTTCACCACAAACTTTTATCTATAACATTAAAGGTCATGATTATACCAATTTACAATTCTTGATCATAATCATACTAATCAACAGTCTATCTTTGCACTACGGGCCAAATATGACTTTCAACATAATATAAGCATTGAAGATGATGACAATGATATAAAGAATGAATCAAGTGAGATCAAGGATAAATATTAGAGATTTATAATTTAATTTATCCAGAGTTCAAAAATAGTCCAAATTGTCAACATGATCACCAATTGTGGAGTAAAATTTAAAAAATGATATTCATGTATCAAAAATAATCTGAACAGAAAAAAACCTAATTTTATCGTGAATAGTACCCCGAATGAATAATACCCCGAGTGAATAGTACCCCGTGAATAGTACCCTGAGTGAAAATATTAAAATTTAATAAGAAGGTTCAGACAAATATTTCAGTGAAACGACACTAGATGAAACGCAAAACTCATTAGTATTCTACTAATTTCAGGAATTTTCACCAATATTTAACAATAAGGTTATGGAAACAAACAATAATTTCGTACCATGATGGAGAAAATATGAAAGAATCGATATTCATTGACTAGTACAATTAAAAGAAATGATATCTCATACGAGTATGAAAGAATATACGAAACTGCAAATGAATTTTCACCCGTCATGAGGTAATCCACTTAGACAGATCATTTCTACAACTTAATAAAGAATGAATATGAAGGGTTATTCACCAGACTGACGGTAGTCCGTGTAGATATGTTATTCTCACAGATTAATAAAGAATATAATGACTAACCCTTATGAGTATGAAGAAAATAACATCATTTACCTTAGTAGGAGACTAAATCTGACTAGTATAGCGGAGATATTCTTGAGTAAATCTTTCACTATTAGTTACACTCAAAGTATTCTTATACTAGAAAGAAATACGCACAATATTATAGAAGAAAATTTTTCTGATTATGGTGTGATGTTCATTTCTTAACTAAGAATCCTATTTATAGGAGAATGACATGGCACTATTTTAATCACAGATGAACAGTCAAATTTCGGACGAATTCATAGGCAAAAATCTGATTTTTACTATTCATCACTGTGCAATAAAATATTCTAATAAAACAAAAACTTTATATATATAATAATATATTCTAATAAAACAAATAACTTTATATATATTATAAAAAGTTTCTGTTTATATAAAAAAAAATTCTGTTTTATTACTATATATAATAATAATAATAATAATAATAATAATAATAATAATAATAATAATAATAATAATTGAGATAATTTTCTACCGACGGTTTGACAAATTGGTACATGGGGGTCCATGGAATAATAAGCCAAACTTACAACAAACACTTTGTGCACAAACCCTTCTATTTATAGATCTCTCACTAATCACTTATCTTCAATTAACTCATTTTTAATCTGTCAACATTTATTCATCATTAATATTATAACTTACAATATTGACAACCATATCGTTCCCAGGAAAGATGGGCTTTCCGATAAGGATTTTTTCCGTATTGGCGCACAATTAAATAAACTAACCCCTTTTCTCGATAAAACTTTCTAACATTGTCAATAATGCAAATAATAATATGAATAAATGTGTCATCTCAATTATTGATTTAATAATATAAAATATTGTGCAGATGATACTGTGACAATAATATAATTAATAATATGAGATACTATGCAGCAACTACTGTGACAATTATCGAATGAAACTGAATGACTTCTTACGTAAGCATCAATAATCAGATATACTGTGAAATACCGTGTGCTACTATCCAATACCGCGTACCACTATGGAACAACGTTTATTATTGTACTTTTATCACCGGGTATTTCAATAGTTTAACTGTAAAAGTCTTGCCTTTATTTTATGAAAATATTATTTTTGTCGCTTTCTATATCTGACAATTATTCTTTTGTGGGGTCCATCAATGATTGCGCTATCGTACAAATATTCTTCAATAAAAAGAATATTCCCCGACCAAACGAATATTTTATGACAATTTGCTTACTTTATAAAATTTGCACATATCACCCATAAGTATAACATTTATTAAATTATCACCTTACTATTTAGAATACTATTCAGAGAAAAAATAAATCTTTATTAATAAAAGTTGGGCTCTTACAATATATATATATATATATATATATATATATATATATATATATATATATGAAATGGATCAGGTCCGGACCTCCCGGACAGGAGAAAATCCGAACCCAAATTTTTTATTTTTTTTTGTAGAACAACTAAAAAAAAATAAATTTATGGAACTGAAATTTTTCAATAATACAGTGTTTTGGGTGTGTTTTTAATACCTACACCAACCAATGTATATACAGTCTGCCCAGACTATACAGACATGTTTTGTTATAGGCATCCAAATCACGCCCAAAATACTGTATAATGTAAAAATTCCAATTCCATAATATTTTTTTTTAGTTGTTTCAAAAAAAAAGCAAAAAAAAAAAAAGGTGCACCAAAAACAATATATGTGTGTAACAAAAACAATAATCCATTAATTCAATATACGAATCTTGTAATACTTTATAAATAGTAATTGACTAAAAGACAAAATGCATCCCAAACTTCACTTCATATTTACATGTGCACCCTAAACTTAAAAAGGTGCCTAAGTATACCCTAACCTTCATTATACGAGATAAAAACGCACACTTTTTTCACTTAACCGGTCAAAACTGACCGACTAAGGCTGTAACACAAGTTTGGGGTGCAAATTATTTTTGACACATAAATTTTTTTTTGTTTTGTTTTTAAAAAAAAATTTGTAAAATTTTTTTAAAAAATAGATTTTTTAAAAAACGGAATTTTAAAAATTTGTAGAATTTGTAAAAAAATTCTGTAAATTTTTTAAAAACAGAAACTTATTTTACAAGTTAAATTTAAGAATTTTAAAACAGAATGTAAAATAAAATTCTGTTTTAAATTTTTTTTAAAAATTATGTTTTTAAAAAAATTTCTATTTTTAAAAATTATGTTTTTTAAAAAATTTCTATTTTTTAAAATTCCGTTTAAAAAAATGTAAAATAAAATTCTGTTTTAAAATTTTTGTTTAAAACAAAATTCTATTTTTACAAATTCTATTTTTAAAAATTCTATTTTAAAAAAAATGTAAAATAAAATTCTGTTTTAAATTTTTTAAAAAAATTCTGTTTACAAAAAATTATGTTTTTAAAAATTTTATAGAATTTTTTTACAAATTTTAAAATTTTCATAAATTTTTAAAATTCTATTTTAAAAAAAATCTATTTTTAAAAATTTTGTTTTTTAAAACAAATACAAAATTTTTTTTATGTGGCAAAAACAATTTGCATCCCAAACTTGTGTTACAGCCTTACCCGGTCATTTTTGACCGGTTAAGTGAAGAAAGTGTGCATTTTGTCTCGTATAATAAAGTTTAGGGTGTACTTAGACACCTTTTTAAGTTTAGGGTGCACATGTAAATAGAAAGTGAAGTTTGGGGTGCGTTTTGTCTTTTAGTCATAGTACTTTATAATATTTATGATTGTATTAGCTAAAATTAAATTAATTTATAGTATATGTTCCTTAAGTTTGGATAAGTTAATTGATGAGTAGGTTTTTAACCTACGAATTGATCTCAATTAGCTTGGTATATTCTGAGTTTTTGGGTATATTCATGTTACTTGTGATGGGTTTTGTTTCATCTTGCAGGAGAATGGCTTGGAGAGGTTAAAGAACAAAATTTGGAGAAAAATAACAAGTTGTTGTACTTTCTGTCTGTGCGGCGCGGGGTGCGCCATTACTGACCTACAAAAGTTGATTCAATTAAGGATCGATGATTGTCTTATGTAATAGGGTTTGGTTAGGAGTATAAAAGGGAAGTTATTTCTTAGTTTTAGATATTCTTCTAACTGACAACAATTGGGGGCTACACACTTGGAGCTTTTGGATCTTGAATTGGAGACTTTGTGAGACAAGATTTTGGAGGGAAAGATTGAAGATCATCGATATATTTTTCCTTCTTCATCTTAATTTATTTCTGTACTCAAGATGTTTTCCAATAATTATTTGCTAGTTTCAATATGACGATGAACTAAATTCTTAATTAGGAGTACAATAAAACCTTTTGTGATGCAATAATTAAAGTATATTTATTCTCACTTGTTGATTCTATTGAGTTATCTATTATATTTTGTGCTTGATTAAATAATTAGTTTGGCCGACAATTAACCTGATATCTTTGATTGAATTGAAAGAGAAAATCCTAGATTAGATCTGAATATAATAACACATGAACTTGTTGATTCTTTTGGATAACATAATAGTGTATGAGACGAAAGTACTTGTACGCCATGTGTAACTGTGTTAGGAGTTTGTGCTTAATGAATCTATTTTAAGTGTCTTGCACGAAAGTAGCAAAATAACTGAAATATATCTTTTATTAATTATTGAAAGATGTTAGTAAATTGATAAGCTATCCTAGTTAGTAACTCATTGGATTAATTAAGTGGGAATAAGATAAAACAATTATTGCAAAACAATTGGGGAAATTATATTCGTATGTTTTAATCATCTGGTAATCAATATTTGTCAGTCTAATTAGTTTTTAATTATTTTATTTAATTCAACTTTTACAAAATAATTGGAGTAACTGTTTAAGTAAATTTGAATTCATAAAAACTTGTTAATTAGATTAATTGTTAGTAGCTATTCCCTGTGGGTTCAACACTCTTGTTACTTCTTTATTACTTGATTGTCCGTGTGCACTTGCTGTAAGACCCCGAATTTTATGAAATGAAAGTATTCAATTTTCTTATAATTATTATTTTGTTTAGTAAATGGTTAAATTGATAAAATGTTAAAGTTAATGGTGATATTTGAAAACTTTGCAAAGAAAACAAGTTGATATAAAATATTCGTTGTGTCGGGGAATATTCGTTTTAACAGGGAATATTCTTACGACGACACAATCATTGGTGGACCCCACAACGGAAGTATTGCCGTATTTAGAAAATGACAGAATTATCTTTTTATAAAAATAACGGCGAAAGTTTTATCGTTAAACTGTTGAACTATCCGGTAGTAAAAGTACAATAATACGCGTGGTTGCATAGTAGCACACGATATTGATTATTGATGCATACGTAAGAAGTCACTCAGTTATACTTAATTATTGCTACAGTAATTGCTGCATCATATCTCTCATATTATTGATTCAATTATTGTCACAGTATCATCTGCATAATATTTTATATTATTAAATTAATAATTGAGACGACAAAGTTATTCATACTATTATTTGAAATATTGACAATGTTTAGAAGTTCTGTCAAGGAGAGGTTTGGTCACCTAATTGCGCGCCAATAAGGAGAAATCCTTATCGGAAAGCCCCCTATTTCCTGGGATCGACCTAGTTGTTAAATATTGTGAGTTATAATATTAATGATGAATAAGTTCGTGTTGATTAAAGATGGAAATTGATAGTTCCATTATGTTGGGATTATTAGTGTTAGCGGAAATCAACATTTATTTCGATAATAATTGATGTCTAGAAGTTATATTGACCAATCGAGTAATTAATCGAAAAAATAAGTAATTAATTGATATTAATTCACATGCTTATAACTATGTATTCACATGTGTGTATTATTGATTCACATGTATGTACTATTAGGAGAGGTGGTGCAAGATTGATAATACTTGCATGACTAAATTAAAAATAGGAGGTATAGATGAAGGTACTATAATGTAATTATTTTTTTCATATGTATAGAACTATTGATTCACATGAATGTACTATTAATTCACATGATATAATATTAGGGGAGGTGGTGCAAGTTTGATAATACTTGCAGGACTAAATTAAAAATAAAAGAAAAGATGAAGGTATTGTACTATAATATTTCGAGCCCCAAAACGTGCAATTATCGAAACTATATTTTTCTATAAAAGAAGCTCATTATTCTTTCATTCTCACCAATTCACTAAGTTTCACAAGAGCAATTATAGAAAGAGAAACTATAGAGAGAAAGAAGAAGCAAATGTCTGCTACTTCACTATTCCAGTATCCAGTCTTCTTCTAAGGTAAGGGGTATTATATATTTCATATTCAGAAGAGATATTATTTTTTGTTTTCGCATGAATATTATTTTCATTCAATATTCGTAAATAATATTATCTTCATTCAATATTCGTAGGAATATTATCTTCGTTAAATATTCGTTGGAATATTATTTTCGTTCAACAGTCGTAAGGGATATTATTTTGTTCAATATTCATAGAAATAATATTTTCTTCCATACTCTGTAGTTTGTGAGTAATATTATTTCGTCTCGTATTCCTGATTATACCCTTATTTTGTTAAAGTTTTGCTTCTATACTTCGTGAAATTAGTAGAATATCCTTGAAATTATGCTTCATCTAGTATTGTTTCACAAGGATATTTTCTGCACATTCTTGTTAGATTTTAAGCTTTTCATGCCGGAGTACTGTCCATGAGTAGTATTCATTTTTACGGTACTATTCACAAGTACTATTTATAAAGTACTATTCACGGGTACTATTCACATAGTACTATTCACGAATACTATTCACAAAGTACTATTCTCGAAGTACTATTCACAGGTACTATTCACTCGGGTACTATTCACCCGGGGAAATATTCATGACAAAAATTGATTTCTTTGCTGTCCAAATCATTTTTGATACAATATTATTCTTGAATTTTACTCCACAAAGCAATATCATGTTGACAATTTGGACATTATTGAATTTTGGATAAATTAAATTATAAATCTTTAAAAATTTATCCTTTGCTTTCTTTTAATTGAATTCTTATATGTGAGAACCCGAATTTTATGAAATAAAAGTATTCAATTTTTTATTTTGGTAAATAGTTAAATTGATAAAAGTTTAAAGTTAAGGGTGATATGTGAAATTTTTTTAAAGTAAACAAATTGTCATAAAATACCCAGTTTCTATTCACTCTAGTATTATTCACTCGAGTATTTGAGGCACTTTTTATGTCAGAGTACTATTCACGAGTTACTATTCACGGGTTACTATTCACCTAAATTACTATTCACCCGAATATTATTCACTCAGATATTTGAGATATTTTTTGTGTCGGAGTACTATTCACGAGTTACTATTCATGGGTTACTATTCACCCGATTACTATTCACTCTAGTATTGTTCACTTGGATATTTGAGACACTTTTTGTGTCGGGGTACTATTCACAGGGTACTATTCACGAAGTACTATTCACAGGGGTACAATTCACCCGAAAAATATATTTTTTTTCGGTCCAAATAATTTTTGAGTACAATATTATTCCATGAAGAGATGTGCTAATTTTTCAGACCGTTGGTTGAAATTATAATAAATGTGATAAGTTTTGTTTTATTGGTATTATTAATGTAATAAAATAGAAAATCTTTTTATATAAAACAGAATACTTTTATAAAGTTATTCTATAAATATAATATATTATATTTTATTATGCATAGTCTCTGTATAGTATTTTGTATATTAAAATCTTTTTATATAAACATGATACTTTTATAAAGTTATTCGTTTTATTAGATTATAAATAGAATATATTATATTTTATTTAAAAGATTTTACTTTAAATATGGACCGTCCGATTAAAAATAAATCAATCTAGGACCGTTCATGAATTAGTTACTATGCAGTCCATTCTTCTATAAATAGAAGCTCATTCCTTCATTATTTCTTACGAATTCACTAAAAATCTAGAGAGAAACTATAGAGAGAGTTCTTCTTCTATAATCTTGAGCGTATTTCTTTAGAGTTTAAGAAAGCTTTGAGCGTAGTGCAAGTTTTCTTCGAGTATATCCTCGCCCTACCAGTCGGAATACTCTTCTTTCAAATGTAGGGGATATTATTTGTTGTACTCGTAGGGGATATTATTTGTTGTACTCATAGGGGATATTATTTGTTGTACTCGTAACGGGTATTCTTTCTTTCTTATTCATGAAGAGAACTTCTGTTATTCCATTCTTTATTATTCTGTTGGAATAAGGTACCTGTATACGCGGGATACCCTATACTTGGTGAAATTCTTCTGTTATTCCATTCTTTATTATTATGTTGGAATAACCTGTTTATGCGAAGTACCGCATACATGGTGAAATTATTCTAATATTCTGTTCTTTATTATTCTGTCGGAATATCCTGTCTGTGCGTTTACGCCGGACCTGGTTCCATTATTTATTATCCTGTCAGAATATCCTATCTGTGCGTTTACGCCGGACCTGGTTCCATTATTTATTATTCTGTCGGAATATCCTATCTGTGCGTTTACGCCGGACCTGGTTCCATTATTTATTATTCTGTTGGAATAACCTGTCTGTTCGGTTTATCGCATACATGGTGATTTCTGTTGTTATTCCATTCTTTATTATTCTGTTAGAATATCCTGTCGGTGAGTATTACGCCTGACCTGGTTCCATTATTTATTATTCTGTTGGAATAACATGTCTATGTGGATTACCACATGCATGGTGAATGATCCTTTGTATTCATTCCTTATTAAATTGTGAAAATGATCTGTATACGTGGATTACTGCATGGCGGGAAAAAAAATCCATTTACAGTTTCATATATTCTCTTATATTCAGTTGGTTTAAGTTTTGACTTCTATACTTAATGAAATTAGTGGAATATCCTTGATATTTGCGCTTCATCCAGTATCTTTTCATGGAAATATTCTTCTGAGCATTCTTGAATTTTACTCCACAAAGAAGTATCATGTTGACAATTTGGACGTTATTGGTTCTTGGATAAATTAATTCTTGAACTTTTTTTATTGAATTATTATGTCATTGTCATCATCCTCATGTTTATATTATGTTGAAAGTCATCTGTGGCCTGTAGTGCATAGATGGACTTGGTATGATTATGACCAGGGATTATTCGGTATAATCATGACCGTAATGTTACAAATGATGTGAAAAAAGTCCTCATTGGCTCGTAGTGCATTGATGGACAGTTTTTGGTATGTTTAGGGCTATGGATTATCTTCGGTCAAGGGTGAAAAGATGAATTGTTTTATGGCATGATCAGAACCGTTGATGAAAACACGAATATCCTTGGCCTGTAGTGCATGGATAATTCGTGGTCGTGATACTAAAGAATATCCTTGGCCTGTAGTGTAGGGATGATTCGATGATGTGGATTAATTATTGAGCTGAGTCTCAGCAATGAAATATTAATTCATGAATGTGATAATAATGAATATCCTTGGCCCGTAGTTCATGGATAATTCGTGGATGTGATATAACGAATATCCTTGGCCATAGTGCAGGGGTGATTCGATGATGTGGATTATTTATTAAGCTGAGTCTCAGCGATAAAAATTGATGAAAACATTTTAAATCATAGAAGATAGTAGATTTTATTCTCTACTTGACTCTTCTAATGGATTGATTGTTCCGCTGCAGTTAAACTTGATGTTTGTTATATTGTATCAGTTTAACACTGTTGAAGGCTAACGATAATTTATTCTGCATTATCTTAGTCATAATATTTCTTACTGGGCTAGTTGAGCTCACCCTTTATTTTCATTGTCCTCTTCAGGAAATAAGAATATAGCTGGGACTAGTCGGGGAACGGAGTAACGATCCAGATGTTTGCATTAGTAGTCCTCAGTATTCAGTGAAATAGTGTGGTAATAAATATAATAAGGACTCCATTTGAGTTTGAATACTGTTTAGAAGACAATATTCGTATTAAAACTCTCAGCTTATGTTTTATCGTATTTTACACGACATTTGTATAATTAAGTTTTATTCGAATTTTGTACCATGTATTTGGCGACCCAAGATGGGTAATGAATACCTATTTTGGGGGCGTCACAGTTGGTATCAAAGCTTAGGGATATGATCCCTGGGGCTGAGATGTGAGACAAGAACTAGGAGGGGAGAGACGGGGAATTCCTTCGCTAGTATGACCTACCTAAGTTTATTTGATATTTAATTGGTCGGTCAGAGTATAGGGATAATATGTGACATGTCAATTAACCCTTGTTTTGTGGCAGTGTTTTAAAATGACATCTGAAAATGTCGAGATAAGAAATGAAGCACATGAGACCGTTGAGTCACCAACGATCAATACTCAGGATAATGTACATCAGGAAGACAATAATCCTCATGTAAACAACAACACCGATCAGATGATGAACGATGGGATGTTCAGAGGCTTTATGCAATTCGTGCAACATCAGGCGAGAGAGACTCCTGTTCAAAATACAGGTGGAAACACTGGAAACTCTCGGATGGTCACTGCTAAGCAGTTCAAGGAGCTGGGACCACCGGAGTTTTTGGGAGAGCCAGAACCATTTAAAGCGGAGACGTGGATAAAGAAGATCACCAAGATATTTGATGTCTTGGGATACTCCAAGGAGCAAAAAGTTCTCTTTGCCACCTTCATGTTGCGAGGAGAGGCAGATTACTAGTGGAAATTAGTAAAACGTACTCAGCCTACCGCACTCAAAATGTCTTGGGAGAAGTTCCAAGAGCTGTTCAACGACAAATACTTTCCCGAAAGTGTTCGTCACATAAAGGAGGTGGAGTTTATCAAGTTGGAGAAAAATAATATGACCGTGTCGCAGTACGAGACTAAGTTTGTCGAGTTGTCCCGGTTCGCATCCCATTTGGTTGATAATGAGGAGAGAATGACGTGAATGTTTCTGCGAGGTTTGAGACCCGAAATACGTCAATACCTCATTTCTCACAAATTATATTTGTATTCAGATGTAGTGAATAGGGCTCAGTTATTGGAGCGCGATAATGAGCCAGCCCAACCAAAGGATAACGAGCAACATCACGATAATAATTGTACCAGTGGCAATGGTCATCGGAACAATAATAACCATCGTGGAGGAAATTATCATGCCATAAATGGTAACCACTTCGGTTGTAATCATGGCCAAGATAATAGAAGAAATGATTCAAGTGAAAAATTCAAGAAGAGAAGATTTAACAATGATGGGAAGACGTCCGCACCAGCAACAAATTCTAGGGAAGGAGAATGACCGCTAGTTAGATGCTACAGATACGGAGAGGAGGGACACATAAGTCCAAACTGTTCACAGCCTTTCAAGGTATGTTTTAGTTTTGGAAAACATGGTCACATAGCTCAATTTTGTCTTGTAGCAAAATCAAGTCCAGCTGGGACGGTGGCACCAAAGGCGGATACGAACAAAACAAAGTCGGTGGTTTCAGGAAGAGCGTTTTTTGTAACTTCTCAAAAAGCGAGTAACCCAAACGAAGTTAGCACGTGTTAGTTAATTATAAATTCTTGCGAAGTCTATACCTTATTAGATACCGATTCTACCCACTCTTTTATTTCTCCTACTTGCGCTCAATGTTTAGATTTGACTCTGATGAAATTAAACTTTGACTTATCGGTTGAAACTCCGTTAGGAGAAACCTTCGTTACACCCATTATTTATAAATCTTGTTTGATTCAAATCGGCACCCTCACGTTACCTGTCGATCTTATCTCTTTGAAAATACTTGCATTTGATGTGATTTTAGGAATCGACTAGTTAACTACTCATCATACAAAAATTGATTATTTTCGTAAGGTTGTTAGCTTTCATATTCCTAACCAACTTATTATGCGAATCCAAGCAACCAAACCACTAAAGTCAATCATTTTCATATCAAGCCATAAGTAAAGAGCCCCGAGCCTTTCGCTGGTGACTTCCTTGTGTGGAATGCACCGAAGCCAGACTTTTCGTAGGCGACGCCGTGAATGAAGATGGCAAGTTGATAGGTATCAATGTGACGTGTTATCCAAGTCTTGGATGAGAGTTACAGTTTTGAATAATATTTCTATTGTTAATAAATTTTCAGACATATTCCTGAAAACTTCTTAGCCTCCTAGAGCGTGAAATCGAATTTTGTATTGACCCTAATACAAAACCCATATCTAAAACCCTTAAATATTTTTCTTTGCCCAAAATAAACGTATTATATGCCAAAGACGTTGGCTCAAACTGTTGAAGATTACGATAATACCATTCAATACCATCATGGAAAAAGCGAATGTGGTAACTGACGCGTTGAGTAGAAGATCGTATGCGTTTACGAGTGCGACGTTCTTAACACAAAGACCCATTTCGTATAACTTACAATGATGAAGATAGAGTTAAATACTCTAGGGACCCACATGAAGATAGCGAATATACGAGTAAAACCGACTTTAATCAATAAATATAAAGCCGCTCAAGCTTCTGACCCGGAGCTGATAAAAACGAAGAAGAAGGTTCAAGAAGGCGTTATTCTAGAAGCAAGAGTCGATGAAGAGAGAAAATCTCAACCCTAGATTTAATTGGCCCATTTGAAATCCTCGATCGAGTAGGAACCGTGACCTATAGACTTTCCCTACAGCTAAGTATGTCGCGTGTTCATAACGTTTTTCACGTATCGAAGTTACGTAAATATGTGGATGACCCGAACCACATTATTGAAATAGAACTAGACGAGTTAGCAGAAGATTTAACGTATGAGGAGATACGTGTTAAAATCTTGGATAAAAAGAATCATATTCGACACACAAAGGTTATACCTCAAGTGTTAGAATTTGACGAGGTATCCTCACCTCTTCGGCATTCCAGGTACGTACGTAAATTTCGAGGGCGAAATTTCATAAGGAGGGGAGATTGTAAAATATTTGAAAGTTAAGGGTGATATTTGAAAATTTTGCAAAAATAGCAAGTTGATATAAAATATTCGTTGTGTTAGAGAATATTCGTTTTAACAGGAAATATTTGTACGATGGCACAATCATTGGTGTACCCCACAACGAAAGTATTGTCGTATTTAGAGAAGGACAGAATTATCTTTTTATAAAAATAACGGCGAAAGTTTTACCGTTAAACTGTTGAACTACCTGGTAGTAAAAGTACAGTAATACGCGTGGTTGTATAGTAGCACACGGTATTGATTATTGATGCTTACGTAAGAAGTCACTCAGTTATACTTAATTATTGCTACAGTAATTACTGCATCATATCTCTCATATTTTTGATTCAATTATTGTCACAATATCATCTGCATAATATTTTATATTATTAAATCAATAATTGAGACGACAAAGTTATTCATATTATAATTTAAAATATTGACAATGTCTAGAAGTTCTGTCAAGGAGAGGTTTGGTCACTTAATTGCGCGCTAATAAGGAGAAATTCTTATCGAAAAGCCCCTTATTTCCTGGGAACGACCTAGTTGTTAAATATTGTGAGTTATAATATTAATGATGAATAAGTTCGTGATGATTAAAGATGAAAATTGATAGTTCCATTGTGTTGGGATTATTAGTGTTAGTGGAAATCGACATTTATTTTGATAATAATTGATGTATAGAAGTTATATTGACCAATCGGGTAATTAATCGGATAAATAAGCAATTAATTGCTATTAATTCACATGCTTATAACTATGTGTTCACATGTGTGTACTATTGATTCACATGTATGTACTATTAGGGGAGGTGGTGCAAGATTGATAATACTTGCATGACTAAATTAAAAATGGAGGTATAGATGAAGGTACTATACTGTAATTATTTTTTTTCACATGTATAGAACTATTGATTCACATGAATGTACTATTAATTCACATGATATACTATTAGGGGAGGTGGTACAAGTTTGATAATACCTGCAGGACTAAATTAAAAATAAAGGAAAAAAATGAAGGTATTGTACAGTAATATTTCGAGCCCCAAAACGTGCAATTATCGAAACTATATTTTCCTATAAATAGAAGCTCATTATTCTTTCATTCTCACCAATTCACTAAGTCTCACAAGAGCAATTATAGAGAGAGAAGCTATAGATAGAAAAGCTATAGAGAGAAAAAAGAAGTGAAGTCTGCTACTTCACTATTCCAGTATCCAGTCTTCTTCTGAGGTAAGGGGTATTATTTATTTTATATTCAGAAGAGATATTATTTTTCATTTTCGTGTGAATATTATTTTCATTCAATATTCATAAAGAATATTATCTTCGTTCAATATTCGTAGGAATATTATCTTCGTTAAATATTCGTTGGAATATTATTTTCGTTCAACAGTCGTAAGGGATATTATTTTGTTCAGTATTCATAGGAATACTATTTTCTTCCATACTCTATAGTATGTGAGTAATATTATTTTGTCTCGTATTCCTGATTATACCCTCATTTTGTTAAAGTATTTCTTCTATACTCCGTGAATTTAGTAGAATATCCTTGAAATTTGCGCTTTATCTAGTATCGTTTCACAAGGATATTTTCTGCATATTGTTGTTAAATTTTAAGCTTTTCATGCCGGAGTACTGTCCATGAGTAGTATTCATTTTTACGGTACCATTCACAAGGTACTATTTACAGAGTACTATTCATAAAGTACTATTCACAAAGTACTATTCATGGGTACTATTCACGAGTACTATTCACAAAGTACTATTCACGAGGTATTATTCCCGAAGAACTATTTACGGGGTATTATTCCCGAAGAACTATTTACGGGGTACTATTCACCCGGGAAATTATTCATGACAAAAATTGATTTCTTTGTTGTCCAAATCATTTTTGATACAATATTATTCTTGAATTTTACTCCACAAAGCAGTATCATGTTGACAATTTGGAGATTATTGAATTCTGAATAAATTAAATTATAAATCTTTAAAAATTTATCCTTTGCTTTCTTTTAATTGAATTCTTATATCATTGTCATCATCCTGATGCTTATATTGTGATAAAAGTCATCTGTGGATTACGTGCATAGATGTACTATTGATTGGTATGATTATAACCAGGGATTATTCAATATGATCATGACCGTAATGTTACAAATAATATGTTAAAAATCTTCATTGGCCTGTAGTGTATTGATGGACAGTTGTTGGTATGATTATGACTAGGGATTATTCGGTATAATCATGACCATTGATGATTACATGAATATCCTTGGCCCGTAGTGCAGGGATGATTCTATGATGTGGTTTATTTATTAAGCCGAGTCTCAACAATAAAATTGATGATAAACTTTTTAAATCATAGAAGATAGTAGATATCATGCTCTACTTGACTCTTCTAATGAATTGATTGTTCCACTGCAGTTAAACTTGATGTTTATTATATTTTATCAGTTTAACATTATTGAAAGCAAACGATAATTTATTCTGCATTATCTTAGTCATAATATTTCTTACTAGGCTGGTTGAGCTCACCCTTTATTTTCATTGTTCTCTTCAGAAAATGAGAATATAGCTGGGACTAGTCGGGGAACGGAGTGACGGTCCAGATGTTTGCATTAGTAGTCCTCACTATTCAGTGAAATAATGTGATAATAAATGTAATAAGGACTCCATTTGAGTTTGAATACTGTTTAGAAGATAATATGCGTATTAAAACTCTCAGCTTATATTTTGTCGTATTTTACACGACAGTTGTATAATTACGTTTTATTCGAATTTTGTATCATGTATTTGGCGACCCAAGATGGGTAATGTATACCTATTTTGGGGGCGTCACACTTGCACTGTCATTATATAAATCGGACAACAAGTTTTTGGCGCCGTTGCCGGGGAACGGTTCTAATAAATATTTTGTTAATAGTTTTTATTAGTTTAATTTATTCAAACAGAATTTTCTTATTTTATTTTTTTGTTTGCTTTTACAGGCTCCCGATTTTTCAGGTCTGTTCTAGAA
Organism: Panax japonicus; assembly: GCA_020205505.1. NCBI lineage: Eukaryota > Viridiplantae > Streptophyta > Magnoliopsida > Apiales > Araliaceae > Panax > Panax japonicus. The sequence goes on from CM035091.1 coordinate 87,301,416, forward strand.
GTGATCCGGGAATTGTGCGTGCACCAGGGTAAAGTCAGTGGTTTATGTAAACACATTCCAAGGGTCCAGAGTTGGTTCTGTATGACAGTGAGATTTAACACACTTTTCGGAGGAAACTAAACTTCAATCAAGCTACTATGGACAATCAGATTGGTATGGCAGAAGAAGAACACAAACATCTTCGAGAATATGGCATGCCAAAAGTTATAGATATTCAGTCGAGCATAGCACGGGCTGCTATTACAGCCAATAGTTTCAAGATCAAATCAGGCATAATACATATGATCCAGAACTCGGTACAATTTGGCGAAGCTCCAAATGATGACCTAACGATCACATCATCAGCTTCTTGGTGATTTGCGACACGTTCATATTTAATGGAGTGACGGAAAATGCAGTAAGACTAAGACTATTCTCGTTCACCTTGAAAGATAAAGCTAAGAGTTGGTTGCATTCATTGCCACAAGGGTCAATAACAATATGGAATGACTTGGCGCAAAGTTCCTCGCTAAGTTCTTTCCCCCCAACAGAAACGGCAAGAATGCGTGACGAAATCTTCTCATTCAGGCAATTTGATTCTGAATCCTTATATGAGGCCTAGGAGAGATACAATGACCTGTTATAAAAATGTCAACATCATGGTCTACCACTGTGATTGCAAGTGCAAACATTCTATAACAGTCTTAATAGTAAAATAAGGACAAATATCGATGCCGCCGCTGGTGGAGCTCTGAATGCAAAAAGTTATGAAAAAGGTTATCAGTTATTGGAAAACACTGATGCCAATAACTATCAGTGGCCCACCAGTAGATTAACTCAACCAAAAGTGGCAGGAGTATTTAAATTGGATGTCGTCACAGCTTTATCCACTCAAGTGACAACACAAATTTCAGCGTTAATGAAGAAAAGTGATGCTCTAGGGGTGCAGAATGGTCCGAAAATAAAAGTAATATGCGAATTATATGCATGGGCTTATACACCGGAGCAATGCGCTATTAATACAGAGTCAGTGCAGTTTATCAGAAATTCAAGCAGATAGCCATATGAGGTGAACTTAAATAGTTACAATCCGAGGCGGAGAAATCATCCAAATTTTTCATGGAGCAATAATCAAACTCAGCACAAGGCGCAACCACAAGTTTTGTGACACCCCCAAATTCGGGTACTTTATTTCCACCGAATTTGGTGCTCACTTATCAAAACTATTATATCTAACTACCCATATTCAAAAGATAAAGACATAATTTAAATAACTCAAACAATAATCTCTCCCATTAAAGGGTTACACCATAATCTCAAAACAAATCCCAGATAATCTAACCTTAAAATTATTACATCAGTTTGCGGAATACATTATAAAATAAAACAAGTCTTAAAACAATAAGCATTTAAATAAACTTTAAACAATTCTTCATCACTTAGACATATTGCCCTTTCCCTTGCTAGTAGATGGATCATCACCTCTTTCAACTTTAGCTGCATTGTTTAATTGCAAGAGTGAGCAAACAATTGCTCACTGATATATAGATAGTGTAATAATAACATGAGAGTGAACAAGGAATACTGAATGATAAAGAACTTGTTCTATGAATAAAAATAGAAAATAAGTTCGAACTTTAATTATCTGAGGGTCTTAAGACCACGAACTATGTCCACGGTATTTAGGTGTTTTTACCTTAACCTTAACAGTCATTAGATTGTACAGACTCTTCTTAACGTACTCAGGGGGATCAGCCCTTTGTAGCATGTATTGTGCATAAACATCTAAATGTTACACGTACAAAATCCCCTACGTTAGGGTTGTTCGTCTCAGTTTGGATTTAGAATTTCTGCACTAAAGAAAGTTTAATTTGGAACTAGCTTATCAGTGTTTCTAGAATTTTAGAACACTATTCAAATACAGATTAATTCAATCAATAAAGGTTTGCTTACTGCTTGAAGGTTTAATACAACACTAAATCTTTGAACAAGGTTATCAAAGTCAAAGATTGAATCATAATAAGATAAAATTGAGTATATACGATATACATGCAAGGTGCTATAGAAGAGTTAAAACAATCTTTCTTGAATCAATGTATTAGAACAATATAAGCTTTGACTAATAATTAGGAATCTAAATCTCGCTTAATGTAACGAATTAGATTACATAGGCTTGAACAAACATACGCAAGATAGGTTAAGCTTGCTCAACTTTATAAAGAATGTTAGGAACTTACACATTAATAATAACAAGATAGAGTTAGAAAACTTGCATAACCATAACAAACTAACTCAATGAAAGTATAGAGTTAGAAGACTTGCCTTGATTGTAAGCTGCACAAATGAAATAATCTCCAATTACCCTACACATATCATCGAAATCGCAACAACAATTAATTGTATGAATATTAGTTTTAGGGTTTACACCATCATTTATGTCATAACCCTATCCTAGCACCTGACCATATAGGTTGACATACTTAATGCTTCTGAAATTACACATTGATCAACATAACTTAGTCGTTCACCTCTATATTTCAAAAACATCTCATTTAGTTTCATTTTATAACTTATTTAAATAATTATTTCAAATCTTTGTACTTTGCATTTCAACACTTTAACATTTGTTATTATAGTTTATAACATATTTTAACATCATTAATATACTCATTAAACTAACATAAGTCCGACAAGCCTGACCTGCAAACAAGCAGACCTCACTGTCTCAGTTCAGGGTGTGGCGCAGCTGCGCCACACTTAGGCTTGGGACTGGTCGGCGCAGCTGCGTCGTTTTTTTGCCTTGGCACCAGCGCCGTTGCGCTGGTGCACAAACAGATGCAGACTCGGCAGTGAACAATAGCCGTTTTAGCCCAACTAACACGAATTTCACCCACCAAATAGTGAAATTAACATCTATAATTGGCACAGACTATTACAAACTTGATTGCTAACATTTAAATCAATTAACACAATTTATCATCAACTAAAACTAGTTTAATTTCTCAAAATTCAATGTTTTCAAACAAAACTCCATTTTTGAACTTCTTTCACAGAAATCATTACTGACATCCCAAAACTTGGCCAAAACACTTAATTCAAATTACGTTATGCTCGTATCTCAATGAACTACCATAAGCAAGCGTCAATTTACAGTTTTATACACAAATTGACCACTAAAATTGGTACTATTCACAAGCCATATAGAAAATATACACTGTCATATTTTTTTCTTCCTTTTAAAACTGTAATTAACGTACAAATTCTTGTTTACATATAAATTAAAACACAACCAACACATATAATCATCACAATTCAATTATCTAGCAACAATTCACAAAATCGACTTCACAGAGAATAGAAAATTATGACGTAACCCATATATGTATATAAATATATATAATACTAAAGTTTGGATAATATACCTCCAATTTGCTTGAAACTCTTGTTAACACCACTGACTTCTCTTTAGAAAACACAAGAATTCTCTCCCTTTTCTCTTAGTTTTTCTCTGTATTTTCTCTCTAAACCTCTATTATTCTCCTTAGCCAAAATACGTGAAATAAGAAAAACTAGACGCTTGTAAACATAAATTGAAATCCACAAGGCCACAAGGCCTTGTTTGGCTAACCCTATTTCCCAAACCAATTTATTTTTATATTATTTATATTACATAGTTTCCAATTGTCACCCTTGCAACCCATTAAATAACTTATAATTATAATTACTATATTCTTATTACAATTATGCTTATAGTAAATAATTAAATAATTATATATCTAATTTAATTAATAAATTAGACACATTACTATATTTAATTTATTTCCTTTAAATTAAATAATTCATTTAATTTAACTAATTTCTTAAATATTAAACAATTGATTTAATTTAATTATTTCTTAAATTTAATCAATTAGATAAAATTATCATTATTCAAATTAACACTAATTAATTTAGTTACCAAATTAATTCACCACTATTCATCAATTATTTATTTGCTTTCATAAATAAATTATTTAAAATATTTATTTAATTCAATAAATATTTAAATTAAATTATAAATTTCTCGATTGTTACATCCTCCCTCCTTAAAAGGATTCTGTCCCCAGAATCACAACTCAAAAAATTCATTCATTACATTCTTCCCTCCTTAACAAGATTCTGTCCCCAGAATCGCTATACAAAATCAAGCAAACAACTGAGGATAATTCTTCATCATAACATTTTCAAGTTCCCACGTAGCCTCCTCAGCATTGTGGTTCCTCCAGATTACCTTAACAGAAGGTATCACCTTATTTCTCAATACTTACTCTTTTCTGTCAACAATTTGAACATGGACTTCTTAATATGTTAAGTCTTTCTCAAACTGTAAGGGCTCATATTCTATAACATGCCTATAATCAGGCTTATATGGTCTCAATACCAAGATGTGGAAAACATTATGGATATGGATTAACTCTGGAGGTAAGGCTATCTTGTACGCCACTTCGCCAACCCGTCAAAGCACTTCGAAAGGTCCTATAAATCTAGGGCTTAATTTCCCTTTCTTGCCAAATCGGATTTTTTCCTTCCAGGAGATACTTTCAAGAAAACATAACTACTAACATCGAATTCCCGATTTTGTCGATGCTGATCGACATATTTCTTCTGTCTATCTTGTGCAGCTATCAATCTTGCTCGAATCACCTTGATGATTTCGACGGTTTATTGCACCAACTCTGGACCCAATAGCTGACGTTCTCCTACCTCATCCCAGCATAATGGAGTTCTACATTTTCTGCCGTATAACTCTTCGTAAGGCGGCATGTCAATACTCGCGTGATAACTATTATTATATAAAAATTCAACCAATGGTAAATGATCATCCTAATTTCCCTTGAAATCCATAATACATGCTCTAAGCATATCTTCTAGTGTTTGGATGGTTCTTTCGCTTTGTCCGTCGGTCTGAGGATGGTATGTTGTGCTCATTCTCAGCTATGTCCCTAAGCACTCTTATAGTCGTTTCCAGAAATTAGATGTGAAACGTGGATCTCTGACTGATACAATGGACACAGGTACACCGTGTCTTGACACAATCTCTTTCACGTAAAGTTTTGCTAACCGATCTAGGGTAAACCGAATCTTGATTGGAAAAAGTGTGTCGACTTCGTTAGTCCATCAACAATCACCCAAATGACGTCATAACCTTGCTAAGTCGTTGGAAGACCTACCAAAAAATCCATTGTGATATGCTCCCATTTCCATCCTGGTATCTCCAACGGTTGTAACAATCTGCTTGGCCTTTGATGTTCAGCTTTAACTTTCTGACACGTTAAGCATTTCGCCACACACTCAGCCACATCCCTCTTTATATTCGGCCACCAAAAATGATGACTAAGATATTGCTACATCTTTGTACTCCCAGGGTGAATCGAATATCTTGAGTTGTGAGCTTCACTCAGAACTTCATCTTTAACTTCCGGTACTGGCGGAACCCAAATTCTCTTTTCGAACCGAAGTAACCCTTCCGAATCAATTTTGAATTTCTTTTCCTCACCTTCAGCTATTTTTTGTTTTATCTTGTCGCAGTCTTCATCCTGAAGTTGTGCATTCTTCACTTTATCTACCAACGTTGAATCATTTCCTATCTGGAAAAACTTTTCATCGGATTCTATTGGATATTTAATTTTCAATTCCATCTTAGCCATTTCCAACACTAGCTTCTCTTAAGCAGTCAACAACATTAACTTCTCTCGTCCCTTCCTACTTAAGGCATTAGCAACAACATTCACTTTTCCGGGATTATAGAAAATATCGCAGTCATAGTCTTTGATTAGTTCCAACCATCTTCTTTGTCGTATGTTTAAGTCTTTTTATGTAAAGATATACTTCAGACTTTTATGGTCAGTATATATCTCACACCTCTCTCCGTAAAGATAACGTCTCCAAATCTTCAGGGCAAACACCATTGCCGCCAACTCTAAGTCATGGGTCGGATACCCCTTCTCGTAATCTTTTAATTGACGTGATGCATATGCAATATCTGTCGTTCTGCATAAGCACACAACCTAGTCCTTTATGAGATGCATCACTATACACCACAAAATTTCCTGTATCATCAGGCAATGACAACACAGGTGCTGAGCTCAATCTCTTCTTCAATTCGTGAAAACTTTTCTCACACTTCTCCTTCTAAACAAACTTAACCGCCTTCCTGGTTAAATTCGTCAACGGGGTCGCGATCTTGGAAAAGTCCTGAATAAAATGCCTAAAGTAACCTGCGAACCCTAAAAAACTCTTTATCTCTGACGGTGTCTTCGGCTGATCCCAGTTTACTACAGCTTTAACTTTTGATGGATCTACCAAAATTCCGTCCTTATTAATAACATGCCCGAGAAACTGTACACGTTCCATCCAAAACTCGCATTTTAAAAATTTTGCGTACAACTTCTCTTTTCTTAATGTCTTCAACGTCACTCTTAAGTGTTCTACATGTTCTTCCTTAGTCTTAGAATACACCAAGATATCATCAACAAACACTACCACAAATTTATCTAAGAATGGTTTAAACACCCTGTTCATCAAATCCATGAACGCTGCAGGTGCATTGGTTAAACCAAATGACATAACCAGAAACTCGTAATGATCATACCGAGTTCTGAATGCCATCTTCGGTACATCTTCTGGCCTCACCTTCAATTGATGATAACCACTCCTCAAGTTTATCTTTGAAAAATATCTTGCCCCCTTTAGTTGATCAAACAGGTCGTCGATTCTTGGTAACAGATACTTATTTTTAATCGTAACTTTATTCAATTCTCAATAGTCAATGCAGAGCCGCATCGATCCATTCTTCTTCTTAACAAATAACACTGGCGCTCCGCTCCCCATGGCGATATACTCGGCTAGATATACTTCTTGTCGAGCAATTCTTGCAGTTGCACCATCAACTCTTTCATCTCTACAGGGGCCATTATGTATGGTGCCTTAGATATCAGGCATGTTCCTGGTACTAAATCAATAATGAAATCAATTTGTCGATCTGGCGGAAGACCCGACAAATCGTCTGGAAATACGTCTGCAAAATTTCTTATGATCGATATCTCTTCTAACTTTACACTTTTCTTTTGTGTATCAACTATGTTGGCTAAGTATCCTACACATCCTTGTCTTAACAACTTCTTGGCTTGCATCACCGTCAGACAACTTGCTTGTCTAGGTGATTTGCTGCCATATAACACAACCTTTGACGGAGTCATATGGTTAACACATTTTCTTTGGCAATCAATCACTGCTACGTGATTGAATAACCAATCCATTCCCAGTATAACATCAAACTCCCCCAGTCTAATTGGTATCAAGTCTACCCTCATCTCTTGTCCCTTTATAACCACTTTACAATTCCTATATACAAATCTAACAGGAACCACTTCCTTATTCGCAATCTCTATACTTAAGGGAAATTCTAACTCTTCCTTGGGCAAATCTAAGTTCTGAGCAAATTCATCTGATATAAATGAACAAGTAGCACCCGAATCAAATAGTACATAAGCATTAATACCATTAATCGAAATAATACCGGACACCACATCCTTAGACTGAACAACATCCTGCACGGTCATATTGAAAATTCTTGCAGTAGGTCAGCTTGACTGAGCTGGTCTAGTGATAGTCAATGTACCACCACCACTGTTGTTTCCTTTTCCACCACTAGCACTTCCTACTGGCTTCTTGGGATAATCACGAACCATGTGATCCCTCGAACCGCAGGTAAAACATGCTCCTTTCTTCGGACTAAAACAGTTCGGTGCAATGTGTCCCTCCTGATCACAGTTGAAACACACCCGCTTTCCCTTCAAACATACCCCAGTATGGTTATTTCCACAAGTAGCACAAGCTTCAAACTTTTTCTTCCGCTAATTTTCCTGTTGTCCTCCCGTAGTCGAATTCTCGTTCCATTTCCTCTTCTGATGGTTACTTCCCACATTACTTCCACCAGCCTTATTCTCGTTATCATTATTCCTCTTCTTCTGATCTTGGTTATACTTGGTCAAGGCATCGCTTCCACCTTCCGCGATAATTGCCTTTTCAAGTACAGCCACAAATGTATTTAACTGGAACATTGAAACCTTGCTATACAGCCAGGGTTTCAATCCTTGTTCGAACCTTCTCGCCTTACGCTCATCCATATTGACTTGATAAGTGGCAAACCTTGCTAATTCGTTAAACTTCGCAGCATATTCTGGCACTGTCATGGTTCATTGCTTAAGCACCAGAAATTGCACCTCCAACTGGTTCCGAGAACTCGCTGAAAAGTACATTTCAAAGAACATCTCCTTAAATCTATCCCACACTATCACTCCTTGTCCTCCATGAACTTTATTTGCTTGCCACCAGTAGCTAGTTTCGGACTTAAGCATAAACGTAGTGAACGCAGTCTTCTGATCTTCGTTAACTCTAGCAACGTCAAACACCTTCTCTATTTCCATGATCCAGGTTTGGGCTTCCACTGGATTCATAGACCCTTGAAACTCTGGCAGTCCAACCGCTTTGAATTCCTTGAAAGTCGTAACTTGACCTTGCAGTGGATTCACAAATGCTCCCGTCAATAAAGCTACCAACTGTTGAACTGGATTCACGTTGGTCTCATTGTTATTGTTAGTAGACCCCTCTTGGGTATTTGAAGTTTAACTTAAACATTCCAAGATTAAAGCTTTAACACATTACATTCCAAATAAACTCTAATATTTTATTCATTCATAAAGTTTTAAACATACTAAAGATAGCACATCTGCTATAAACATCCACTTTCCTGAACTAAACTAGTTTCAGGATTACATACTCATATTATCCCTTTATTCATCTCAAAATAAAGGATTCACAATTTATTTACTCGCATAATTAACCACATATTATTATCACTCTTATTTTTTATCTATTCATATTAAGACGTCGTATGGCCTCTCGATGCTCTTCCTCCATGATGCGATATGCCGTCCTACGATCCATCACGAACAACGACGAGTCTTCAAATTGAGGTGGGTAATAATGGACTCGATCCTGGGCCCTATCAATCACCAAATTAAAAGCATAATCCATCTCCTTCATCTTAACTTTCTTCACTTAGACCTTAGCCTCAGCACGGTCTGCACGTTGAGTCGCATTCACACAAGCATCCTCTGCTTTTGTACGCAACTGACTCCTCTTTGAATTCATCTTTCATCTTCTCCATGTCAGTCTTCATCTTCTCGTTCACTGCCAACAGGTCTTCATGCTGACCCTTGGTATGAACTAGCTCCCATCCCGTGTTTCCATGTTTTGAGTCAAGTTCCTGAATCTCAACCTCCTTCTGTTCCAATGCAACGTGATGCATCTCTACCATCTCTTTTAGCTCCTCAACATTATCCTGTAACTTTATGTTACAGTCATATAGAGCATCATACATCTCAGCCGATACAAATTTTGGTGGAAACTCCTCATTATCCTCCTCGTCATCCTCCTCCTCTATCTCCTCAGAACTATCCTCCTCGGGATCGATAACAGGCTCATCCTCCTGAATCAATTGTTCTCGCACTACATGAATATCCCGGGGTTCATCATCTATAGGTACCTGAGGTATCACCTCTCTAGCTGGACTGGACCCTCCTTCGTTAGACATCCTGTCAACAAAATATTTTAAGTTTTACTTAACATTATCGATACTCGCGAGCACATAAGTTATTAACACATAGCACATAATGTCTTTTATTGTTTAGTTTCAATGGATGTCTTAATCCATTCCTTTAAACCCGATAAGAGTTAATCACCTCTATGTTTTTTGACTTCTTAAAGGCTACTTCCTAAGGTTTTCCTCACCTAAGGTTCATAACCTATAGCTTTGATACCAAACTGTGACACCCCCAAATTCGGGTACTTCATTTCCACCGAATTTGGTGCTCACTTATCAAAACTATTATATCTAACTACCCATATTCAAAGGATAAAGACATAATTTAAATAACTTAAACAATAATCTCTCCCATTAAAGGGTTACATCATAATCTCAAAACAAATCCCAGGTAATCTAACCTTAAAATTATTACATCAGTTTGCGGAATACATTATAAAATAAAACAAGTCTTAAAATAATAAGCATTTAAATAAACTTTAAACAATTCTTCATCACTTAGACATCTTACCCTTTCCCTTCCTAGTAGATGGATCATCACCTCTTTCAACTTTAGTTGCATTGTTTAATTGCAAGATTGAGCAAACAATTGCTCACTGATATATAGATAGTGTAATAATAACATGAGAGTGAACAACGAATATTGAATGATAAAGAACTTGTTCTACGAATAAAAATAGAAAACTAGTTCGAACTTTAATTATCTGAGGGTCTTAAGATCACGAACTATGTCCACGGTATTTAGGTGTTTTTACCTTAACCTTAACAGTCATTAGACTGTACAGACTCTTCTTAACGTACGCAGGGGGATCAGCCCTTTGTAGCATGTATTGTGCATAAACATCTAAACGTTACACGTACAAAATCCCCTATGTTAGGGTTGTTCGTCTCAGTTTGGATTTAGAATTTCCGCACTAAAGAAAGTTTAGTTTGGAACTAGCTTATCAGTGTTTCTAGAATTTTAGAACACTATTCGAATATAGATTAATTCAATCAATAAAGGTTTGCTTACTACTTGAAGGTTTAATACAACACTAAAGCTTTGAACAAGGTTATCAAAGTCAAAGATTGAATCATAATAAGATATAATTGAGTATATACGATATACATGCAAGGTGCTATAGAAGAGTTAAAACAATCTTTCTTGAATCAATGTATTAGAACAATATAAGCTTTGACTAATAATTAGGAATCTAAATCTTGCTTAATGTAACGAATTAGATTACATAAGCTTGAACAAACATACGCAAGATAGGTTAAGCTTGCTCAACTTTATAAAGAATGTTAGGAACTTACACATTAATAATAACAAGATAGAGTTAGAAAACTTGCATAACCATAACAAACTAACTCAATGAAAGTATAGAGTTAGAAGACTTGCCTTGATTATAAGCTGCACAAATGAAATAATCTCCAATTACCCTACACATATCATCGAAATCGCAACAACAATTAATTGTATGAATATTAGTTTTAGGGTTTACACCATCATTTATGTCATAACCCTATCCTAGCACCTGACCATATAGGTTGACATACTTAATGCTTCTGAAATTACACATTGATCAACATAACTTAGTCGTTCACCTCTATCTTTCAAAAACATCTCATTTAGTTTCATTTTATAACTTATTTAAATAATTATTTCAAATCTTTGTACTTTGCATTTCAACACTTTAACATCTGTTATTATAGTTTATAACATGTTTTAACATCATTAACATACTCATTAAACTAACATAAGTCCGACAAGCCTGACCTGCAAACAAGCAGACCTCACTGTCTCAATTCAGGGTGTGGCGCAGCTGCGCCACACTTAGGCTTGGGACCGGCCGGCGCAACTGCGCCATTTTTAGCCCAACTAACACGAATTTCACCCACCAAATAGTGAAATTAACATCTATAATTGGTACAGACTATTACAAACATGATTGCAAACATTTACAATCAATTAACACAATTTATCATCAACTAAAACTAGTTTAATTTCTCAAAATTCTATGTTTTCAAACAAAACTCCATTTTTGAACTTCTTTCACAGAAATCATCACTAACATCCCAAAACTTGGCCAAAACACTTAATTCAAATTACGTTATGCTCGTATCTCAATTAACTACCATAAGCAAGCGTCAATTTAAAGTTTTATACCCAAATTGACCACTAAAATTGGTACTACTCACAAGCCATATAGAAAATATACACTGTCATATTTTTTTCTTCCTTTTAAAATTGTAATTAGCATACGAATTCTGGTTTACATATAAATTCAAACACAACCAACACATATAATCATCACAATTCAATTTTCTAGCAACAATTCACAAAATCAACTTCACAGAGAGTAGAAAATTATGTCGTAACCCATATATTTATATAAATATATAAAATACTAAGGTTTGGATAATATACCTCCAATTTGCTTGAAACCCTTGTTAACATCACTGAATTCTCTTTAGAAAACTCAAGAATTCTCTCCCTTCTCTTTTAGTTTTTCTCTGTATTTTCTCTCTAAACCTCTGTTATTCTCCTTAGCTAAAATACGTGAAATAAGAAAAACTAGACGCTTGTAAACATAAATTGAAATCCACGTTCGTCCGTTTAAAATAAAATGACATCACTTGGGAAAAAGCCAAAGGCCACAAGGCCTTGTTTGGCTAACCCTATTTCCCAAACCAATTTATTTTTATATTATTTATATTACATAGTTTCCAATTGTCACCCTTGCAACCCATTAAATAACTTATAATTATAATTACTATATTCTTATTACAATTATGCTTATAGTAAATAATTATATAATTATATATCTAATTTAATTAATAAATTAGACACATTACTATATTTAATTTATTTCCTTTAAATTAAACAATTCATTTAATTTAACTAATTTCTTAAATATTAAACAATTGATTTAATTTAATTATTTCTTAAATTAAATCCATTAGATAAAATTATCATTATTCAAATTAATACTAATTAATTTAGTTACCAAATTAATTCACCATAATTCATCAATTATTTATTTTCTTCCATAAATAAATTATTTAAAATATTTATTTAATTCAATAATTATTTAAATTAAATTACAAATTTTTCGATCGTTACATCCTTCCCTCCTTAAAAGGATTCTGTCCCCAGAATCACAACTCGAAAAATTCATTCATTACAAGTTCCACGACAATCAGCACCACTGGGATTTCAACCAAAGCAACTGCAACAACTTCCACCGCAAGAAAGGAGACCGTAACTTGATGAATTATTGGTAAAGTACATCAAGGATAACGAGGCATAGAAGAACATGCATGATGTAACTTTACGGAATTTAGAGAACCAGATTAGGCAATTGGCTATAATTATGAATACTCGTCCTCAAGGATCATTGCCAAGTGATACAGAAGCAAACCCAAGAGATGAAAAAGAACACTGTAAGGCGATTACTTAATTTGAGAAGTGGTAAATATTTAGAGGATTTAGCTAAACCCAGTTCAACTAAGCAGCGACTTAACGATGAAATCATCAATGAGCAGTCATTAAAAGAGAAGGAAGTTGTGGATAAAGCGGCAGAAGAGAATAAATCAGATAAAAAAGCAGAACTTAAAAAACCCGAATCCTTTGTACCGCCAGTTCCATACCCAAGCAGACTCCACAAGGCTAAAAAGGCCAAGAAGTTTTCAAAATTTCTGGAGGTATTCAAGAAATTACAAATTAATATTCCATTTGCCGAAGCAATAGAACAAATGCAAAGTTACGCCAAGTTCATGAAGGAGATACTATCAAAGGAAAAAGGTTGGAAGATTTTGAAACGGTTGCATTTACTGATGAGTGTAGTGCAATTTTGTAGAAAAAGTTGCCACCAAAGCTCAAGGACCCAGGCAGTTTCACCATACCTTGTACCATCGAAACTAAGTTTTTTGACAAAGCACTATGCGACTTGGGGGCTATTATTAATTTAATGTCATTATCCATCTACTCTCAGTTGGGTCTATCGGAAGTGACGCCAACCAATGCAACTCTCCAGCTAGCACATCGGTCTTTAACAGACCCACGGGGGATAGTGGAGGAAATATTAGTTAAATTTGACAAATTCATCTTTCTCGTCGACTTTATAGTACTTGACTTCGAGGAGGACAAGGAAATCGCACTTTACTTGGGCGTCCATTTTTAGCTATAGGAAGAACATTGATTGATGTACAAAAAAAAGGAACTCACGATGAGGGTACATGATCAAGAAGTAACCTTTAATGCGGTCAAAGCAATGCAGTTTCCAAAAGAGGTTGAAGAATGTTTTAAAGTCGATGGGGTTGAATCTGCATTAAAGGAATTTTCAAAATTCGATGTACATGGTGATCCACTTGAGACAGCGTTAACACATCCACGTGCAACAGATTTCTCATCTGCGCTAGAATACTTGAACCTCCTGAATACATCACAACCCTTCATACCATATGGAAAGAGATTTGAAGAATTGGGTAGATATGAGAAATCAAATTCACGACTGAAGACATCAATTGAGGAACCTCCAGCATTAGAGTTGAAGCAATTACCGAGTCACCTCAAGTATGCCCATCTAAGGGAATCGTTGACTCTACCAATTATCATCTCAACTTTACTCACGGTAGACCCAGAGGAGAAATTATTGAGAGTGCTTCGAGAGTTTAAAACTGCGATTGGATGGACAATAGATGACATAAAGGGAATCAGTCCATCATTCTGCATGCACAAAATTTTGTTGGAGGAAGAAGCTAAAACAGTCGTTGAACAGCAGCACATATTGAATCCAATTATGAAGGAGGTGGTCAAAAATGAAACCATTAAATGGTTAGACGATGGAATTATCTATCCTATATCAGATAGTTCGTGGGTTAGCCCGGTGCAATGTGTTCCCAAGAAGGGAGGAATGACAGTCGTAGCAAATGAGAACAACGAACTGATTCCAACAAGGATAGTGACTGGATGGCGGGTGTGCATGGACTACAAAAAATTAAACAAAGCAACTCACAAAGACCACTTCCCTTTACCATTCATTGATCAAATGCTTGATAGATTAGCTGGGCATCAGTTCTACTACTTACTAGATGGATATTCAGGTTATAATCAAATTATTATAGCACCGGAAGATCAGGAAAAGACTACTTTCACATGCCCTTATGGAACGTTCGTATTTCGAAGGATTTCGTTCGGGTTATGCAATGCACCAATAACGTTTCAATGCTGCATGATGGCTATATTCTCTGACATGGTGGAGAAGAACGTAGATGTATTCATGGATAATTTTTCGGTATTCAAGGACACCGTTGATCTATGCCTGGCCAATTTAATGTTAGTACTTCAAAGGTGTGTAGACACTAAACTGATCTTTAACTGGGAAAAATTTCACTTCATGGTATAAGAGGGGGTCATATTAGGCCATAGGGTCTCAACAGAAGGATTAGAAGTGGATCGGGCGAAGATTGAAACAATTGAACATTTACCTCCTCCTCTTAGGCCATGCAGAGTTCTAGCGACGCTTTATCAAGGACTTCTCCAAAATCACTAAACCATTGTGTGCCTTACTTGAGAAAGACGTGACATACAAATTTGATTATAATTGTCTCAAGGCATTCGAGTTGTTAAAACAGAAGTTGGTTACAACACCAGTTATCGTTTCACCAGACTAGACTCTCCCCTTTGAACTAATGTGTGACGCTAGAGACTACGCTGTGGTAACGGTTTTGGGCCAATAAAAAGAGAAGTTATTCCATGCAATTTACTATGCCAGGCAAAATATTGAATGACGCGTAAGTAAATTACACGACCATATAAAAAGAACTTCTTATGGTAGTATTCGTATTTGACAAGTTCTGAGCTTATTTGATCGGTACAAAGGTCGTTGTATTTATAGATCACTCGGCCATTAAATATCTCATCTCTAAAAAAGACGCCAAACCACAACTAATTTGAGGGGTCCAACTCCTACAAAAATTTGATCTAGAGATTCGAGATAGAAAGGGGACTCCAAGAGCCATCATCAGCGATGAAGGTACACACTTCTGTAATAAATCTTTTTCGGCTCTGCATGGCTAAGTACGGGGTTAGACACAAAGTTGCCACGACATACCACCCTCAAACGAATGGGCAAGCGGAAGTATCTAATCGGGAAGTAAAGAAGATTCTAGAAAAGGTTGTTAATCCAACACTGAAGGATTGGGCAAGCAAACTAGCTAATGAAGCATTATAGGCATATCGCACAACGTACAAAACCCCAATCGAAATGTCTCCCTATCGACTGGTGTTCAGTAAAGTTTGTCACTTACCGGTCAAACTGGAGCATAAGGAGTATAGGCGATTATAAAGCTAAATCTGGATCTTGACGCCGCCAGGTGAAAAATGACTTCTTCAATTGAACGAACTGGATAAATTTTGAATACACACATATGAGAACGCCAAGCTCTATAAGGAAAAGACCAAACGATGGCACGATAAACACATTGTCCAACAATCCTTCGAGGCTGATCAATCAATTTTACTTTTTAATTCAAGGCTTAAATTATTTTCGGGTAAGCTAAAGTCAAGGTAGGTTTGGACCATTCACAATCACCAAGGTCTTACCGTATGTAGCAATTGAAGTTCAAGACCTCAATAGCCTTCAAACATTCAAAGTTAATGGATAGAGACTAAAGCACTATTGGGGCGGAGAAATAGATCGACAAAATATCTCAATTCCACTTCAGAAGCAAGACTGATAAACCACGCAGCAAAGTTGGGCTGACGACGTTAAACCAAGCGCTTCTTGGGAGGCAACCCAATTTCTTAAACTTCTTCTCTTTCCTCGGTTTAGTAATTTTTATTTCATATTAAAGCCTAGGTAGTTATTTTTCAATGCATTATAGGAATAATGAATTAGTTGTTATCTTAATATAGGTATCTAGGAGAAAACAAGAAAGCACAAACAAATCCTTAGATTGGCGCGGGGCGCGCCAAGATCTAAAGCAAAAGGGCACGAGGCGTGCTACCCAAGGTCTCAGTATCTGTCTACATGGCGCAGAGCGCGCCAAGACCCATGGCAAAAGAGCGTGGGACTGCGCTTCTCTACACACAATTCTGCCTCCACGGCGAGGGGCGTGCCAGGGTCACACAAATAAGGGTGCGGACCGTGCCAATCAGCTACCTCAGTTTTTTAAATAAGGGTTTCCTGTCGTTATACTTCAATTCCTACCTAAATACTTACTCTCTTCTCTAATTCCCCTTCCATACAGATTTCCTTCTCCCCCCACAAACACAATATCCACCCAAATTCCTAACTTCTCACACTACCAAACCCTTTCCATTTTTAATTCCCTCATCCCTTCCAAACTCTTCTTGCTACTATATCTTCAATCCATCTTCATCTTTTCAACTTCCCCACCACGATCAATTCGTATTCTTAGTAATTGGTCTTCGACAAAGCTATAAGCATCAACGGGGGTTATTGTTGGATTGTGGTTAACACATATGAGGTAACTCCATTGCAATAATGTGCGAGCTGTATTTTGTTTCTTCTATTTCATTTAATTGGGACTAATTGGGATACTGTTGTTCGAGGATTGCTTTAAAGTGTTATCTTTGGGGAAAATTGCCTTGATATTTAGAGTTAGTTTGGGGGGAATTTCAGCAATGCCCACCAACTGCTTGATAAATTATCTGAACCAAACTCTGACCCTCTATAGTCACAACACACAATGTATTCTCACAAAAGGTAACGAGCCTCCACTTCTAGTGCTCGGGACATAATTCAATGGCTCTAAATTTGTGAATGAAGCGTCAGAGACAAGGTTCAAAACCATAATCGATAAAAAGAATCTTGTGTTGGAGTGGGGGTTGAAGCCATATGCCAATCTAGATGGAGATACTAGATGGAGATATGACCCTCATGATTGTGGAGTGCAATTGGTTCCAACTAGTTGAGTAGCCGCATCTTGCTGTGATCAACATCGTCAAGGAATTTTTTGCTAATGCTATTGAGCATATTGGTCATGGTGCGGGGTAGGCCGGTTTCCTTTCATGACACTGCAATTAATGAGTATTTTGGGTTAGAGACACCTTCTGATGCCCGATACGAGGATAGGTTGCCGGACTTAGACGAGCTTATTGTCCGGTTGTGCAAGCTGGCACAGATGAGAAGATTAGCTTTCCACACTCTGCCTTAAGTCACTAAGGCAAGGCCTGATATGTATTCATATGTGCCCGATTGATGCCCACACGCCATCAGAATGATATGACTAAGAAGAGGGCTATGCTATTAAATGGCATTGTCCACCATCACTTTCGGGCGAACAATGAGATTGTGTTTTATAAAGTAGATGTGGGTATGTGCATTCAGGAGTCTATCGATCGATTGCTACAGGGTAGTACCATGGGTGGCCTTCTCTATGGATTTCTTATCATTGATATGTTCCGCAAAGCCGAAGTGCAATGGCATTCATCCGAACAAATTCAGCAGCCAATGGCACTCATCGACCATGCAACCATTGACAAATATAGGAAATCAGAAGGGACACAATCACACCCGAGAGGAGAAGGGTACATCATGATACAATCCCCATCCCGACAGTCGCTGATGATCCGATGGAAGAAAGAACTGGGCCTGCTACATCTTTGCGGTTTTTGAGACAACATCTCTCGTGGCTAGCTCAACGCCAAGATATGATTCATCTGTACAATGTTAGTGCTTTCACTGCTTTCGCGGATGCTTTTTCTCGGAGTACTCCAAATTTTGATCTAATTTATATGAATGTTCCTAATATTCTTCCAGCTTACCCTCTTTCAAATGAAGATGGTCCACCTGCCGAGCTTTGACTCATCTCTCAAGGAAGTCCTCGCGTTTATCTTCTATTTTTATTGATGTAATGAGGACATTACTTGTGTTAAGTTTTGGGGGGTTGGGGGGTTGAGTGGTTAGTTTTTGATTTAGTTGATTGATTTCTGTTAGTTTTTGATTTCTAATAAGTTAATATTTGCTTTGTTCATTCATTAGTTTTGTTCATTCATTGATATATAAAAAAAATAAAAAATTCATTCATTTAGGATTTGTGTTAATAGATGCATGCATATAGCATTTTGCATTAAGATTGAGTATTCATTCTTTGGTACTTTAGATATCGGCCTATGATGATATTGGGTTACCCTATTTCGTGCATTAAACTGGTTATCATGTGTTGATTAATTGTGGACATAGTAACTTTCATAATATACTCTTGGTCGTATTTTGATTTCAATCACACTAACTGAATATCAGTAGCAATTAGGAAATTTATGCGGAACAAATCATGGACACTCACTTGAGCACCATTTTTTATGAAGCATTGGCTTTTACATAAGTTTGGGGGGGGGGGAATATGGAAAAAAATGAAAGAAAAAAAAAGTAGCACAATAATTGCAGACAAAAAGAAAAAATTGGCTTAGTTATACTTTGTGGCCTTTGTTACTCAGATAAGTAAACCCTAGGGGATATCCTAGCACCCTAAAACCTTCGGGTTTAGGAGTCGTTAGTCGAAAGTTTGATACACGGGTAACATTGAAAAGCATAAGGAGGTGGACATTGCACGAGTCGGATATGGTAAATAATTGGTGGGAAGGAACATTAAAATGCACCCGCTGTGAATAACATGATTTCCTCTGTATTTATGTGGATGTCAGGTTTGGTTGATAATTGGGGAAAAGGGTGATTGTGTGAGTTTGATCCCATAGATGAATTTGCAGCTGCTGATATAATGTTGGGCACACACACATAGGAAAATTGGCCAAGGTTGTCTTAGAAGGGTGATGGTGTGCATGGTTATGAATATATATGATGTCATAGTGGATGTAAGTTATTAGGGTTAACGCTGAGGTGTATGTGTTATCTAGTTGCCAGGGTTGTTGCTCAATTTGTGCATTCATTTGTGTCTAGTGTGTTTACCATAGTTGTGTTTGCTTGAGGACAAACAATGTTTCAAGTTAGGGAGAATTTGATGAGTAGGTTTTTAACCTACGAATTGATCTCAATTAGCTTGGTATATTGTGAGTTTTTGGGTATATTCATGTTACTTGTGATGAGTTTTGTTTCATCTTGCAGGAGAATGGCTTGGAGATGTTAAAGAACAAAATTTGGAGAAAAAATAAAAGTTGTTGTACTTTTTGTCTGTGCGGCGCGGGGCGCGCCATTACTGACCTACACACGGCGCGGGGCGCGCTGAGCTGAGGATCTATACTGTCTATCTGGTGCGGGCCACGCTACTTTATAAAGGAACCCGGCGCGGGGCGCGCCGATCTAACGACTTAGATGTTGATTTAATTTGTTTCCTTATGCACGAAAGTTGATTCAATTAAGGATTGATGATTGTCTTATGTAATAGGGTTTGGTTAGGAGTATAAAAGGGAAGTTATTTCTCAGTTTTAGATATTCTTCTAACTGACAACAATTGGGGGCTACACACTTGGAGCTTTTGGATCTTGAATTGGAGACTTTGTGAGACAGATTTTGGACGGCAAAATTGAAGATCATCGATAGAGTTTTTCCTTCTTCCTCTTAATTTAATTCCTGTAATCAAGATGTTTTCCAATAATTATTTGCTAGTTTCAATTATGATGATGAACTAAATTCTTAATTAGAAGTAAAATAGAACCTTTTGTGATGCAATAATTAAAGTATATTTATGCTCACTTATTGATTCTATTGAGTTGTTTATTATATTTTGTGCTTGATTAAATAATTGGTTGGCCTGACAATTAACCTGATATCTTTGATTGAATTGAAAGAAAAAAATCCTAAATTAGATCTGAATATAATAACACATGAACTTGTTGATTCTTTTGGATAACATAATAGTGTATGAGACGGAAGTACTTGTATGCCATGAGTTGTGTTAGGAGTTTGTGCTTAATGAATCTGTTTTAAGTGTCTTGCATGAAAGTAGCAAAATAACTGAAATAGATCTTTTTATTAATCATTGCAAGATGTTAGTAAATTGATAAGCGATCCTAGTTAGCAACTCATTGGATTAATTAAGTGGGAATAAGATAAAGCAATTATTGCAAAACAATTGGAGAAATTGTATTCTTATGTTTTAATCATTTGGTAATCAATATTTGTCAATCTAATTAGTTTTTAATTATTTTATTTTAATCAACTTTTACAAAACAATTGAAGTGTACTGTTTAAGTAAATTTGAATTGATAAAAACTTATTAATTAGATTAATTGTTAGTAGTTGTTCCATGTGGGTTTGACACTCTTATTACTTCTTTATTATTTGATTGACCTGTGTGCACTTGTTCGTAGATTTGTCATTATATGAATCGGACAATCATTAATCCACTAATTAATCCATAAAAAGAATGAGATTTTGTGAATTTGATGTACTTGAACACTAATGACTAATGAGAAATGCGAATGACATCTGTCATATATTTATGATTTATTTATTAAATAAATAAATCAACCCGTTCACACCGATTTACCAAAACCGAGATAGATAATTACTATTTAAAAGAATATTTATCCATCATGTTCGATTTAAAATATTTTACTATTTAATTATTCTCAAAAAATCAAAGTTTGTCTTAGATATATTTATATAGATTTTCAGCCCAACTTAGATGGTTGAGTCATCTTTTAGACGAAAAAGATCATCTTTAACTGGCCAATAGTAATAAAAAAAAATAGTTTTCCATTTAAAATTAAGTAAAACTCCCATTTTGATTCTAGTATTCTAGCTTACGAAATCTTAAAATTTCAAATTAACACGAATTCTCTAAATTTTAAAATCAGCAAATTCTATAGTTAATTGTAGTGTGTACAGTATTTTCACTAAAATTAAATGAATTTAACACAATTTCAAATTCAAAAATTATGCGTATCAAATTTTAAAAGTAAAAATGACATAATTTTTTTTTAATGAAAAATAGAAGGAATATTAAATTATAATTGTATTCGATTAACGTACGGTTAATATATTGTTGCTTTAGTACAACCATATATATAAATATTGCATGAGTTTGCTTTAGGTTAGTGTTTCAAGTCTACATTTGCCCTCTTCATTGTTTACAGGGTATCAAAATCTTTGTTCAACATTCTAGTCCGGAGACCTTACGTTTCTACTCTCCAAAATAATACTGTTTTGAGACTAAGAGGGTGTATTTTTAGATACAATTATACAAAATGAGTAATTTTGGTGTGGTAAATGACACTGTGCGAGCAAGACAAATGACTATAATAATTAAGAAATCATGTCATCTAAATCATTAATGAATGGTACCTTGAATCTTCATCACTACTTTTTTTCTAATATGGGAATACAAAGTTGTTTATAGATCTTAACTTTTGAACTAATTAAAATGTAACAACTGAAGTATGTATGTTCATTTAAGAGAATTAACATAAAAGGTATGGTGAAGTGAGACTAGAATTTAGTAACCAGGGAACATTGGTGGAGGTGGTGATGAGTATAGGGCTCCGATGAATGGTGGAAGAACAAAGTCGTCGGTTGGCGGTGGTGAAGATGTTGAGGGTGGTGGAGGAAGTAAGGTTGGTGGTGGAGGTGAGAAAACTGGTGGTGGTGGGGAGTGGACAGGTGGCGGCGGGGAGTGGACTGGTGGCGTCGGGGAGTGGACTGGTGGTGGCGGGGAATGGACTGGTGGTGGTGGGGAGTGGACTGGTGGTGGTGGGGAATGGACTGGTGGTGGTGGTGAGTGGACTGGTGGAGGAGGTGAATGAACAGGTGGTGGTGGTGGAGAATGAACTGGTGGAGGAGGGGAATGAACAGGTGGAGGAGGGGAGTTAACAGGTGGTGGTGGAGAGTGGACTGGTGGAGGAGGTGAATGAACAGGTGGTGGTGGAGAGTGGATTGGTGGAGGAGGGGAGTTAACAGGTGGTGGTGGAGAGTAGACGGGTGGTGGTGGAGACTGGACTGGTGGTAGAGGTGGTGATTGTGCCTGCGGAGGTGGAGATTGTTTAGGTGTTGACTTTGGTGATGGTAATGGTTGTGGTTGTGGTTGTGGTTGTGGTTGGGGTGGTGAAGGTGTATGTTTTGGCGGCAGGTTAGGCTTATTTGGGGATACATTTGTAGGTGGTGGTGCTGGTTGTGGTTGAGGTTGGGGTGGTGAAGGTGTATGCTTTGGCGGCAGGTTAGGCTTCTTTGGGGTTACATTTGTAGGTGGTGGTGCTGGTTGTGGTTGTGATTTGGGTGGTGAAGGCACATGCTTTGGTGGCAAGTTAGGCTTCCTTGGGGATGGGTTTGTAGGTGGTTGTGCTGGTTGTGGTTGAGGTTTGGGTGTCGAAGGTGGTGGTGGTGTTTGTTTTGGTTGAGGTTTGGGTGGTGAAGGCGTATGCTTTGGTGGCAATTTAGGCTCCTTTGGTGTCTTGGGAGTAGGTGGTGGCGACTGTTGTGGTTGTGGTTTTGGCATTGGTTGTGGTTTAGGCTGTGGCTGCGGTTTTGGTTGTGGTTTAGGCGTGGGAGGTGTCTGCTTAGGAGGGAATTTAGGCTCCGCCTGGCTCGGGCGAGATGGTGCTCCACACTTGTCTTTGCTGCAATCCACTGGCTTGCTCACCACAGGTGTACATTGCTTTTGAGACTTTTGCTTAGGACGATCAGGTAAACAATTGTTTGTATCGTCCAATGCAATATTTTTTCTCGAAGAAGCCTCACACTCTTTAGCCTCACCATTGAAATAGTTATTTGCAAATGTGAAGTTACCCAATCCAGGCAATTTGCAAATGCTATCAGAAACAACCCCTGTAAGAAGGTTGTCGGAAACATCCAATACATTAATTTTTTCAAGGCCTTTAAAGCTCTTGGGCAAGATACCGGTAAAAGAGTTTGATCCCGCGTTAATCACCGTTGCATTTCCCAGCAATCCAATCTCAGATGGCAAACATCCTGAGAATTCATTGTTCAATAAAACAACTTCATTCAAAGTGTTTGACATTTTACTTATACTCTTCGGAATGCAGCCTGAGAAGTTGTTATTCGCAAGCACCAACAAAGAAATTGGAGAATTCCCAAGATTTTCAGGAATGTGCGAGGTAAATCGGTTGTCATTCAAGATCAACGCATCAAAATCCTTATTAAAGAGCTCCGGAGGCAATTCCCCCTCAAAGTTATTAAACCTTAGATCAAGGTACTTGAGGTTAGGCATTTCTAGGACAACAGTTGGAAAAGGACCAACAAAACGGTTGTTGCTGACATCGAGTTCGTGCATAAGAGTAAGCCTCGAGAAGGTTTTTGGGATGATTCCACAGAACCGATTTGAATTGATGTGGAAAAGTGCAGCATCTGTCAGCAAGCCTAGTTCAATTGGGAGGTATCCGGCAATGTCAGCATGATTAAGATCCAAACCAGCTACAACAGATATTTTCGGATCATCAAGAGCCTGGGCGCAAAACACGCCATTGTAGTTACAAACTTCAGCTCCCTCCCAATTCCCAGTAGTGTTAAGTGGATCAGAATATATGGCCTTCTTTAAAGCTTGGAGCGCAATGTAGGCGCGTCTAAGCCTATGATTGGGAAATCTGATTTTGAGATCAACCTCAAACTCAAAGTTTGGGGGTAAGTCGTCATTCTCATGAAACGTTAAGAGTTGACGACGCGCAATGAATGATTCTTCGCCACTAGAAAGCGCCAAGGAGGATGAACAGAAGGAGGTAATGAGGAGAGAGATTAAAAGAAAGCAGCCGGAGGCCTGCATAATGTAAGGGGTTGAAATGCAAAGCCACCTTGAGACCCCCAAGGCTGCCTTTTGATATCAATGCAGGGCTATATAACTAAGAGAAGCTGAAAATCTATATGTAAGGCACTGCATGAAAATCTAGACAACCGAAATTTACAGATTTAGGCAGCCTCTAAATTGTGTTGTTAAGTTGTTATATTGTTGCTAGCCCTGTTGCATTTGCTAAGAATGGGTAGTCTAAATTTATGTGTTTTGAGGAATGGTAAAAATATTCAGATAAGAAACTGCCAAGACTAAGTCAAATATCATTGACCCTATTGTCAAAATCATTGGTATCTCAAATTCCCAACTACCCATTCCAAATTTAGGAAATAAAAAAAGAACTACCAAAAACATAAATCACAAGTTTTTTACAATATCATGTCACACTTCAGACAATTTTCTTGTATTCTTTTAAATTTTGATGAATGGATAATGTATAATACTGCCTTCCTTTCAAACCTAAAGAATCATTTTTTGCAAACTTATTCATAATATTTGGTAGAAATGTAGTAATGGTGGATTTTATCATCACAATAGTAATCTGACACTTCTCATACATAAGCATTCCAGGTGGAGAGTCCACCATTGCAGGGATTTGCTATAAATAAAAAGTTGGACTTGTACAGAAACTATCTCGAACTGTCTACAATCTTCTTAAAATCTTATGTTGCTCAAGAGTCAAGAGCAAGGATACGGATGTGTTTTTAGATGCTAAAAGAGTCTACATAAAAGGGGAAAAAAGGGAAAAAAACATTTAACAAATTCTACAACAGTTTCCTTGAGAATATTCAAAACTCGAAGTCTTAGGAAGATTCACGCCGTCCAAAAGTCTCTTTGCTCAACTCTAATTTTCAGAGGCAACCACGGATTTGATTCTCTCAAGCAGACGGTTTCTGGCATGCAGAAAAGAGCTGCCAGCTAATAAAAGCCATCACTAAGGAGGTAAATAGTTCAAAACCTACTACCTCTGGAAAGTGCCATCCCATGCTTCGTCTAAGATAGCTGAAACACATAATTCAGCAAGAAGGAAAAGAATGGCTAACTGTTAAACTAACTTAGAAATATAAACAATTGTTAGCAATGGAGATCGATGATGTCATTACGTATCAGAAAGCAATTATGTTATAACGTATTTGACTCAAGAGTTGTCATGGCATCATCTAGGTGAATCTTGGCACTGGAGAAGGACAAGGCGACGCCTTGGACGCTGAGTTGTCAAGGCGAACACCTCGGTAGGTGGCCCAAGTTAAGTGATCAAGTCATTTTTTACCCATGACCCACCATATGACCCATGGACTTTTCTAATTACTCAACCCCATAACCCTCCTCCTTTAAATGAGACTATGAGAGTAATGGCGATGACTTCATACTTGATGAATTTTCTTGAGCTATGATTAGATAATAGATTATAGAGTGGAGATTTTTATTTTGGCTTGCATGTGGTGTAATTTTATTACTTAATAGACTTATAATGTGTGATGACTTGGTTGTACTTTATTTTTTATGTGGTGTTTATCGACTCGTTCAACTAGTTTTTAAAGTCAAGTTTTTAATTTTGATTGTTAAATATTCATATAATCGTGTTTTTAGTGGTATTCTATAGTGTTAGTTATTACATTTTGAATTTTAATGTATACAAAAATTTATTGTCCGATATATTTTTTAAGTAAAATAAATAATGTATAAATTGCACATTATTTACAACTAGTCGCCATATGGACGTTATGTCAGACACCTTATAGCTTAGGTCTCCTGACGATCAACTACTGCCGCACTTTGTCATGGCGCTGTGACAACTTATGAATTTTGACTAGTGATGGATGCAAGAATTTTTTCCAATGAGCACAGTACTAAGTTAATAAAAAATTTAATTCTATGCATTAGGATGTGTCGAGGGGACCAAAAAACATAGTTATCATAATCGGACTGAACATTGTACCGGTTGAGATACTGGTTCAGAGGTTTTACCGGCTGAACCATTTGAGCAGAAATTTAGTTTTAAACAATAAAAATATTTATATAATCAAAAATACTAATATGCATTATAAATCATATATTTTACTTAGATTGGGTGTGTGCTACGATCAACCTAGTGAACCGCCCCCCTTTTTCTCTTCTTAAATGGCAATCAATATGAATGGTAACCGGACTGAACATTGTACCGGTTGAGGTACTGGTTCAGAGGTTTGACCGGCTGAACCATTTGAGTAGGAATTTTGTTTTAAACAATAAAAATATTTATATAATTAAAAATACTAATATGCTTTATAAATCATAAATTTTACTTATATTGGGTGTGCTACGATCGACCTAGTGAGAACCCCAAAGTTCAAGAGACCCAATCTCTAGTAATGCTTAAATAAATTATACAGATTGTGAATTATCAAGAAAGGTTGACAAACAAACCTTGTGATTGATGGCATTGTAGACACTATCCCCGCGCATGCATATATAATAGGAATTAAAGTCTTTGGTTTGTTTTTCCGAAGCCACATCAAAGATCCCAATGCAGCAAGTGATATGCTCAACACCTAAATCGATGAACGGATAGTAGCGAAAATAAAGTTTAAATTACAAATTTAGAATAGAAGACAATAGGAAGTATACACATTTTTCTGCTAAATATAATATATCAACTTTCTAAGGAAAAATATATACAGATAAACTTGTGTGCATTTACTTACTCGGAAAAATAACATCTTTAACCCGAAACCAAGAAACTAACATGAGCGGAAGGAACCATACCAGATTTGCATTTGCTTCAAGCCCCTGCAAAATGTAATCCCAGGTGAATTCCAATCCTCTGGCACCCACCCAAAGTGGTGCTAATCTATGCAGAACAGAATCAGCGAAAGCCCAGCCTGACAACACAAAAACATTGTGTCAAAGTGCAAGGACGATGGAAATATAGAGTGACCATGTCCAGGGAAAGTAGACAACACAAAAGTATTTGAACTGAAACCTTGATGCTAAACCTGAGTGCATTCCTAAACTAACATGCAGATTACTACAAAATAGTATTTCAGTCGTGCAAGATCCATTTTTGCTACCAACAAACCTCCAATAGAATAATCTTTGCCAACAAAATCATATACTACCACTTCTGTGTAGCATCTTAACACAAAGAGAGATAGCACAATCATCATTAACACCGAAAAGTCAAAAACGCTTCACTGCTATTAACTCTTATGCCACATTGCTGCTGTTGGATGCACCAGCACCAAATTATTTGTAAACATATATGATATTGAAATGATATTCACTAGACAAGTTTTTTTAAAAGATAATACTAATTATAAAAAATAAAATAATAATTATAAAAACTAGACAAGTTAACCTAATCAAGATTCTTCATCTCAAATTTCACAAGGCATAGAAAATTTACAAGGGAGTACAATTCTGGTGAATTGGACAAAACATATCCTCTCCCTTTCTCTTCCTTTTTCTTGAGATATATTACAGCTTTAGATGCCTCCCCTCCCCAATTCTATGTTCCATGGACTTTTCACTTTTTCTTGAAGTACGTATTCGATACTTGACACTTGGACAAGGGTATAGGTGTTGGAGCAGCTGAATACTTCATTTTAGTGTAAAAAATTGACAAAATTGAGAAGAACTCGTGTCGGACTGTTCAAAGTACCCATGTTTGGCTGGACACTCCATCCGAGTTCATGTAGCATTGCCCCCCCACCCCACCCCCACACACACCCCTCCCCCTCCCCCCCCCCCCCCCAAAAAAAACACAATTACATGTAACACTCGAATATATCACAAGTCGTGATAAAATATTCCAGCTTTATATGCAAAAAATATATTAACATGACTACATAGATAAAGTTTTATGAGAATATAGCATAGTGCAAAGTAGTTCATAAACACCACGATGACATATATATATATAGAGAGAGAGGTAATAAGATTTTTTCTTAAAAACAAATTGTGAATCTAAACTTCAATAATATGTACTACAAAATATTAGAAGAAAATCCAATCATTGAAAATCTAGAGATAATTAATTCATCGATTCAACAAATATCCAAAAAAGTGTAGAGGAAGAAGTGGAACTTCTTATGAAATAGGTCAAGATTTGATCACCTAGTCCAACAGCTTGGAACTTGTGATTTTGAGAGATGTTCCTGTGAGTCAGCTGGGTCAAAGCAAAGTAAAGCCCAACAACATCTATAAAACCAATTAAAGCTTTCAACAATTCCTGAAAGAAATAAGATTTATAAGTTCTTTATAATTTGAATTAAATAGAAGTTAATTATAACATTTCCAAACCATCATGCCGCTAATTATAAATAGAGAAATAATTATTTTGAAGTTTTAACCATCCAGAGAAAGTCAATTGTATAGATTTAAATCTTAAATTTTACAAAATACATGTAAAAGTTCACACATTCCTTTAACATTGTATAGATGTCATGGTTCAGCAGTGTATTGTAATCAGTATTCAAGTATTTGCTTAAAGGCTTAATCTGCCTTATGTAAGAGGAATCTTTCTTATTAGGCTATTAGTACATTTTTGAATACCAAGAATCTTATACTCACTTAAAAGTCAACTGCACATGCGTCTCTTAGTGAATAACCCTTATCGAAGTCCTTTTCTCAAACCTCAACCCTTATTGAATAAGCTAAACTTATGCTAGGCTGACAATGTAGCTGTTCTCCCAAGAAAAAGTTCTTGGATTAGAAGCTATATGGAAAATTCATGTCAAAAAGAATTTTCTAACGTTATAACCAATTACGTCGACACTTTATTTTCTTCAGTTGTTAGACCTTATATTTTACAAATCAAAAACGGTAAACCAAAAAAAAAGGAAGAGAAAAAGAAACATATTTTCTGATTAATAATATTTGTGCGCCCATATAACAAGTACCTACGAACAATATGAACCCCTATAGAAGTAGCAGGTGATAACTCCAAAGTCCAAATTAACAATTTATGTGAAGGCTATTATTATCTAATCCCATGAAATAAAGGAGAAAATTCCCATCTCTCAACAAAGAAACGATAACAAGTTTACCATATACCTATGAAAATAGTGCAGAGAAAAGAATAAAAGCTTCAAAAAAAATTATAAAATGGAAAAGATAAGAAATTTACCTGATATGGATCAAAGCTATCGCTCTCAGATACTTTAAGGAATGTAGCCAGACAAACAAGCTGCTCAAGAAAATACATATATAAACATTACATGTTAATGGGATCAGAAGTGTGCTGCAGATGAGGTAACTGTTCAAACAAAATTTGGACTGAATTTAATCAAATGAAAGGTCAGCAACAAGCAAGGGTCGGCCATATTACTAACCTTCACTAATGCTGTTCCAAGATACACAAGAGCAGCTTTGATGGAAGTCCCAAGAGTATCATATTCGGATCTGCACAATAAGTACTAACTACTGTAAAGGCGTCTCGTAGAGTAGATGAGTTCCACTAAGAGAACTTGCACTATCCCCTTCTCTCTCACACGGTCATAATAGCAATATGTAACCACACAGAATAATGCAGAGAGGAAATTGCAAACATTTGGACTAATAAGCAACAGTACAACCATATATACACAATAGGTTGACTTTCGAAAAATACATGACGTCATGAAGCATTTGAAACATCCAGCTATTAAGATTCCCTAAACCTGACTAATAAGTAATAACAAAAAAGAAACTTACACCCAATTGTTCAACATATTCATCTTAACTGATCCTGGCAGCTACATAACAGAATTCATTTTACCCCAACTATGTACCAACAATCAAAATAGTTATCAATGTCTTCAAATTAGTCATTAATTACTAAACAAGTAGTCTAAAAAATTGCATAATTCTCAATTCTCATCATATGTAGTATTATGCTATAAAATACAATTCAGCTGTTAGAAGTTAGAACATGGGTAGTATTACTATTAAACTGGGAGTTGATATCAAATCAAAATAAATAACATAATATTGAATTGATACCTACTGCTGGGTAGATTGTTGACTAAATTAGCAGAATAAAAATAACCATAATTATATCAAGTAAACAATAAGAACAAATCTACGATAAATTAAGGTTTTAGAAGAAGATCTGAATATGATAACTGGACAGGAAGTAATTATAAACCTAAAACAGTGAAATGAAAAAGCAAAGTTGAGAAGAAGAAGACTGACAAGGGCGTGGCGGAGTAGTAAACGGCGTGAGGGCCAAACGTTAGAATTGCACAATTGAAGAAATGGAACATCGTCATTTTCTCTCTCTCAAAAAATTACACAGATCCAGACGGACGGGAAACTGGACGGCAAGAATCCGAACTGAAATCGGAATCTCCGAGAAATTAATTTTTATTTTTCGCAGTGAAGGGAATTGGCGACTGTGAGGACTGAGGAAGATAGAGGTTGTTTGGGCTCTATAGTTGTTTTGGGCTTCGGCCTTGTATTGGAAACATAGTTACTAAAGACTTGGGCCTTGTACTGGAAACGTAGAATTCCAGTTGTTTATTTACTTACATTCAAACCTTCATACGAGATTGTTGAATTGCATGCTCTGAAATTTGTCAACAATGTATTTGATCTGAATTGTAACCTTTACAACATATCCCAACTTATATATAAGTTATTACTTAGTGATTATCTGTTGCATGTATTTGTTGCATGTAACGTGCTAATCAACAAATATCATAAGTTGGAATTTGTTTATATTTATAATATATAATCAATGATATAGCATGGCATTGCTTGGCTATCTCACTGCTTAATTGAACATAACCATTTAATCAACAAATTAATTAGTATTATAGCTTATTAGTTACGACTATACGACATTAGTGATTGTGATGCATGTGAACTTAATCATAGTCATTAAATCAATGAATATGATAACTTAATTGATGATATATAGTTCAACATGTATTTATAATTTAGCTTAACTTTGACTATAAATCAACAACTAGGCCCGCTAAAATCAGTTAGTTTTAAAATCGTATGTTTAACATTTAAGTTCTTAGTCAAATGTAAAAAGAACAATTAGAGCTGCAATGACCTTTCTTTCTTTAATCCTATGACCAACTTCGGTTAAGTAGTTGGCCTGAAAGACAGTGTTAAATAATTTATATCTTACCAATAGATAAATACTATTTCCTCTATTCGTCTTAATTTCTTTTTTAGGATGTTCTACAATAAATGTCTTATTTTTATATTAGTAATTATTTTTATCTTAATTTTCACTTATACCCTCGTAATCTTTTTAGGAAGAATTTTTTTAAGTGACAAACTTGTAGAATTTGTGGGATTTTAATGACTTTCACAGACTTTAAAGACTTTTTTAAAAATAACTTTTATAGACTCCATGAAATAAATAACAGACTTTTATAAACTTTTTATCAAGACTGTGATAGACTTTGGTATACTTCTAATATATATTGCAATTTATATTAATTGTTAATTAGCCCATGTGTACAACTTCTCCCTCTTTTTTCATAAACAAGAGTAAATCTCATTATATTATTGTGGCATGAGATTTTATATATGTTGAAAGCGTTCACATTATTCTACTCATTTCATGATACATTTGGATACTCGGATACCAATAAAATTTTAGAAACTACATGCACAATACAAAAATTAAGCTCACTTTTCATTGAGTTATATTTACTTTATGCATATGCGTACGCTTTTTAGTAAGAATATCAAACTCTGATATCAAATTGACACTTTCACGTTACCTATCATTCTTATCTCTTTGAAAATACTTCTCTTTGATGCGATTTTAGAAATCAATTGATTAACTACTCATCATGCTTTTCGTAAGGTTGTTAGCTTTCATATTCCTAACCAACCTGTTATGCGAATTCAAGCAACCAAACTACTAAAGTCAATCATTGTCATATCAAGTCATAAGTAAAGAGCCCTGAGCCTTTCGCCGGTGACTGCCTTGTGTGGAATTCACCGAAGCTGAAATTTCCATGGGGGATGTTGTGAATAACGGTGGCAAGTTGATAGGTATCAATGTGACGTGTTATCCAAGTCTTGGATGAGAGTCACAGTTTTGAATGATATTTCTATTGTTAATAAATTTTCTGACGTATTCTTGAAGACTTCTTAACCTACCCCTAGAGCGTGAAATTGAATTTTGTATTGACCCCAGTACAAAACCCATTTCTAAAACCCTCAAATATTTTCTTCACCTAAAATGAACGTAACATGCGCCAAAGACGTTGGCTCGAGCTGTTGAAGATTACGATCGTACCATTCAATATCATTATGGAAAAAGTGAACGTGGTAGCTGACGCGTTGAGTAGAAGATCGTATGCGTTTACGAGTGTGATGTTGTTAACACAGAGACCCATTTCGTATAACTTACAAATGATGGAGATAGAGTAAAAGACTCTAGGGACCCACGTGAAGATAACGAATATACGAGTAGAATCGACTTTAATCGATAAAGTTAAAGTCGCTCAAGCTACACACCCGGAGCTGATGAATCTGAAGAATTAAGAAAGTTCAAGAGGGCGTTATTCTAGAAGCAAGAATCGACGAATAGATGAAATCTCAACCCTCGATTTAATTGGCCCATTTAAAATCCTCGATCGAGTAGGAACTGTGGCTTATAGACTCGTTTTACCGCCTAGTATGTCGCGTGTTCATAATTTTTTTAACGTATCGACGTTAAGTAAATATGGGGACGACCCGAACCACATTATTAATTTAGAACCGGACGAGATAGCAGATGATTTAACGTATGAGGAGATGCGTGTTAAAATCTTGGATAAGAAGGATTATATTTGACACTCAAATGTTATACCTCAAGAGTTAGAATCTGAAATGAAGTCAAGATACCCTCACCTCTTCAGCATACCAGGTACATACGTAAATTTTGAGGGCGAAATTCCATAAGGAGGGTAGATTGTGAGACCCCAGATTTTATGAATAAATATTTAATTTTCTCAAAATAATTTTTTATATTATGGTGTGGATTTGATATAATGTTATAGTTGTGGATAGTATTTATAAATTTTGCAAAGTAAGCAAGTGGTTATATAATATTTGATTGGTCGGAGAATATTCGTTTTAACAGGGAATATTGTATGACGACACAATCATTGGTGGACCCACAACGGAAGTATTGTCGTAGTTAAAAAACGAAAAAATTATCTTTCTATAAAATAACAACGGAGATGTTACCGTTAAAACTGTTGAACTACCCGGTAGTAAAAGTACAGTAATATGCGTGGTTGCATAGTAGCACACGGTATTGATTATTGATGTTTATGTGAGAAGTCACTCAATTATACTCAATTATTGCTACAGTAATTTTTGCATCATATCTCTCATATTATTGATTCAATTATTGTTACAATATCATATGCATAATATGATATATTATTAAATCAATAATTGAGACGACAAAGTTATTCATATTATTATTTGCAATATTGACAATGTCTAGAAGTTCTGTCAAGGAGAGGTTTGATCACCTAATTGTACGCCAATAAGGAAAAATCCTTATCGAAAAGCCCTCTCTTTCCTGGGAACGACATGGTTGTTAAATATTTTGAGTTATAATATTAATGATGAATAAGTTCGTGTTGTTTAAAGATGAATTTTATAGTTCCATTGTGTTGGAATTATTTGTGTTAGTGGAAATCGACATTTGTTTCGATAATAATTGATGTCTGGAGGTTATATTATTCAATCGGGTATCCGGGACACTTTTCGTGTTAGAGTACTATTCATGGGTTACTATTCACGAGTTACTATTCACGAGTTACTATTAATGAGTTACTATTCACGAGTTACTATTCACGGGGTACTATTTACCCCGTAAGATATATTTCTTTTCGGTTCAAATCACTTTTGGGTACAATATTATTCCATGAGGAGATGTGCTAATTTTTCAGACCGTTGGTTGAAGATATAATAGTAAATCAATATGGACCGTTGGTGGAAAGTTATAATAGTAAATCAATATGGATCGCTGGTTTAAAGTTTTAATAGTAAATCAGTATGGACCGTTGCTTTAAGTTTATATAGTAAACCAATATGGACCGTCAGTTTAAAAGTAAATCAATCTGGACCGTTCATGAATTAGTTACTATTCAGTCCATTCTCCTATGAATAGAAGCTCATTCCTTCATTATTTCTTACGAATTCACTGAAACTCTAGAGAGAGAAACTATAGAGAGAAAGAAAAAAAGTATTCTGCTACTTCACTACTCCAATATCCAGTTTCTTCTAAGGTAAGGAATATTATTTGTTGTACTCATAAGGGGTATTCTTTCTTTCTTATTCATGAAGAGAACTTCTGTTATTTCATTCTTTATTATTCTATTGGAATAACCTGTATACGCGGGATACCCTATACTTGGTGAAATTCTTCTGTTATTCCATTCTTATTATTCTGTTGGAATAACCTGTTTATGCGAAGTACCGCATATATGGTTAAATTCTTCTAATATTCCGTTCTTTATTATTCTGTCGGAATATCCTGTCTATGCGTTTACGCCGGACCTGGTTCCATTATTTATTATTCTGTCAGAATATCCTGTCTGTGCGTTTACGCCGGACCTGGTTCCATTATTTATTATTCTGTTGGGAATAACCTGTCGGTGCAGTCTATCGCACGCATGGTGAATCCTTCTATTATTCTATTCTTTATTATTCTTTTGCAATAACCTGTCTATGTGGATTACCACATGCATGGTGAATGATCCTGTGTTTTCATTCCTTATTAAATTATGAAAATGATCTGTATACATGGATTACCGCATGGCGGGTGAAAATTCATTTTCAGTTTCATATATTATATTATACTCAGTTGGTTAAAGCTTTGGCTTCTATACTCCATGAAATTAGTGGAATATCATTAATATTTGCACTTCATCCAGTATCTTTTCATGGAAACATTCTTCTGAGCATTCTTGAATTTTACTGCACAAAGCAGTATCATGTTGACAATTTGGACGTTACTGAGTTCAGGATAAATTAACTTATAAATCTTTAAAATTTATTCTTGAACATGTTTTATTGAATTGTCATCATCATCATGCTTATATTATGTTGAAAGTCATCTTTGGCTTACATGCATAGATGGACTTGGTATGATTATGACCAGGGATTATTCGATATAATCATGACCGTAATGTGACGAATGATGCGGTAAAAGTCTTCATTGGCCTGTGGTTCATTGGTGGACAGTTGTTGGTATGATTATGACCAGGGATTATTCGGTATAGTCATGACCGTTGATGATTACATGAATATCCTTGGTCGTGGAGCAGAGATGATTCAATTTTATTTTTTAAGCTGAGTCTCAGATATAAAGTTGATGAAAACTTTTTAAATCATAGAAGACAATAGATTTTATACTTTACTTGACTCTTCTAATGGATTTCTTATTCCGCTGCAGTTTTTGATCTAAAACTTGTTGTCTATTATATTCTATTAGTTGTTATACTGTTGAAGGCTATTGATAATTTATTCTGTATTATCTTAGTCATAATATTTCTTACCGGGCTAGTTGAGCTCACCCTTTCTTTCACTATTCTCTTCAGGAAATGAGAACGTAGCTGAGACTAGTCGGGGAACAGAGTGATGGTCCTAGATGGTGCATTAGTAGTCCTCACTATTCTATAAAATAGTGTGATAATAAATGTAATGAGGACTCCATTGAGTGTGGATATTGCCTAGATGACAATATTTATATTAAAACTCACAGCCTATGTTTTGTCGTATTTTACACGACTGTTGTATAATTAAGTTATATTTTTATTCAGTACCTTATATCTGGCGACCCAAGATGGGTGATGTATACCTGTTTTGGGGGCGTTGCATCATATATTATATATACATAATCTTTACAACTGATATGAGTTTCATGATTTTATCTCAAATTTGTTGAACAAATCTCTTCCCTCTTTCTATTGGAAGCTTTCGAACGGCTGCTCACTAATTCAGATAAGGTCTAGTTATTTGTTTACTTATTAATATATATTGTTAATTCTCTTATTATAATAAATCCAATTATTTTTATGACCCAAATTTTATCAAATTATTTATCCATCACATATTAATATTTATTAGCCCATATAAAATAAATAACTAATTTGACCCTATAAAAGACAAAGTCTAATTAATAACTAGTTTTATCCACCTTTATGTTTATTTGGAAGTCTTTAGAAATCTTTAGAGATGAGGTAAGACTTTGGATAAGAGTTGATAGTTATAATTTTCATCTAAAGTCTGTCAAACTCTACCATTTGATATAAAATTTTAAAATCTATGACTTTTTGAATACCAAAATACTTTTATAGACTTTATAAAAATCTTAATTCAATATCACCTAACTTTTAAAGACATTAAAAAGTTGTAATTAAAACCACTAAACTTTTATAAACTCTTTAAATGTCTTGATTGAATACAACTAAACTTTTAAAATCTTTAAAAATCTTAATTGAATACACCCCCTTGGTCAACTTTTGTTGGAAACTTGAGAAATGATAAAAGGTTTATATTGGGAAGTGATGTATTGTTATATCACCTTCTCTCTCATATTATCATTATAACATCTCTTCTATTTAATGTGAGAATAACAAAAAAATAGTAAAGTTTCTAGAAATTAATATACTTATTGGAATGCGAGAATAACAATAAAAATGATCTAGAGAATTGATTCATGTGGAAAAAAACAAGGAATAATTAATGTTGGGGTTATTTAAAAGTGAATGGATACTTCAATTAAATAGTAATTTAAAAGGACAATTTAAATAAAAAAAAGTGTATTATTAATTAACGTGTCAAAACTAATTAGAAAGTTTAATACGGGACAAGGAGAGGGTATCTCATATTGGGTTGGGGGGCGGTCCGGTGCACCTCTTGACCGGTACCGTCCGGTGAACCTTTTTATTTTTATTTTTTTACCACAATTATGAGAATAATAAATAAAAAATAATAGAGCAAGTTCGAAAAAAAAATTATAAAGAAAGTTTATTTTTTATTGAAAAAACACTGTAAACCACTATAAACAATTTACGGTGTTTTTTCAATAAAAAATATACTTTTTTTACAATTTTTTGTTCAAACTTATTTTATTATTTTTTATTTATTATTCTCATAATTGTGGTAAAAAAAAAAGGTGCACCGGATGCCCCCAATCTTCTCATATTGAGTTCATCGAACACAATCACACATAAATATATGAGTCCTTCTAGGGGGACATTTTTTTAGTGATATTTCTAGTGACATTTTTTTTAATTTTTTTTGATTTTTTTTGTAGTACCTCCCAAAAAATATATAGTATTTATTCCAACTGAAATTTTTATAAAAAACAGTGTTTTAGGTGTAATTTGAATACATACAAAAAATAGGGCATGTACAGTCTGTACAACCCTGTTTCTTGTATGTATCCAAATTACACATAAAATATTGTTTTTTACAAAAATTTAAGTTGAAATAAATACTATACATTTTTTGGGAGGTATTAAAAAAACCAAAAAAAATAAATTAAAAAAAATGTCATTAGAAATGTCATTAAAAAAATGTCCCCCTAGACTTATTGTAAATATATTCAAGCACAACCGTGACAACGGAGTAATGAAATAATCCACAATTAATGATGTGATTGTATTAAGTTCGTAATGTGCTATATATCTCTCTTTATAGTATATAGAGTGAGAGAGAGAAATAACTGCTCTGAAACTATGTCACAATTTCACTTCAAATATTAATTCTAATTCCTTCCTGAAACAACCCGGGTCAAATCCCGAGTCCGGAACAAATCTTGGGTCAAATCCCAAGTCCGAATCGAATCAAATCCATCCAAATAAGGCCTCAAACCACTGGCCCAATAGTATCTTCTTGGGTCATCTAGCCCACCACAGGCTCCCAAAAGGTCATGACTTGAAGGTACTATTGGTAGTTACTTAATTCCTTATATGCAGACAATTTTCCCCCTATCTTTCGATGTGGGACTGGGGTGTTACAAACTCCCCCACTTAAATTTCTGACGTCCCCGTCAGAATCCGATCACACACACGGGCCCAAAGATCTTTGCCTCCCTAGCCATTGTGAGATAATACCGGCTGGCTTCGTGTCCCCACCTCCGGACCTTCATCTCTCTATTGTGGGATAATACCACCAGCCTTCGTGTCCCCACCTCCGGCAACCCGATCGGATGACCCGACCCGAGCTTTCGAGAGTCGGCTTTGATACCATATGAAACAACCCGGGTCAAATCCCGAGTCCGGAACAAATCTTGGGTCAAATCCCAAGTCCGAATCGAATCAAATCCATCCAAATAAGGCCTCAAACCACTGGCCCAATAGTATCTTCTTGGGTCATCTAGCCCACCACAGGCTCCCAAAAGGTCATGACTTGAAGGTACTATTGGTAGTTACTTAATTCCTTATATGCAGACAATTTTCCCCCTATCTTTCGATGTGGGACTGGGGTGTTACACTTTCTCTCTCATACTCTTCATCTCTCAAATCTCTCCTTCATTGTTGTTGAAAAAATACGAATAAATATAGGATTCAACTATAAAATAAAAGAAGGACAGAAATAAAACTTATCGATGTAGAGCAAATTATGTTGAGCAGAGGCGTGCAATGCACTGTCCTTAAGTAGAAATTTCGCCCCTCGGAGAACTTTTTTTCTCGGTGCTAAGGTCACTGACGAAATCCTACTTCAGGATTCAACGGCTCTTCA
Organism: Panax japonicus; assembly: GCA_020205505.1. NCBI lineage: Eukaryota > Viridiplantae > Streptophyta > Magnoliopsida > Apiales > Araliaceae > Panax > Panax japonicus. The sequence goes on from CM035091.1 coordinate 87,340,429, forward strand.
CCCAACTAACCAGCACTTGAAATAGTTGAATGACCCATGAACAACTTCTAATTTCTCTTACTCAAACTCAAAATATAAACTGTGTATAACAACAAAATATATATATGAATTATTGTTTATATACATATAATATATATGTATATAGAGTAAGGATCAAGTGCATACCCCTTATCTTACTCACCCGTGCTCACCCCCCTTTGGGCGACGGTTTCGATCATACAACCGTCGTTTATACTTTTAGCGACGGACAACCTATAGCGTCGCTAAAAGTATAGACGACGGTTTCGTTGTATGACCGAAACCGTCGCCTAAAGGGGGGTTAGCACGGGTGAGTAAAATAATGGGTATGCACTTGATCCGGACTGATATATATATAATACTTGCAAAGGATAGTATATATATATATATAATATGTGTAAGAGAATAGAATTTTGAAGTGACACCAGCTTGGTTACTATAATATATATATGTATAATGCTAGGCGCAAGCTTTATCAAATATGGCAGTAATCATTCTTTCCACCAAGTAACTAAGCTCTTTATATAGGAAAACAAAGTAGCAACGGTAACAAAGATGCAACGGTAATATAATAATTAATATCTCAATAATAAGAATTTAATATATATTTAACCGTTACAAATCTTCATAAATATGTATTATAACTCATTTAATTTACACATTAAACTCTTTTAATGGTACATCATTAAATAAAATATAAAAATATTTATTTTTATTTAACTTTGTAATATATTATTTGTATAAAATACAACAATCCCCCACATATTTTTAGTAAAAATAAAATAAATTGAGTAAGAAAATTAAGAATGCAGTGCGTTAACACTGGTGTCTTTTGGACTATGAACCAATGTATAGAGTGAATAGGATTTGATTCAAAGGAATTTGGTGAAATAAAAATTTCTATGAATCAGTAATCATATTACTCACACTACAAACTTTGATTAGAAGTTGTTCTACGCGATTTGGCACATTTTGGCCTTGCACCATACCTGGAATTCATGAGCGCTCTAGAAAACCCATCTTGTTTTCATAAGAGGCGGCCCACCTCTACACTCATATAGGTGTTTCCATCAAATGTGTTCTACAGTTAAACACATGAAACAACCCGGGTCAAATCCCGAGTCCGGAACAAATCTTGGGTCAAATCCCAAGTCTGAATCGAATCAAATCCATCCAAATAAGGCCTCAAACCACTGGCCCAATAGTATCTTCTTGGGTCATCTAGCCCACCACAGGCTCCCAAAAGGTCATGACTTGAAGGTACTATTGGTAGTAACTTTATTTCCTTATATGCAGATAAATTTTTTCCCCTATCTTTCGATGTGGGACTGGGGTGTTACAAACTCTCCCACTTAAATTTCTGACGTCCCCGTCAGAACCGATCACACACACGGCCCAAAGATCTGTGCCTCTCTAGCCATTGTGGGATAATACCGGCTGGTTTCGTGTCCCCACCTCCGGACCTTCATCTCTCCATTGAGGGATAATACCACCAGCCTTCGTGTCCCCACCTCCGGCAACTCGATCGGATGACCCGACCCGAGCTTTCGAGAGTCGGCTCTGATACCATATCTGTAACACCCCCTTCTCGAAAAGGAAAGGGAGGTCACGCACAAAGCACAACAAACCTCAAAATAGTAAACTGAGCACTAATAACTTCAACATATGTAATAATGATATCCACCAATAAAGTACTAATTATAATTCTACAACTAGAGTCAAAATAATCAAAACTTAAAAATTGAAACAACCTAGATTGATGGTCAAAGACAACTCTCTTATTACACTAGCCCTGAATCACCCCTGCAAACCTGCCGGAAGAAAAACACAGCATGAGCCAATTGCCCAGTACGAATATAAAGGTACAAAAGATATACAACTGAAATACGAAATCAACATAGACAAAATATTACCTCTGACAAAAATAAAACTCCAAAGATATGAATAGAATATATCTAAACCAACGAGAATAACGAAACAAACAGAGGAGTAAAGAAAATAATGAACTGAAATAACTAACCCAATTAATTGAAAGGAGACGAAACAAACTGAAACGAAACGAAAAAAACTAATACCATAAAATAATAGGCTGAAACAAATGGCTGGGGTTATTTCATACCGATTGAGCTCAGAAATATACCTTGCCACATAGGCAAGTCAAAACAATGTCATACAGGCAAGTCAAAACCATGCCACACAGGCAAGTCAAATGATGCCACACAGGCAAGTCAAAACCATGCCACACAGGCAAGTCAAAACCATGCCACACAGGCAAGTCAAAATAATGCCACACAGGCAAATCACACATTGGACCGCGAATCCAAATGTATGTAAATCGGATAGGTGTGTTTGACACAACATCACCAATCCGCAGAACAGAAAACTAGGGTTAACCCATACGCCTCCCACAACAAAACACCAAATGGCCCACTTACTCCGGAGCCCAAAATGGAGACGCCGTGGACTAATCACACCGCCACGGAAAGTGTCATGTCTCTCGTGCCAAGACGACACGCCTGTGGTACCCCCACAGGTGGTTATAGCTCAGGTATACCCTATGGTATATTCTAACAAAATATCATGTCACAACACATGCGACATAATACTAACAAAAGGGTTCTATATGTACATGTTGAACCAAATCAAATTATAGTCACAAGATTTCAAAAAGAAGGTAGCAACATGTACCGCTCTACAATTATCAAAAATAAATACTAAACATGATATCCTAATTCAAAGAGTACAAATACGAGTCCAAGGTGTCAACTCTAAAATGAAACAAATATATGAATTTCACAAGAAATAATTATGTGAAATAATAATAGAATTTCGAAATAAGGGACAAAACGAACAAATCAAATTTAACAAGAATGTCGCTGAAAGAGCACGGAATCCGTACCTGATACTTCCAAACCATTTATAGCACACTCCACAAAATTTTATCCTCAAATGCCAACGATATCAAATACGAAACGTTATTCATCACCTAAACATATTCACCTTAAATTAAAAATAATTCAAACTAATAATTCTAAAATAATTCATAATCTATTTAATATGTCTTTACTCATCGCTTTATATCAATTATTAATACTCCAAAATTTATATTCCAAGTATAACTCTTTAAATTCTTTTCGTCCAAACTAATTACACAAATTAACAGAATAAATTAATAATCCATACGCTAAATTACTAATTAATAAACCTTTTCCCCAAAATTTATTATTATTAAAATATTCTTGTAAATTTCATTTTTTTTTTGAATAATCTTAAATATTACATTAGTCAACATATTATAATTGTTAACAAAAATATCATAGCAGTATGCATATACAATAGTTATATATCAATATCCATGATGTTTTCTAACTTAGAGGTTCATCCAATTTCATTTTCATACTATCATGATTTTGTTGCTCCACATGTAACTATGGATTTTTTTGTTATTTATTTAATAATTCTCAATTCCCATTACCATCACAAGACTCTTTAATGACATGACCCATTCATGAAAATATAAGCATTAAATCATCAACTTTACATACAAGCGGTCAGAAAGAATGTGTCCGATCAATCACATACATATACTTACTATTATAATATATATATATATATATATATATATATATATATATATATATATATACACCAATTGAAGAAATCTTATCACATGATACTCAAAGTCATCTTACTTGGGTTAAATTTCTTATTCCAAATGGCCGATAAACAAGATATAGTCGTCTCCTTTTCTTATTGTTCCACTACGCAATTTCTCCACACTAAGAGGCGGCTTCCTCCTCTCTCTTTCTTGGGTTGTATAATAAAAAATAAGATTAGGTTTAGTTATTTATTCACTTAAAAATAGATTTTATTAATTAATATATTTATTAACACTCCAAATTTTAATATTACTCAAATACAAATTAGACCCAATTAGTATAAAAGCCCAAATTAATGTAATCACATACTTATTATAGTCCACAATAATTAAATACAATTTGGCCCAAAATAAAAACAAAGTCCAATTAATATATTTTAAAACGAAATAAATATTTTTTTTATTATTATTATTTAATATATATATATATATATATAATTTTTTTTCGGGTATTACATCACCTACCCCTTAAAAAGATTCCGTCCCCGGAATCAAAAGATTCTGTAACACCCCCTTCCCGAAAAGGAAAGGGAGGTCACGTGCAAAGCACAACAAACCTCAAAATAAATAAACAAAGCACTAATAACCTCAAATAAAATATTAATAGTGGTGATCCAACAATAATGTAATAAGTACAATTCTCTAAACTGAGTCAAAATAATCAAAACTTAAAATATGAAACAACCCGGGTCAAATCCCGAGTCCGGAACAAATCTTGGGTCAAATCCCAAGTCCGAATCGAATCAAATCCATCCAAATAAGGCCTCAAACCACTGACCCAATAGTATCTTCTTGGGTCATCTAGCCCACCACAGGCTCCCAAAAGGTCATGACTTGAAGGTACTATTGGTAGTAACTTTATTTCCTTATATGCAGACAAATTTTTCCCCCTATCTTTCGATGTGGGACTGGGGTGTTACAAACTCCCCCACTTAAATTTTTGACGTCCCCGTCAGAACCGATCACACACACGGCCCAAAGATCTTTGCCTCTCTAGCCATTGTGGGATAATACCGGCTGGCTTCGTGTCCCCACCTCCGGACCTTCATCTCTCCATTGTGGGATAATACCACCAGCCTTCGTGTCCCCACCTCCGACAACTCGATCGGATGACCCGACCCGAGCTTTCGAGAGTAGGCTCTGATACCATATGAAACAACCCGGGTCAAATCCCGAGTCCGAAACAAATCTTGGGTCAAATCCCAAGTCCGAATCGAATCAAATCCATCCAAATAAGGCCTCAAACCACTGACCCAATAGTATCTTCTTGGGTCATCTAACCCACCACAGGCTCCCAAAAGGTCATGACTTGAAGGTACTATTGGTAGTAACTTTATTTCCTTATATGCAGACAAATTTTTCCCCCTATCTTTCGATGTGGGACTGGGGTGTTACAACACATCACCCAACAGGACTATGGAAAACATTATGAGTATATAACTCAACCTCTAACACTGTAGAATTACACTATCGTACACCATAGGGATTAACTCAAATATTTATAAAATTGATAGTGTCTCAACCAATCAACCAATGACTTATTATATTAACCATATGAACCTACTTCCTGGGATTACCATTCATATAGGTTGGGTTACCATCACTGTTGATTTTTGTAATAGACAGAGTCCCATCCCCCTCGATGTATTGCTCATTAGCCTCTTGCTTAGTGACTTTGTCAGAGGATCCACAAGATTTAACTCTTATCTTACAAAGTTAAGGGATATAATTCCATCACATAACAACGGTTTCACAATATTATGTCTTAGGCGTATATGCCTACTCTTGCCATTATAGCTCTTATTCTTAGCTCTGCCTATAGCAGCTTGGCAATCACAATGTAGATACACAGATGAAACTGGTCTCGTCCATAAAGGAATATTTTCCAAAAGATTTCTGAGCCACTCTGCTTCAGAAATTGCCTTCTTTAAGGAAATAAACTCAGAATCCATAGTAGAGCGAGTTATACAAGTCTGTTTAGTAAACTTCTAAGAAACTGCACCTCCTCCTAAGGTAAATATGTAGTCACTCATGGATTTGATCTCATCTGAATCAAAAATCCAGTTGGCATCATTATAGCCCTCAAGAACTGCATAATCACCGCAGTAATACAAACCAAATCCAATAGTACCTCGCAGATACTTGATTATTCTACATAAAGTAGTCTAATGATCCTTATTAGGATTATAAGTGTATCTGCTGAGTCTATTAACTGCAAATTAGCAGTTTTAGAACTAATTTTTCTTTTTTAGGGTCAGGTAATAATACCTTAGTAAGACACCCCCACACTTTAAGACATTTCAAGTTAGGTAAATGATTTTTCCAAAGCTCAAAATTTGTTTTTCCAGTTTTCACCAACAGGTAACTTTATATACACACAAGTATTCAAACTTGACTACTCATATTGGGAATTGAAATTTTAAACTTTGTTCTCAGTTTAGCCCACCAATAAAGAGTCACTAAACGTAGATTAAAAAACATAAAGCCAAAAACCTCTAGCAGAAAATAGAGATTACCATTGTCAAACACGTCACAATCTACTTTAAATAATTTGACATTTCCCCTAACCAACCAACAAATTTTTTTTTAGAGACCCCAAGTGATCAGTTTCATCTTATGAAGACTAGCATAATGCTATAAATAAGAACATCATTTAAAAAGGTTCACTGGCTAAAAGGATGAGTCTCAAACCCACACTACTTGAAAATGGAATGATTATAGTGCTAGTTACTAAACTAACCCTTAGACTTCGTAATAAAGGCCCACACATTCATATCAAATTACATTATATTCCACGACTCATTAATTCTAGAATAGCAAAAAATCTCATCACTACTCTAATTATGTCATCAGAATAAAATTTAAAAAAAACATCACTGATATGGCATGGCATACCAAAAAACTCTTTAAATCATCTATAATAATCAATATCACCTGAAATGTAAGGGACCTTTTGGATGTTGACAATATGATCATTGAAATTATATTTTACAATAGAGCTCAGTCCATGAATGTCCCAGATTTTAAAGCTGGGTCAACACAAGGTTTCAATTACGCAATTCACATTATCTTAGAATTTCCAGGATGCATCTGTAAAACCAAGTGAAATTATCAGTATCCATCTATAGGACCAACATATCAATCAGGCTCAAAAATTACCATATTAAACTAAGTAATTTTATCTCACTCAAAAAATCCAAACAAATAAATCAACCGGGTTCAATTATAGAGTCTACGCTTTTATATAATACCCATTAATCTCACCAATATAGTTAATGTAATGAACAGAAAATATCAAACCCATCAATTAAAAGGAAAGACCAACTAAACTCAACAAGTGAACTTTTAAACATGTTCCTGTTGTGATTCTGATAATGTCAATAGTGCTGACAAGATTGCACCATTGTATGCAACATGCTTTAGAGCATTTAATCCGAGATCTGTTTGATAGAGCAAAGCATTTAAGAATTAGGAAATTACATAACGAGATCTTCAGTTTCAAACATGCAAACCCCATAATACAAAATCTAGGCATAGTTATAATACAACTTTTCATTAAATTTCCTTGTTCTTGCTTTCTATTATTTATATCACAATACTCATGCAGAATACCTTTGAGCAGCAAAAGAGATGACTGACATCACATGATTACCGATTGTAATTTTCTTCATTTTTTTCTCCAGTGAAACTTTTCTAACAAAGGGAATAAATTAAAACGAAAATTGGATGCACTCTATAACTGAAAGCAAAACAATCACAGTAGGAAAAAAAAAATTAGTTCACAGGGAATGAAAATTAACCTTTGTATCAGATTCGTCGCCAGCATTATAGGAACATATAAGAATCCAAGAAATTTTCTACTTAAGATTGTTGGAAAAATATGAATAAATATAGGATTCAACTATAAAATAAAAGAAGGGCAAAAATAAAACTTATCGATGTAGAGAAAATTATGTTGAGCATATGCACTGTCATTAAGTAGAAATTTCGCCACTCGGAGAACTTTTTTTCTCGGTGCTAAGGTCACTGACGAAATCCTACTCCAGGATTCAACGGCTCTTCACCCAACTAACCAGCACTTGAAATAGTTGAATGACCTAGGAACAACTTCTAATTTCTCTTACTCAAACTCAAAATATAAACTGTGTATAACAACAAAATATATATATGAATTATTGTTTATATATATATAATATATATGTATATAATACTTGCAAAGGTTAGTGTATATATATATATATATATATATATATATATATATATATATAATATAAAACAGAGCGGAGAGAGAAAATAGACAAATGTCACATCAAGTTTACGTCAGCTGCTCTCTCTCTCATTCCAGTTTATTCAAATTTCAAACCCTCTATCTATTCTACCACACACACAGAGCTCTCTCTCTCATTCCCCCTACATACAAATATGTGTTCTCATTATGTTTCAGATTTACAATTGTTTAATTTTGACTCACATATTTCGATAATTTTTAAATTTCAAATATTTTCAGGTATATATTGAAGGATACATGGTGTAAGCTGTAAAGTAAAGTGTCTTATACTCAACATGTTGTTTCTCTATTTTATGCATGTATGTATTCATTGTGTTTCGTCTTTTGTAAAGTTAGCTAATTATACATGGTTATGATGATTTTGGGTATGGAATGATGGTTTTTATGGTGGTTTGGCTATGTATGGATGATTGTAGTTTTGTAAACATGTTTAGATTTTTTTGGATATCTATTTTTAAAGGAAACTCTGCCGAAATTTCTTGAAATTAGTAGCGACTAGCTTGATATTTTGGTGGTTGGATGTGTTGATGATTGAGTATGTATTAATTTCTTCATATATGTATTTTTTTGTGTTCCGTATTTTGTAAATTTAACTAATTATGCATGGTTATGATTATTTTTGGTATGGAATGATGATTTTTTTGGTAGTTTGGATATGTGTGGATGATTGTAAGTTTTATAGACATGTTTATATTTGTTTGGATATCTATTTTTAAAGGAAATTCTGTCGAATTTTTTGAAATTAGTAGCGACTAGCTTGATGTTTTGGTGGTTAGATATGTGTTGATGATTGTGTGTTCCGTATTTTGTAAAGTTAACTAATTATACATGGTTATGATGATTTTGGGTATGAAATGATAATTTTTTTTGTGGTTTCGATATGTAATGATGATTGTAAGTTTTGTAGATAGGTTTAGAATTTTTTGGATATATATTTTTAAAAGAAATTTTGCCGAAATTTCTTGAAATTAGTACCGACTAGCTCGATGTTTTGGTGGTTGGATATATATTGATGATTGAGTATGTATTAATTGTTGTGGTGATATGTGTCTTTAGATAATGTAATATTTTTCAAATTTTAATTTAATTTTTCGTTACACCGTGCCTTCAGGCACGGGTTATAGCTAGTATATATATATATATATATAATATGTGTAAGAGAATAGAATTTTGAAGTGACACCAGCTTGGTTAATATAATATATATATATGTATAATGCCGGTCCGGATCAAGTGCATACCCCTTATCTTACTCACCCGTGCTTACCCCCCTTTAGGCGACGGTTTCGGTCATACAACCGTCGTCTATACTTTTAGCGACGGACAAACAAATAGCGTCGCTAAAAGTATAGACGACGGTTGTATAACCGAAACGTCGCCTAAAGGGGGGTAAGTACGGGTGAGTAAGATAAGGGGTATGCACTTAATCCTTAGGCGCAAGCTTTATCAAATATGGCAGTAATCATTCTTTCCACCAAGTAACTAAGCTCTTTATATAGGAAAACAAAGTAGCGACGGTAACAAAGATGCAACGGTAATATAATAATTAATATCTCAATAATAAGAATTTAATATATATTTAACCGTTACAAATCTTCATAAATATGTATTATAACTCATTTAATTTACACATTAAACTCTTTTAATGGTACATCATTAAATAAAATATAAAAATATTTTTTTTATTAAATTTTGTAATATATTATGTGTATAAAATACAACAATCGTCACCATGTGTGTGCCACAAATGCTAATGAATACATATAGAATGAACAAAGTAGAGAAAATCAGATTAGTATAATAGTTTCTCTCTCTCTCTCTCTCCTCTCTTTTTTTAGTCAAAACCCCTAGCTTCCATTTAATAATATATCCCAGCCAAGAGTTGATTCAATTATGGAGTATCTGTAGATATATACTATCAATAGAATATATATAAAGCTAGCGGGAATCTGAAACCCCCCACTTTTCTAAAGTTTAAAAAGTTAATTTAGCAGGCGTCGAATCATCTCACGTTGCATGCGGCCCTATCTATGCACTTATTTCACTCCTTTCTATTAATATCATTGTTCAAAATTAGAAATATCTTTTAATTTGTTAAAATTTTCAATTTTAAAATTAATATGAATTATTTAATTTTAATAGTAACTATAATGAGCTAGTTTTTATAATTTTTTATTTTTTTTAAATTTACATAAAATTGTATTAATTTAAAAAAATTAAGAACTTAAGAATTAATGTCAAAATTAATATATATTTAATTTTAAAACGAATGAAGTATTATTCACCCATGCACTTTTTTCTTTCCTACCATTATTAGTCATCCATGCACTTCTTTCTTTCTTTCTTTCTTTCTTCTTTCTTTCTTTCTTTCTTTCTATTATTATTGTTGTTTCCGGTCTTAGTACTATAGTAGTACCACCTACTCCATATAGGAAAAGAAAAAAATCTCTTAACTTCTAAACTTTCAAACTTCTACAAGAATGATATGATGACTATTCTTCATTCTTTTCTTCAATATATATATATATATATATATATATATATATATGCTGACTCTCTCCGGTGAATTATAAGAGGCGAACTAAAAATGAATTAGTTATAACGACAGATAAAACCGTCGATATAGCCGGTTTATTTTTAATTTGTTCCCTATGGTTCGCTGAAGAAATGATATATATATATATATATGTTAACGCCTGATTTTGTACGCATGACAAAATCACCAAAACAGCAGGCCAAAATAGCGCCAACTGTTGATGGAGTAATTGTTGTGAAATCAAACTCACGAAATACACTCACATAAACATAAATAAAGAAATATAAAGTATGAACACAAGAATTTACGTGAAAACCCAATTGAGAAAAAACCACGGAGAGAGAGTAATCCACTATAATAATATTGAGATTACAAGTTGTGTATTTGTGTTGTATCTCTTGTGCCCTATCATATTGTCTTCTATTATCTTCTCTAACCCTAGCTTGTAGCCGTATATATAGAAGCAACCTCCACCTGCATCCAATTAAGAGAAGGATTCATTATCCCTCCAAATAAGGAAATACAATCCTATTTTAATAAGGACTATTCCACTGTCATAATAAATACATATGGGCCATCACCAAATCCGGACCATTAAACAGATTTGGCTGCACCATGGCTAGACCCAAATAATCACACTCCAACATTGCCCCCAGTCTCTTTTTTGTAAAGAACTTATAAATGAGAGAGTATACAAATTTATCCCAACAAAACGACCAAATTTGCCGAAGACAAAATATCACACCTGAACTCCATGTGTCGAACAAAATTTGTTGGCTCCCAATATCGCTACCCCACTCCTCTTGTTCACTCATAAAATAGATAAACAATTTCCCTTATTACTACCGAAGATATAAAGAACCAACCTTGTACCAACCGAACCAACCTTATCACTACCGAAGATATAAAGAACTAACCTTATACCAACCGAACCAACCTTATCACAACCGAACCAACCTTATACCAACCGAATATATATAAAGAACCAACTTTATCACATCCGAACCAACCTTATCACAACTGAATATATATAAAGAACCAACCTTATCACAATCGAACCAACCTTATCACAACCGAACACCAATTATAAAGTTCGTTCCGAGGAACTAATCGTATTCGTTCCGAAGAACCGTATAAATGTTTATTTCGACCGTTTGGGAGGACGTTGGTCCGTCCGGAAAGATATTGTCCGATCGAGATGATGATGGTCCGTCCCAAAGGATCCAACCTTCTTTTTTTTTTTGGGGGGGGGGGGGGGTTGGGGGTGTGGGATGTATACATAATTACTGAATATATTTTTTCTGTGGGAGCGGGGCGGGAGTTTATACATAATTACTGATTTTTTTTTGGCGAATGAGGATGTATTCATAATCACTGAATATTATTTTTTTGGAGGTGGGAGGTGGGAGGTGGGGGGTGGGGCGGGATAGGTGTGTATACATAATTAGTAAATATTATTTTTTTTAGGGTGTGGTTGGGGGTGAAGGTGTGGGTGTGGGGGGTTTGGTATATTTTTTTTATGATGTGTGTTATACTTCCATTACTGTTACTTTCAAGGTTGTGATTTGCTGTAGAAATGCTTCTTTCTCTGTCTCATTCTAGGCTAAATCGGATTCCACCTTCAATGGCAATTGACTAATATGAAGAAGGTTCATTTCTTTCGCATTAAAGAAAGGCACACACACACACACACACACACACACACACACACACACACACACACATATATATATATATATATATACGGAGTCTCTAAAGCGAACATTTAAAAGCGAACCGTCGTCTTTGGTGTCTATGGCGACGGTTCGACCCGTCCCCAAAGACTACATGGCTATGGCGACGGATCGAACCGTCGCCATAGACACCAAAGACGACGGTTCGTCTTTGGTTCGCTCTTTAAGGTTCGCTTTAGAGACGGACCGTATATATATATATATATATATATATATATATATATATATATATATATATATATAGAGAGAGAGAGAGAGAGAGAGAAGGATCCTGTCCGGACTCCCGGACAGGGTTAAAATATGGACCATTAATTTTTAATTTTTTTTGTATTTTTTAAAACAACTAAAAAAAGTTAATATTTTATAGAACTTGAATTTTTACATAATACAGTATTTTGGGTGTGATTTGGATACATATAACAAAACATATATGTACGTCTGTACATACATATTTTTTTATATGCATCAAAATCACACCCAAAATACTATATTATGTAAAAATTTCAGTTCCGTAAAATATTAAACTTTTTTTAGTTGTTTTTTAAAAAAAGAAAAAAAAAAGGTCCGTATTTTATAAAATTCAAGATCCCGGACTGGATCCGGTTCTAGTCCGGAAGCCCGGATTTTAGTCCCGTTCGAACTTTTTTTTTTCCTTTTTTTAAAACAACTAAAATAATATTTGATATTTTATGAAATTGAAATTTTCCATAATACAATAGTTTTGGGCGTGATTTGGGTACCTATAACAAAACATGTATGTACAGTCTATGCAGACAGTACCACCATTTTTTGGTATAAATATCCAAATCACCCTTAAAACATTGTATTATGAAAATATTTCAGTTTCATAAAATATTAAATATTTTTTTAGTTGTTTTTAAAAAACAGCAAAATAAAAATAAAAAAATTTGGGTCCATTTTTGATCAGGTCCGGGAGTCTGGATGTAAGACCCCAACTTTTATAAATAAAGATTAATTTTTTCGAAATATATTTTTGAATATTATGGTGTGGATATGATATAATGTTATAGTTGTGGGTATTGTTTACAAGTTTTGCAAAGTAAGCAAGTGGTTATATTATATTCGATTGGTCGGAGAATATTCGTTTTAACAGAGAATATTCGTACGACGGCACAATCATTGGTGGACCCCACAACGAAGTACTGTCGTAGTAAGAAAACGACATAATTATCTTTTTATAAAAATAACGACGAAAGTATTACCGTTAAAACTGTTGATTTACCCGGTAGTAAAAGTACAGTAATACGTGTGGTTGCATAGTAGCACACGGTATTGGTTATTGATGCTTACGTGAGAAGTCACTCAATTATACTCAATTATTTCTATAGTAATTGTTGCATCATATCTCTCATATTATTGATTCAATTATTATCAGTATCATCTCCATAATATTTTATATTATTAAATCAATAATTGAGACGACAAAATTATTCATATTATTAATTGCAATATTGACAATGTCTAGAAAGTTCTGTTAAGGAGAGGTTTAGTCACCTAATTGCGCGTCAATAGGGAGAAATCCTTATCGAAAAGCCCCCTCTTTCCTGGGAATGATCTGGTTGTTAAATTTTTGAGTTATAATATTAATAATGAATAAGTTCGTGTTGATTAAAGATGAATTTGATATTTTCATTGTGATGAGATTATTAGTGTTAATGGAAATCGACTTCTATTTCGATAATAATGGATGTCTGGTGGTTATATTGACCAATCAGATAATTAATCGGATAAATGAGCAATTAATTGCTATTATTTCACATGCTTATAACTATTTGTTCACATGTATGTACTATTGTTTCACATTCATGTATTATTAGGGGAAGTGGTGCAAGATTGATAATACTTGCATGACTAAGTTAAAAATAGAGGTACTCCATTTTTAACTTAGTCATGCAAGTATTATTAATCTTGCACCAACTCCCCTAATAGTACATGAATGTGATTCAATAGTACACACATGTGAACAAATAGTTATATAAGCATGTGAATTAGTAACAATTAATTGCTCATTTATCCGATAAATTACCCGATTTATCAATATAACCCACAGACATCAATTATCATCGGAATAGATGTCGATTTCACTAACACTAATAATCCCAACACAATAGAACTATCAAATTCATCTTTAATCAACACGAACTTATTCATCATTAATATTACAACTCACAATATTTTACAACCAGGTCGTTTCCAGGAAAGATTGGGCTTTCCGATAAGGATTTCTCCTTATTGACGCACAATTAGGTGACCAAACCTCTCCTTGACAGAACTTTTAGACATTATCAATATTGTAAATAATAATATGAATAACTTTGTCGTCTCAATTATTGATTTAATAATATAAAATATTATGCAGATGATACTGTGACAATAATTGAATCATTAATATGAGAGATATGATGCATCAATTACTGTAGCAATCATTGAGTATAATTGAGTGACTTCTCACATAAGCATCAATAACCAATACCGTGTACTACTACGCAACCACGCGTATTACTGTACTTTTACTACCGGGTAGTTCAACAGTTTTAATGGTAACACTTCTGCCGTTATTTTTATAAAAAGATAATTCTGTCGTTTTCTTACTACAACAATACCTCCGTTGTGGGGTCCACCAATGATTGTGCCGTTCTACGAATATTTCCTGATAAAACGAATATTCTCGACCAATCAAATATTATATAACAACTTGCATACTTCGCAAAATTTATAAATACTACCCACAACTATAACATTATATCAAATGGTGTATCAAATGCACACCATAATATTAAAAATTTTATTCCGAGAAAATTAAATATTTATTCATAAAATCTGGGGTCTCACAGCAGGGATGATGTGATTTATTTATTCAACTGAGTCTCAGCAATAAAAGTGATGAAAAATCTTTTAAATCATAGAAGATAGTAGATTTTATTCTCTACTTGACTCTTCTAATGGATTGCTTGTTCCACTGCAGTTAAACTTGATGTTTGTTATATTTTATCAGTTTAACACTAGTTGAAGGCTAATGATAAATTATGCTCCATTATCCTAGTCATAATATTTCTTACTGGACTAGTTGAGCTAAATGAGAACGTAGCCGGGACGAGTCGGGGAATGGAATGATGGTCTGAGATGGTGTCATAGTAGTCCTCACTATTCTATAAAATAGTATGATAATAAATGTAATGAGGACTCAATCGAGTGTGGATATTGTTTAGATGACAATATTTGTATTAAAACTTATAGCATATGTTTTGTCGTATTTTACAAGACAGTTGTATAATTAAATTTTTATTTATATTTTGTACCATGTATTTGGCAACTCAAGATGGGTGATGTATACCTGTTTTTGGGGCGTCACACCGGACCTGATCCGCAGTATATATATATATATATATATATATATATATATATATGAGCTGGGATCTTACACAGACCAAAATGACGGACCAAAGCCAATAAAAGACGCGCACAAGATAAAAGGAAAAAACACGCGAAAACAAAACCCATTTGAAATTCCTTTCTGCCATTCGAACCCATTTGAAATCCCTTTCTTTTCTAATTTATAGAAATTGATTGAAGTTTAATGGTTAAATTATTAGAAATTGTTGTGGAAGGTTGTATTGTTCGTGAATCAGAAGGATTCAGAAGTTATAAGGATGTAATGGGTTATGAAGTTGAAATTTATACTTCAATATCCAAATAAAATCTTAACTTATGTATGTTAGGTGTTTGTAAAAATGTCTCAATAAGGTTATTTTGATTAAAACATGAAAAATTAGTTTGTTTTCTCTGTAAAATTGTTGAGGAGATAATGAGTTATAGATTAACTCAATTGAGTTATATATCAATAAATCTAATATACATATAGTAGCTAGTTGAGCCCATGATTGAAGATTTGGGAAAATTCGTTATATTAGTAGAAAAATAAAACAATAGGTGCCCAATACATCGGGGAAAAAAACTTGGGAACAATTACATTTTATAGTACATTTGAAAACATAATTACAAGAAAAGTGCACTCATTAAATATTTACACAATTAATATATTTAAAATTTTATTTTCATTATTAGTACATATTTATGCTTCCTTTAATTATGGGATGTGTTTTAATTCTCCCCCATCTCTCCCACAATTTTCTCCCCATCTCTCCCACGATTTTCTCCCACTCCATTTCTGTTTCCATTCTTCTTCTCCTCCATCCCTCTGCCTCCTCCTGTCCAACCCCTCCCCACCCCCCTCCTCCCGCCTCCCCTCCTCCCTCCTCCCGCCTCCATCTCCTCCCGCCACCCCTCCTCCTCCCCTCCTCCTCCCGCCTCCACCTTCTCCCGCCACCCCTCTTCCCTTCCCCCCCTCCTCCCCTCCTTCCCTCCTTCCGCCTCCACCTCCTCCCGCCTCCCTCTTCCCGCCTCCACCTCATCCCGCCACCCCTCCTCCCCTCCTCCTCCTCCTCCTCCTCCCGCCTCCACCTCCTCCCGCCACCCCTTTTCCCCTCCAACCCTCCTCCCTCCTTCCGCCTCCCTACCCTCCGCCTCCCCTCCTCCCCTCCTCCCCTCATCCCTCCTCCCGCTTCCACCTCCTTCCGCCTCCCCTCCTCCCTCCTCCCGCCTCCACCTCCTCCCGCCCCTCCCTCTCCTCGATCCCTTCGCCTCCCATCGCCACCGGTCCATTCTTTATTTTCACCGGTAACGAAATCTTCCGATAAGGTAACCAATTCAGTTTTATTTAGGTTACTAATTTATTTTGGATGTGATGCAGTTGGTAATCAAACTTCATATAGTTGGTTACCAAATCATTTGATCAGGTAACCAATTCAGTTTTATTAGCTTACTAATATATTTTGATTGTTCTGCAGTTGGTAACCAAAATTTATGCAGTTGGTTACTAAACCTTCCGATAAGGTAACCAATTTAGTTTTATTAGGTTACTAATTTATTTTGGATGTGATGCAATTGGTAACCAAATTTCATATAGTTGGTTACTAAATCATTTGATAAGGTAACCAATTCAGTTTTATTTGATTGCCAATTTTATTTTAAATGTGATGCAGTTACTAATCAAAATCCGTATAAAGGTAACCATTTCAATTTTTGTGGGTAACCAAATCATTAAAAGAAATTCAGAATAGCAACTCTGGTGGCGGCGGCGGCGGCGATGTGGCGGCGGCAGCGGTGGCGGCGAGAGAGGAGGATGATAAACATTAGCTCCTACATAATTTTTTATTTTTACTTTTCTCATTTTGATTTGAATTTTGAAATATGGATTTGAAATTGTTGTTAGAGACAAGATTTGAATTTGAATTTGAATTATTAGTTATCCTTGATTTTAGGTTTCTTTATTAATGTGAATTGTACTATTTTTGTAATATGAGTCCTAATTACACTCTTTTTGTAATTATTTAGTTGATACACTTTTTTTGTAATTACTTTATATTTGTTGTATACTTATGTAAATGACCCAAAAACTTGTTATTTTGGCCTTCTTGAATGTGCGGAGCTTTGTTGCTACCTGCTGCTGAAGAAGCAGAATGTGCGGAGCTTTGTTGCTACCTACTGCTTAAAATAATAATATTTTTTAAATTAGTTTAATGGGGTAATCTGAAAAATTAAAAATTCAATGGTGTAATCAGTAAAATAGTGTCAACTACAGTAGGATAATTCATTAGTTTTGTAGATAAAAACCCAATTTCAAAATAATAATTAGTTTAGTGGGGTAATTTGAAAATTTAAAAGTTCAATTGTGTAATCAGTAAAACTTGCCAACTATAGTGGGCATTTCATTAATTTTACCGATTTCAGTTGATATTTTTATTTTGTAGGTACATGTGATGATTCTTTGCTTCGATGACATTTTAAAGTGTTCTTCCTTATCTTTTGTAAATTCTTATAATTTTAATAAAATTAATTAATTGATAATTTATTTAGTTTTTTATTTAATTTATATAAAGGGACACACTTGAGAAAATTTGCCATGGGCCTTAGAAAATCCAGGACCGGCTCTGGATAAAAAAAATGTTGGATAATGATTTGTTGATATATTTTCAAAGTTTAAGATGTAGAATTTATTGAAAAAACTATTGTGAATGCTCTAAGGTCCTTGACCTTCAGCACAAAATTTAGGTTGTGAGGGTGTGGTTGGACTCATATATTCTTGCTTGTACTAATAAGCTGGGATACTTTCTCAAACAAGCAGTTGTGATAATTTTCTCAAGTAACCTAGGCCAGCTCATGTGATATTTTCCCCTGAAAATGGTTAACATGTTGTACATGTTTTTCTCTATTAATACATGAAGCATATTATTTACTCGAGTTACCTGTTTCTATTATTAGTTAGCCTAATGAAACACCTCATTTGACTTAAAAAATGATTTTGTTTTTGGATACTACCCAAAAATGAACACTTTATTTGACTTTAAAAATGATTGTGTAACATATCTTTTACCAATTGACACATCTTTTTGCAAATTTGAATCTTATTCTCCTTTTGTCCCATAAATATTGTAACATATCTTTTTACACAAAATTTTAAAAACTTTCAAATCTTAATTTGATTTACCGATTGACCCTTATAAAAATATAAACAACACTCAGGAACTCGTGTGAGGGGGCCACTATTATAAATACACACTGCCAAAGCTTGTGTACTGCCATACTCTCCTCCAGGTCCACTACTCCAAAACCCATCACCAATTATTATAAATACACAGCCAAAGCTCGTGTACTGCCGTACTCTCCTCCGCTACTCCAAAACCCATGGAGTTCCTTACCCCATTCCCAATATCCACAAGTTCCGCTATCTTTTCCTTTATACTCTTCTTTTTCTCTCTCCTCTTCTTAACCCAAAAAATCTCAAACAGACAAAAACAACAAAGCAAAGCACCCTCAGAAGCCGCCGGAGCATGGCCCATAATCGGCCACCTCCATCTTCTCGGCGGCCAGCAGCCGCTCCACATAAAATTGGGATCTTGGGCTGACAAGTACGGCCCAATCTTCTCAATCAAGCTCGGCGTATACCAATATCTGGTAGTTAGTGACTCAAAGTTGGCTAAAGAATGTTTTACTACAAACGACAAAATCTTTTCTTCTCGCTCAAAATCATTAGCAGTGGAGCTCATGGGCTATAATTATGCTCTGTTTGCTCTTGGCCCTTATGGTCCGTATTGGCGTCAGGTCCGGAAAATGGTGATGCTTGAGTTTCTATCCCACCGGAGGATTGAAATGATGGCCCATATCCAAGTATCTGAAATAAAATCATCATTAAAAACTATTTATGACAATTGTCTGCGCAAGGAAAATGGTTTTGGATAATGTGAAGGTTGAAATGATGGAATATTTTGAGCATTTGACATTAAACACCACTGTTCGGATGCTGGTAGGGAAAAGTTATTTGGCTGAGGAGGAAGACGGGGTTCGAGTCCAAAAGGCGCTGAAGAAGCTTGTAGATTTGTTGGGTACGTTAATGGTGTCCGATGCGATTCCGTATTTGAGGTGGTTGGACTTGGGAGGGTATCAAGAGATTATGAGAAAGACGGGGAAAGATATGGATGATATACTTGAGGCTTGGTTGAAGGAGCATAGGGAGAGGAGAGATTTGGGCCTGGTGAAGGGTGAACAACATGATTTTATGGATGCTATGCTGGCCCATGTTGATGGCGCGGCTGATGATGATTTTCCGGGTTTTGATGCTGATACTGTCAACAAAGCTGTTTGTTTGGTAAGCTCTATTCAAATTTAATGACTTTTTTTTAAAATTTGGAATTGAATCTTTGTAGTTTGACCTCCAAACCCTCTCTATATGTAAGTTAAATAAACTGAATATGTTAAGTGCGTCTAAAGTTCAAACCCTCTTTATATGTTAAGTGCATTTGAATCTTTGTAGCAATAATGTTTGTATATGTAGACACAAATGTTTTATTTTATAACAATCCATATTCATCATAAGAGTAATCTACTTATATATATTTTTACGTATTGTTGCAGACGCTTTTATCCGGAGCAACAGAAACCGTAACAGTCATTCTAACATGGGCTCTTTCTTTATTACCGACACACCCCAACACCATGAAAAAGTTACAAGACGAGTTAGATATTCACGTCGGTAAAAATAGACAGGTGGACGAATCGGATCTGGCTCATTTAGCTTACCTCAAAGCCGTAATCAAAGAAACCCTCCGTCTATACCCGGCCGCACCAGTTGGGGTACCTCACGAGGCTATGGAAGATTGTATTGTTGGTGGCTACAATATCCCCAAGGGGACTCGTTTGTTCGTTAATATTTGGAAGATCCACCATGACCCAGAGGCGTGGCCCGACCCGTATGAGTTTCGACCCGAGAGGTTTTTAACGAGCCACAAAGATGTTGATGTCAGGGGTCAACATTTTGACTTTGATTCCATTTGGGAGTGGTAGAAGAATGTGCCCCGGAATGTCATTTGGTCTTCAAGCTGTGCAATTGACAATTGCTAGCCTAATACATGGGTTTGAGTTCAGCACCCCTTCGAATGAGCCAATTGATATGAGTGTGCTACCGGGACTGACAAATGTCAAAGCTACCCCTCTTGAGCTCCTTCTTTCTCCTCGTTTGCCTGCTCAAGTTTATGGGGTGAATTATTTTCTAGATTTGACTTCTTTTGCATGTAATACTCTCCATGTTAATCGTTAAATAAAGAGAGTTACTTTTTCATAATGAATGAGTTGGACTTAGGTGGTGTTTGATAAAATCTAGTATTAAGATCTAAATAATTTAGACATCTGAATAATATAGAACATTTGTCAAGAATTGTCATTGAATGAAAAAATGTTGTTCGATAATTAATTTTTTCAAAATATTTGAATAATACTCCCTCCGTCCCAAATTAATTGCTCAGTTTTGACTTTTTAAAGTCAAATTGACCATTTTTAAAACTAATCTTTTTACTATTTTTGCTAAAATATAGGTGAAGAGATTATAAACAAAAGAAAGTATATACAATTTATTACTAATCCTAATTTTTATAATTTTAGAAATATATTTATATATGCTTAATTATTAATTATAAAAATAGTCAATTTGACTTAAAAAAGTCAAAACTGAGCAGTTAATTTGGGACGGAGGGAGTAGTATTTTACTATTTAAGCCCTCTGAACAGTTTAAGAAAAACATGATTGATAATGAGAAAGGTCTGAATAGTATTTTAAATATATATTTATAATAGCAAATTAAAGGAAGATAAATAGCATTTAGCGGATCAAATTAGCTCCATTTCAATTCATATCAACATGGGTTATTTTTAGGATGAATTACATATTCTATTATATTTTTGAAAATAATTACAACAATAGTGTACTCATAAAATATTTACACAATTAATACAATTTTTTATTTATTTACAATATTAGTGCAATTAGGATTCCTTAATTTAGGGAATTAGTATGCAATTAAGATTCCTTAATTTAGGGATTAATTATCCCCATGACTTCTCTCTCTCTCCTCATCTAGAACAAGTGCATCTCAAGGAAAACTCATCTCAGTTTCTCTATCTAAAACTACATAGCAATCCTTTTTTTCCTTTCCATGTCCTCCCCTCAAAATCTCACGAACAACAGAAATGGTAAGGAATTGGGTCTTTATCAAAGAAGAAAAAAATGGCTGCACCACCAACTCTAGCTGACTTAGACGACTACTCACCATCCTCAACCTTCATCTCCTTCGACCGTCCAATCCCTCTGCTCCGACAACCCATCCCCGCCGGCGTACTCGACAACCCATCTCTCGGACCCTTTGTGCTCGGAATTCAAAGACCCGAAATACTTGGCCTCCGCATACAAATCCTGCGAGTCCCAAATCATCCAGTAATGCGAAGCCGACGCTCGAATCAGATGCTCCATCAGCGCAACTAGCAAATGCAGAGGCCCGATTTATTTTTTATGAATATTTGGTTACCCACAAAAATCAAAATTGTTACTTTATACGAAGGTTTGGCTACCAACTGCACCATATTCATAATAATTTTATTTTTAAAATGTTATTTATAAGTTGGTAGCCAAACTTTCATAAAAAGGTAACCAATTCAGTTTTATTGGGTTACCAATTAATTATAAAAATAATTAAGAATAGTTTCCAAGTGTTACGGGCAGATGGTATCTGAAATGCCATGTCTAAGTTTTTATTTATGTAGCTGTTAGTTACATATAAATAACCTTTTAAAAATAAAATTATTTTGAATATGGTGCAGTTGGTAGCCAAACATTCATACAAAGGTAACCATTTTAGTTTTTGTGGGTAATCAAATATTCATAAAAAAATTTGTTCGTGATTTCCTCTTTGTTCAGCTACTCTGAATTCGTTTTGGATCTGTTCTTGCTGGTTTGGTAACTCCGACTTCTTCTTCTTTTTCGATTTGTTTTGTTTTGGTTGTTCGTGATTTTTTCTTTGTTCGGCTACTCCGTCTGTTCTTGCTGGTTTGGTAACTGACTTTTTCTTTTTCGATTTGTTTTGGTTGTTCGTGATTTTCTCTTTGTTTTGTTTTCGATTTGTTTGGTAACTCTGTTTTTGTTGGGAATTAGTATGCAATTATTTTTGAATTTGAATTTGTTTTTGTTGTTAGAATCCAAGATATTTGAATTTGAATTATTAATTATGGCAGTTATTTTTCCTTGATTTTAGGTTTCCTTATTATTATGAATGGAATCATATACTAATTCCCTAAATTAAGGAATCCTAATTACACTAATTTTGTAAATAAATATGAAAAGTGTATTAATTGTGTAAATATTTTATGAGTGCGCTATTGTTGTAATTACTTACTAAATGTTGTATACTATTGTAAAGAACCCTATTTTTACCACCTCTTGTTTGCTTACAGAGATACACTAAAAATTATCAAACTTCTGGGATTGCACTGCAGAGCATACCCTGAGACAATGACCTCGAGCCCTTGGAATCTATGTAGAGGTGATAAGGATGAATTTGGAAACTAGGAACAGAGTAAGAGAAAGAGAAAAATAGACAGGAAGTGAGGAGAAGATTGCAGCAGAAGAAAAGAGAATTTAATCAGTTATATTCCTTCTAAAAAAGACAGAGCTTTATATAGCAGCCACAACAACGGAAACAAATTAAACAACTGAAATCAAATAAAATCTAGCTAGAAAATAGGAACTACTTTATTTGAATAATGTAACCATAAATCCCACATAATCTGCACATTACTTGACCCACTCTTCATGTAATCCCATGATCATAGCACGTATCATTCCTTCCCCTTTTTGAGTGATCCTTGTCCTCAAGGATGAAATCTGGATAAGACTTGGAAAATCGCCATTCATTTTCCCAAGTGGCGTCCTCTTTTGGTGCTCCCTTCCACTTTACTAAGATTTCTGGCTTGGGTCGATACGTCCCCTTAGTAATGACTCGTCGATCTAGTATAGTCTCGGGTTGTGGAAGGATGGTAGAATCATCAGAGATGGAAGGACAGTTGGTTAGAAACCAGGAGTTAAAGTCCCAATATGCTTACGTAACATGCTGACAAGATAAACATTATGAATTTGAGAATCTGGTAGAAGGTTTAATCTGTATGCAACTTCGCCCACCTTCTCCACAACTTTGTATGGCCCAAAAAACCGAGGTGCAAGCTTTATGGACCTTCAGAATGCAATTGAAGTTTGTCGATATGGCTGTAGTTTTAGGAAAACATAATCCCCAACTTCAAATGACACTTCCCTGCGATGCTGATCAGCTTGAATTTTCATTCGATTCTGGGCAAGTGATAAATTATGTTCCAGCTCCCTTAGTATGGTATCGCGATCTTGAAGGTACTCATCAACGGCTTGGACACGAGCTGTTCCTGGAACATAAGTTAATAGGCTTGGTGGTGGAATTCCATATACTGCTTCAAATGGGGTCATCTTTGTGAAGAGTGAATGGAAGTATTATAACTTATACTCAGCCCAAGCAAGCCATTCTACCCATTTCCTTGGCTGATTACCTGTAAAGCATCGCAAATATTGTCCTAAGAGTTTGATTTATTACCTCGGTTTGCCCGTCCAATTGTGGATGGTAGCTTGAACTCATGCAACGCTGGGTTCCTTGTAGATGAAAAAGTGTTTTCCAAAATGAGCTGATAAATACCTTGTCACGATCACTGACAATGGAGCTGGGCATGCCATGGAGTCGAACTACGTTGGCAATGAAAGCCTTGGCCACATCTGAGGCTGTAAAGGGATGTTTAAGGGCCACAAAATGGGCATATTTGGATAGCCTGTCAACCACTACCATGATCACGGTGCACCTATCTGATGGTGGCAATCCCTCCACAAAATCCATTGAAACATCAGTCCAAATCTGCTTTGGAATTGACAAAGGCTGAAGTAATCCTGTCGGCTTCATACAATCTAACTTGTAACGTTGGCATGTGTCACATTGTTTCAAAAATTCCTATACCGCTCGCTTCATATTTGTCCAAAGGAAACTACATTTGATGCGAGCCAGAGTTTTATGGAAGCCAAAATGGCCACCCGTTGGTGATGAGTGACTATCAACAAGTATTTGTGGAACTAAGGTTGAAGAAGGGCTGAGATAAATCTTTCCATCCTTGAACAACTGAAGCCTTTCACAACGATGGCCTTGAGTGAATTTCTCATTGTAGTAATAGCACAACCCCTTATCCCGTCGTTCCTTGGCTTCTTGATTGGTAATTCTCCTGAAGTTTGAGTTGGAATTATTGCTTCTTGGTGGTGGGCCTAAAACACCAGAAGTTTGGTTCTGATTCACTTTGGGAATGGCGGCAGCTTGATTGAAACAGAGTGGCTGGTTTGATTTCTTTTGTAATTGAGTCTTTTCCTCTATGAGTCGGGCCACGCCTATGGCATCAGGCAAGGTCTTTGGTTGTTTAACCTTGACCTCAATACGAATGTCATCACGAAGTCCCGCAATGAAACACCCAATGAGAAAGTTTTCTGGTAACCCATCTACGCGGTGCGAGAACTTCTCAAAAGCTTCTTAGGTAAACAACTATTGTTGAGGTTTGCTTAAGGCGGCTCAAAGATTCAGATGGATCTTCATAGTCAGTTGGCCCAAAACGGAGGAGGAGAGCTTTGGTAAATTCTCCCCATGTTAGTGGTCCTCGAAACTTTGTTAACCAACGGTGCCATTGAAGAGCTATGCATTCCGAATGGAAAAGAAGCAAGTTGTACCTGTTGTTCTGGGGCAATGCTTTTGAAATCAAAGTACTGTTCAGCCTGATACACCCACCCAGTTGGGTCTACACCATCGAATTTCGGAAAGAATAATTTGAGGGTGTTGTGATTTTGTTGGTTGTTGGATGTGGATTGGTTGGTACGGGAAGAAGACTCATCTCGTCCAAATGGGTTTAAGTCGCTTGGATTAGTACGGGAGGTTCGGAGTGCTTGGAGCTCAGTTAACACCACTTGTAAGGTAGCATTAACTTGATCAAAGGTTGACTCGTGTTTGGCTAGGATGTCATTTACTTCGTTGCGAAACTCAGCATTGGTTTTGCCACGAGTATCCATAATTGGAACCTGCTTTGATACCACTGATAAGGATGAATTTGGCAACCAGGAACAGAGTAAGAGAAAGAGAAAAATAGACAGGAAGTGAGGAGAAGATTGCAGCAGAAGAAAAGAGAATTTACTCAGTTATATTCCTTCTAAAAAAGACACTGCTTTATATAGCAGCCACAACAACAGAAACAAATTAAACAACTGAAATCAAATAAAATCTAGCTAGAAAATAGGAACTACTTTATTTGAATAATGTAACCACAAATCCCACATAATCTGCACATTACTTGACCCACTCGTCATGTAATCCCATGATCCTAGCACGTATCAAGAGGCACGACATCAATCGAACCGAAGAGACAGCTGAGTGGAGTGGCAACAAAGACTGAAGAGCACCTATCTGAGCTAGTGGCTTGAAATTCAAAATTCACTGTCAAAAATCAAATTTTGATGAAAAAATTTAAATGGATTTCTATTGGATGGAGTTTTTGCCTTGAAATTGGAGACGATCGAGGGATGTGAGATCTTAACATTCGGTTCATTCGATCTTAATGAATGGTGTTTAATTATTCTTATTTTTAGTTATGTTTCGTTTTTTTATGGTAGTGTTTTTATTTCTAGGAAGTGAATTTTTTCTATTATTACATAATTAATTACAGTATAATTATTAGGAGTGTGTTACCTATTGGGAGTTTATTACCATAGTTATAGGAATTTTGTTACATTCAGATTAGGAAACCTTTTAGCTATAAACTTGTGGGTTGAATTTGAGGTAGCTTTTGTTTTGATAATAATAATTTAAGTATTAGAGAATTAAGTTTCTTTGTGTTTTTGGCAAATTTTATCGTTTTCGTTGCCTCTAAATTTTCTGTTAACCAGCCCGCATAATAATCACTATTCTACCGGCGTCAACTTGGCTTGATTATTGGATAACAGTCTAAAGAGAAAGTAGACCTTATGCTACGTTTGGATTGAAACAATAAAATTGAGAAAAGAGTAAACAAAAAAATATATTTGATTATCATTTGGGAGGATAAATCATTCCGTCCATTTGATTTTCATTTCATGTGGGAGATGGTGGAATGAAATTCAATCCAATAAAATGAATATATGTGAAATTTATAGGGAATTGATATTTTCACAATTGAAAGTGTTAGTTTCACAAGATATTCTCTCACACATGAGGATGAACTATACTTACTATTAATGTGAAGAGAAACTTGTGAAATTATCGAATTTATTTGTAAAAACATCAATTTTTAATTTATATCGTCTTATCATATTACCCACAATCACCAATAATCAAATATACATTTAAAATATTAAAAAATGCATTATTTTTCATTCAATTCCATCCGCCTAAACATATCATTAATTAGTTTTAGAAACTATGACGAGCTTCTTTCTCTCTTGGTAAAAAATGGTCCAATGACCGTAGCTGTTAATCACGCTCTAGTCCTGCAGTCATGGTTCATCCACCAAACTCTAATCCCCTTTTAATTTAGCAAAAAAAAAAAGCCTCTTTCTTTTATGCTAAAAAAAGTTTTATTGTTATAAGAGTATGGTTGTGTTTGATAAAATTAGTTGTTAAGATCTGAATAGTTTAGATATCTGAATAATATAAAGTATCTAAATAAAACTGTATCTGAATGAAAAAATATTGTTTGATAATTACTTTTTTCAAAATGTCTGAATAACTTATTTTTACTATTTTAACCCTTGAAAAAAATAAAAATACAGCCTTCTTCTTCTCCCTCCTCCCCCATCCCCGCCCCATCCCCTCCCTCCCCACCCCTCCCCTCCCCTCCCCTCCCCTCCCCTCCTCCCTCCTCCCTCCTCCCTCCTCCCTCCTCCCTCGCCCCACCCCCCTCCTCCCCCGCCACTGCCCCACCCACCTCTTCCCTCGCCTTCCCCGCCCCTGCCCCACCCTCCCCCCACAGATCTGGTGGTCTGATGGTCTGGTGGTGATTGAACAAATCAGATCAACAAATCTAAAGAACTGTTGGTTGAAGAGAAGAGGAAATTTAGGCAAATCTGGTGGTGCCAGTGGTGGCGAGGCAGTGGTGGCACCGGTGGGTGGCAGTGGTTGGCATGGATACACAAGAAAATTGATAATATTGAAGAGGGTATTTGTGTCTAAAAAATAGCAAAGTTCATTAAGAGGCATGTCTGAATAATTTAGATTTGATTTTCTATTACAACCATTTAGAGACATTCAGATGTAACCAAAAAAATATCTACACTCTTAACGAATAAGAGGTGATCTATTAAGACCTTTTAAGAGGTAAACAAATAGCACCTAAATCTATATATATACACACATCCATTATGCTTCCTCAAGCATTGTAGGTCCCACAATTTTATTGATTAAACTTCCTCCACTCCAATCTCCTCTTGTTCCTTTTTCTTCCTTACCAAACTTAGATCGTGTTTGATAAAAGTGAGTAATTTAAGATCTAAATGATTAATATATCTTAATAAATTAAATTATTGAATAAAATAACATCTTAATCTAAAAAATTGTTTGATAACTAAAAAGTGTAAAATATCTTAATAACACTATTTTACCATTTTAATTTTCTGAGTTATTAAAAAAAATTATTTGAATGTTCTTAAAATTTGAAATTGAAGAAATATAATATTTATAAAGACTATTTTTTTCCATAAATTATAAATAAACTATTAAGAGACAGCTCTTAATAGTCAAGATTTGAGTCTGTTTTAGCGATTAAAAGACAACTTTTTATCAAACAAGATTTATCTCTGTATAAATCAGAGAGATGAATTAAGACGTATTCAAACACAAATAAACACCACCTTAATGCTCCTTACCAAACTCCACTCCACTTGTTCCTTTTCTTCCCTATAATTATATTTTATATTTTCGGAGAAAATTGAAAAATTAATCACTCCCATATGCTGCTAATCATGGGTACTTATCTCATTTCCCACTTGCGCCATCTTGCATTCAAATCTTGAGTCATCTAGAAATTAGCAAATTAATTAAACCTTGGAGTAAATACAACTATATAGTGTAATAATTATAATTTTTTAGAGAGTTAACAAATTCTACTTCTATTAATTTGTTTTTATTTTTAAAAAATAAGTAAAAATGAAACCCTTTCCGATGAAACGTGAGCTTATTTTCAAAGTACGAGCTCGATCGTTTGAGCGATCTTTTAAAAATAAATATTTTGTTTTACTAATTTCTTATATATTATATACTATTTGTTTCATGTAAATATTTATCAGTATTAGTTATTATAATATTAAATTTTTTATATTGTCAGGGTATTATTATTATTATTATTAACTGAAATATATTATTATTTTGCTTTAATTCTGGTTAATAATAACTGATAAATAGTGGAGTGATATTGTTTGTGTACTACAAACAATTTGTGGTTTTAGTGAGTGAGTTGACTGTTCGGCTTGTACTTATATTGGGTGGTTCTTTTGAGTGATTTGACTGTTCGACTTGTACTTTTTAGGTTAAGAACCTAACGAAAATCTTAACATTATTGGATAACAAACATTGAGGTTAGATACGTACCTTGTTTGGTATAAGTTTGATAATTCGGCCATAATGTTTGATAATTGGATTGAAATGTCAAATCTTAACTAACTTTCAATTATATGAAATTATAAAAACTTTTCAGTTCTAATTATAGAATTTGGTATTAAATTGTCAAACATAACATGATACAATAATGAACTGATAAGAAGTCGCTATTTTTTTATTTAATATAATAAAATGTAATTCTTGCAAACAAAGATAATCTAATTGAAAAAGGTTTAGGCCCGTCCACTAGTCCCTACTGTGGCCGGTGCTAATCTATAATACGACCAGGCTAAATCCCTAAAATGCCTTCAATTTTAATAGTTTTTTATATTGGTCGTTAGTCTCTCATGCAGCCAGTATGAAGAGACTTTTAAAATTGGGGACATTTTAGGGATTTAACCTGGCCGTATGAGAGTAACACCGGCCGCAGGAGGGACTAACGCCAAGGCTCAAGCCTTTTTTAATCTAAGTCCTTAGATCTTTTATTGGACGATCAAATATGAGTTAGTTAGAATAGTAAACATAACAAACGCAAGCTATAAAATAGTTTCCTATATATATATATATATATGGGTCTCCATCCACAGCAACCGGTTATTGGGGAGCAACCCCTTTTATCCAGCCGGTACAAGTTGTACCGGCCTTAGAATTTTTTTTTATAAGCCGGTACAGCTTGTACCGGTTGGATAAAAGGGTTGCTCTCCAACAACCGGTTGCTGTGGATGGAGACCCTATATATATATATATATATATAGCTACCGTAGCAACTAGCTCTTAAACTACTCAACATTACTGCCAGCATCTTTACTTTAATTTCTTGTATTTCTCTCATTCCCAATACCATGGATTTTTTCCTCTCATTCCCAATTTCTACTACTGCCAGCATCTTTACTTTTCTTGTATTTCTCTACTATCTCTTCTTTTGGATACCAAAATATTCCAAGAGAAAAAATGCTCAATACAAAATAGCACCTAAAGTAGGTGGAGCATGGCCTATAATTGGACACATCCATCTTCTAGGAGGCCCTAAGCCCCCTCACATAACGTTGGGCTCCTTTGCTGATAAATATGGACCAATTTTCTCCATCAGGCTCGGTGTAAATCAAGCTTTGGTGGTGAGTGATTCCAAAATGGCTAAGGAATGTTTAACTACAAATGACAAGGTCTTTGCTACACGCCCAAAAACCCTAGTAGGCGAGGTCATGGGCTACAATTACGCCATCATTAGTTTTGGCGCTTATGGTAATTACTGGCGCCAAATTCGCAAGATAATGGTGCTTGAGTTTCTCTCCAGTCGTAGCCTTCAAAAGCACGCTCTAATACGAGTATCTGAAATAAAGTTGTGCATAAATGAAGTTTATGAATTTTGGGTGAAGAATAAAAATGCTTCAAATATGGTAAAGATGGAGATGAAGGAATGTTTTGGGAACTTAATTTTAAACGTCGTCGTTCGGATGCTTGTAGGGAAGCGATATTCTCCTCTTGATGAAGAAGGGGTCAACTTTCAAAAGGCTATGAAGATATTACTTGATTTAATGGGTACATTTATGGTGTCAGATGCAGTTCCTTTTCTAAGGTGGTTAGATTTGGGAGGGTATGAAAAGCTAATGAGAAAGACGGCGAAAGAAATGGATGATATACTTGAGAACTGGCTAAAGGATCACAAAACAAAGAGAAATTCAGGACTTTTAAAGGGTGAAGAACAAAACTTCATGGATGCCATGTTGGCTCATGTTGATGGTGGTTCTGCGGAGGATTTTTCAGGGTTTGATGGTGATACAGTCATCAAAGCTACATGCTTGGTAAGTTTATTAGGAATTGATATATATTTCCATGATAATTTTACAATTTCCTCTCTCACATGAGTTACTTACTATTCGTGTGATAATAAACTTGTGAAATCATTATTTTCAGTTGTAAAATCTAATATTTTTTTTAGTAATTATTTGACAGAGATTAAGAGTACTCATGTTTAAATTAGAATAAAATGAAAAACTCTACCTTATGATGTTTGCATAATTGAGTTTCATGACTAATTAGTAAATATTTCTTAAAGTGTGATAATCAGTACAAAACTGCATTTGTGATAGTCAAAAATCTTCACAAAAAGTAGAAAACCCATCACGAAAGGTTTACGTGATGATTTTAAGCATCACAATGGTCGTCTTGTATTTTGTGATGAATAATACAATCACATTAACATGTAATCTATCGTGATTGTCAAAGTCATCACAAAAAAACAATATTTTAGGGAACTTGTAGGATTCGAACGCTCCCCCCATTTGCAAACTAAATTACTACTACACCAAAGCTCATATCATGATTATAATTTTAAAACAAAACATAAGAGAAAACATATGTGAGTTGACTTACTAAACATATCACGAAAAGAGTATATCTATAAGTGATGATCTTAGTGCGTCACAAAAAGAAAATTTATTTTGCGTGAAAATTGTTGTGTGATTGACATAACCATCACAACTATAATACATTGATTACAATATTATTCATCACTAAGAGCCATCATATATACTATTATTTTGTGATTGCTTAAAAAGTTCATCACAAATTACTATCTTTTGTGATTATTTTTAAAAACCGTAACAAAATTTCGTCACATGTTTTTATTTGTCTAGTAGTGTAAATATAAATCCACAAAGCGATAAACTTGGGATATATTTTTGCATTTAATCAGTCTTTTACTTATTCTTTAATTAATTACAAAAATTAAAGTAAGAAATTATTTGTAAAATCCAAATATAAGAATTTGATTTAATTTATTGGCAGACACTTATAGCTGGAGGCACAGACACGACAACGGTCACACTCACATGGGCTCTTTCTTTATTACTAAACAACCCCCATGCATTGAAAATGGCCCAAGATGAACTAGATATTCATGTTGGAAGAGAAAGACAAGTGGAGGAGTCAGATATAGAGAAATTAATCTACCTCCAAGCCATAATCAAAGAAACATTGCGTCTCTATCCGGCTGCACCACTTGCTGTACCACACGAGGCTATGGAAGATTGTGTTGTAGGTGATTACCACGTTCCCAAAGGCACCCGCTTGTTGGTAAACCTTTGGAAGATTCATCGCGACGCTGAGGTTTATTCAGATCCTAACGAGTTTCGACCCGAGAGATTTTTGACGAGCCACAAGGATGTTGATGTCAAGGGAAAACATTTTGAATTGATTCCGTTTGGGAGTGGTAGAAGAATTTGCCCCGGAATGTTTTTTGGCCTTCAGACTGTGCAGTCGATATTAGCTAGCTTGATCCATGGGTTTGAGTTTCGAACCTTGTCGGATGGGTTGATTGATATGAGTGAGAGTATTGGACTAACTAATCTCAAAGCCACACCACTTGAGGTCCTTGTATCTCCTCGTTTGTCTCCTAATATTTATGGCTGAATTGTTGTCATAAATATTAAATAAAAAGAAACTTCATTTGTAATGTGAAGCCAATAATTACGTCACGTCAGGAGGATTTGTAATATCACTGCATGGTGTAGCTTTTTCTGTGTTGAGGATTGATAAGGGGTTAACTGGCCATTCTCTGGAGCTTATATGTAATTATAAGAAATTCCAATTACATTAGGCCACATATGTAATTTCATCCAAACCTTTTGGATGAGTCATTTGGTTGTACTTTGTTTCTGGTGTTTAATAAAAATTTTAAAAAAATAAAGAACAAAAAACATTAAGCCATGTATGGAATGAGTAATGATAAGGAGTCAAAATTACATCTCCTCCCCTGCCCATGTTATTTTAGTTATCATGTGTAACCCTCCCTTCTAGAATAAAAAAAAGGTGGTCTCGTACAAAATACTAGAGGTGTAAACGGGTATATACGGATTCAGATACAGTAGTATCCGTATCCGTTTATTTATGAATATCTTTACACCGAATACAGATAATATCCTTATTTTTCCGAATACCAATAATATCCGTTTTTTTAATACGGATGCGGACGAATACAAATAATTGCATCTCTCTTGCTTAATTTTATGTTTTTGTTTTGAAATCTTTATATCAAAATATTTCATTTTTTCTCCGTAGTATTTTAATTTTTTTTGAGGGAAATAAAATATTTTTATATAAATATTAATCCTTGCGAGATATTAATAGCTAGGCTCGTGGTGCTCGAGTGGTCATATGACAAGGTTTCAAATGTGAGGTTGCTAGTTTGAATAAGTGGAAAGGCAAATTTTTGGGAAAAAATCGAAATAAGCCATGTCAGATCTATCCGCATGTGCCACGTAGGCGCCACGTGTGACACGCCATCAAGTCAACGCACATGTGGCGCTTGGGGGTTCAAAGTCCAAATTTCCGAATAGAAAGGGGCTCAGTTTAGATTATCCTTATCATCTAGATATAACGTATTATTACCTTGAATTCTTAACCTGCAAAAAGTTTGTTTTTGCAAGATTGGGCTCGATAACTCAGCAAATCTAATAGTTTTCATTATTCAAATAGCACATAATATCATGCTCAATTTATAAATCATAATCATTTGACTAGACATATCATAAATGTTGCGTTACACATCATAAAAAGATTGAATTCCATAATTCAATCAACTTAGTCATAACCTGACTTACACAATTTATAGAGCATCATACATACATAATTCAACATACTCATTAAAGAACAGATTACAAATAAACAATACCAAGTTCATATAGCACATAAGAACGGAAATACTTACCTTTCGAGTTGATTACAACTACCGCTACCTACGCTTCATGAATCCTACATAATCATATCATCACACATAAATTCACATCAGTCATATAACCCTTTTGAATTTAGTTCATATTTAACTTAAGGTAAAACCCCTGACTAACTTTCAAAACTTAACCCGCTTCTTACTCACAACTTATTAATTCAACATATAACATGCCTGAAAATCTAACTCCAGACTTGAATCCATATCATGAGCCTACTTAAGGTTAATTAAGTAAACATTTATCTTATCTCCCTTCATGTTCCTTTTTATTTGACACTTAACATTTAGTTAAGTCATTAAGTTAGCATTCGTCTCATATTTCTTTATACTTCTCTTTTAATCTGCACTTAACGTTCGCTTAAGTTTTTAAAGTTTACCTTTACATCACCTTAGACGTATATTAGGTTTATTCAATTTACTGGGTCTGATCAGCCACCGGAGCTGCCGCACCACTTTTGACCTTGCTACCAGCGCGGCAGCGCGACCGCGCTAAGATACAAATTCAGTTTCTGTAGTTCGATTTCATACTCTATTATTGTCTGAAAATCATTTCTTCCTCACCCATTATCCAATTAAAGTCATTTTCGACTCTATAAACTCATTAAACACCGAACTATACACTTACATAACAATTACAACATTCTAGAAATTTTAACAAACCACTCTAATGACTCAAATTTGGTGTTCATGCTAGATTTTCATATTTTTACATGTTTTACTAAATCTTCCACCATGAATTCGTTTTAAATCCATTTTAATTCATTCAAATTGAGTTATTTTTGTATTCTTAGAGGAGCATAACATATTACTATCAAACCAAAACTCTAAACATAACAACACAACAATAATAATCTCTAGAATAGACCAAATGTCTAGAACTAGTCCAAAAGTCTAATTTTCTTCCCTTTATACATAAATTCGAATTTGTTTGCTTCGATTTCACTTGCAAATGACAAATCAGTTTATTAATCAATTGAAATCACATAATAAAATTCTTCTCCAACTCAACAACCAAACAACTCCTAATTAGAGCAAAACTTAAGAAATGGAGATTAAGAGTTTTAGAGTTGATTCTTACTCCTTAGATCTTCCTTAGCTTAGATAGATGATGAAGAGTGCTTGTTTCTCCTTGATTTCCCATAGTTTCCTTCCAATTTCACTTAAAACCCACTCTCTCCCACTTTCTATATGAACACTGCCTTATGTAAAAATGAACTGAATGTATGAAGAATATATAAAGGTACGTATTATTACTTCATTTGGTTTTCTATATGTTTCTAGGAGAAGAAGGGTCTGATCAGTTTTGGATTCTCAGGAGTTTTACTTGCCTGTACGCTGCATTTTCCTTCTCTCTAATTGGCCCAATAAATGCCTTGTTCAACTCTTATTGGTCAAGGCACATATATAATTGCCTCCTAAATTATTTAGCCAGATACTCTTTCTCCAGATGCTGATTATTAAATCCCCCATTTATCTGATTTTTTCTTTTTCAAATTGGATTTAACTTGGGTTTTATTATGAAATTAAATTGTACATTTTAATTCCCACATACTCAGAATATTATATTCTTTACATTCAGACTTTACCATTTTAATTAAGATTTCGATTTAACCATTCACTAATTAAATCAAAATTCCATTTAGCCATTTATTAGTCCACTAATTTAATTAATTAATGGGTTCCTTTAATTGAATTTGTGACGCCCCCAAAACAGGTATACAACACTCATTCTGAGTCGCCAAATACATGGTACATAAAGCAAACTACAACTTCAATAATACAAACGTCGTGTGAAATACGACAATACATACTGTGAGTTTAAATACAAATATTGTCTTCTATACAATATCCACACGCAAATAAGTCCTCATTACAATTATTCAAACACTATTTTATAGAAATAGTGAGGACTGCTAAAACATCTTCCTAGAACCATCACTCCATACCCCGACTCGATCCTGCTATATTCTCACCTCCTGAGAAGAAAATAGAATAAAAAGGAAAGGGTGAGCTCAACTAGCCCAATAAAGAATATTATGACTAAGATAATATACAACAAATTATCGTTAGTCTTCAACATGGAATAATCTGATAAAATATAATTGACAATAAGTTTTAGATCAACAAATGCAGCGGAAACAGCAATCCATTAGAAGAGTCACGTAGAGAAAGAATTCTACTGTCTTCTAAGGTTTAAAAGTCCATCATCAATATTTTATCCCTGTAACAACAATCAATATACATCTTTAATCATCTTTGCACTACAGGCCAAAGATATTCGTTTGTATCACCAGTTGGTCATGTTCATCTCAACATCTGTTCATCTTTGCACTACGGGCCAAAGAGATTCATCAGTTTAATCATTCATCTTTGCACTACAGGCCAAAGATATTCATCAAGTATCACCATTAAGGACCGAGGATGATGAAAAACATTTTTAAGAACGAATCCAGTGAGATAGAAGGACAAATATTAGGGATTCGTACAACAGTTTATCCAAAATCAATAATACTTCATAATAAACGATTTTGAAACACTATATATATATATATATATATATATATATATATATATATATATATATATATATATATATATATATATATATTTAAAAATCTTAATACAAGATTACGCTTAATTCGCAGTCACAACTTAACAAAAAATTACTCATTTAATAGTTTAATTAACTATTAGATATAGTCTTTTTAGATATATAAATATATCTTACACTATATATATATATATATATATATATATATATATATATATATATATATATATATATTTATATACAGACAGGATCAAGAGTAGACCTCTTAAGTAGTAGAACTCTTTTAAATAATAGAACTTTATCAAAACGACGTAGTTTTGATAATACGCGGTGGCATTTTTGTAAATACCATGCCACCACGTATTTACAAAAAATGCCACCGCGTCTTATCAAAACTACGTCGTTTTGATAAAATTTTATTATTTAAGGCATTCTACTACTTAAGGATTCTAGTCTTGATCATTTCTGTATATATATATATATATATATATATATATATATATATATATATATATATACACACACACGTATTAAACCCGTCACATAATCACATAAATCAAATAAATATATAGCACATATATTTTTTCATTCAAACCTAATACGTCTTATAATAAGCAATCTCGAATTGTTTTCAGCCCAATTAATGAAGATTATTTGTTGAATCCTTTGAGCTCGAGTCGAAAGATTGTCAAAAACTTCTGACCCTCTCATGTTTGTGTCACTTAATGTGTGCTTCAGGTTGAGAGAGAATCTCCAAGTCTTAAATTTTTCCAAAAAGGTCCTTTCTTCATGAAATAGAAAGATTATTTATAGAGTTTTATTGAAAGTGGTCACGTGCCTGACACATGACCTCGGTGGAAATTTCAGAAATACCTTTAGTTACCCGAGTAATGCCCAAATCATCATGTCTTTCTAACCATCAATCCAATCTCTCAATTAATTCCCAAAATGAGTCGCCTCCATGAGTAGAGCTGAGCAAAAACCGTGTATAACCGAAAAATCGAACACAACCGAAACAATTTAACCGATTTTTTTTAATAATTCGGGTATTTTTTATAATTCAGGTATATCCGAATTTTATTTCGGTTTACGTACGGTTATTAGTTCGGATTTCAATTTTGGGTAATTCGGTTGACCCGAATAACCGTATAAGATGTTGAAAAAATTAAGCCTGACCCTTATCTATGTTAACCGAACCAAATTAAGCCTTATCTGTGTGATAAGGCTTATCTATGTTAAGCCTTAT
Organism: Panax japonicus; assembly: GCA_020205505.1. NCBI lineage: Eukaryota > Viridiplantae > Streptophyta > Magnoliopsida > Apiales > Araliaceae > Panax > Panax japonicus. Next base: position 87,378,258 of record CM035091.1, read on the forward strand.
CTCTCATCTTTATGTCTTCTCTGTTCTCTCTCTTATCTCAGCTACTACCCTCTCTCTTTATATCTTCTCTGAGTTCTTTCTCTTGTCTCAGCTCAGATCTAATCTCCATCACTCTCAGATTTGGATCGCTCATCTCTCAACCGACTCGATCTCGTCTCTTTTTCTTCTCATTCTTAAATTACAAAATTGTAACAGTACCCAAATTGTAATAACTCAAATCTGTACTTTTTTGCACACTCTCTCTAGAACTGTAACAGTAAGGAAGAAAGGAAGTGGAAACGTGTCCTATTTTTCTAGTCTCAACCCATTTCACTCTCTCTCTCTTCCTCTCTCTCTTACACACTACACATTCGGTTATATATTCTCAAAAACTAAATTAATTAAGTAGTCTCCATCCATAGATCGGGTTAAATGCAAAGTCGACCACTGAAATTTTTTGATATTTTGGTATTGAGCCCCTTTATTTCGGTCAACGCAAACTGAGTCCTTTTCTATTCAAAAATTTGGACTTTGAACCCTCAGGCACCACATGTGCGTTGACCTGCTGATGTGGCACACGTGGCAGGTCTGACGTGGTATTTAATATTATAAATTGACACGTGTCAGCTGCTGACGTGGCAGGTCTTTGAATTTTTTCAAAAAATTACTTCTCCTTAGATTCTAACCTGCAACCTATTGTTTGAAATTTTAGACATTTGACCGCTGGAGAAACACAAGTTATTTGTTAATATCTTGTAAGGATTAATATTTATATCAAAACATGAAATTTTCCCCATATATTTTTTTCTTCTCCTTCACTACATAACATAATAATAATAATAATAATAATAGTAATAATAATAGTAATAATAATAATAATAATAGTAATAGTACTAATAATAGTATTAATAATAATAATAACAATAATAATAATAATAATAATAATAATAATAATAATAATAATAATAATAAGTAGAAGACAAAAGAGAATTAAGGCATTTCCTAGATTCATTGTTATTATTATTATTAATTTTTTTTTATTATTATTATTGTATGTAGTTAAGGAGAAGAAAAGAATATGTAGGGGAAATCTCAATTTTGAAGAATACATCAAATTAACAAATCATTATCCAACAGTTTCATTATCCTTATCTTACTCTCTATTTTAATCCCTATATAAGATTCTACTCCCCAGTGTGAGGGAATCAAAAGACGGTTCTATATATACAAAATGACATTTCACACTCTCACTTAAGTGGACAACTCATCAATCATACACATCTTGACATTTTTTTACTACTTCATTTTCAAAATTGTAAACTTAATATTAACTTATTTTTAAAAATTAATTTCAAACATATTCAAATTTAAAATTGATATAAATTTATTTAATTTATGTCAATATAATTATAAATATTATAAAAGTACTATTAATTATAAAAATTATTATTTTCAAAATTTAAATGAATCATATTAAATTTAAATTTAAAAATATCACAAATTAAGTTTTTAAAAGTTAATATTGATCTTATGTACATTTGCAACTACAACCCATTCAATACTCACTCCATAAATTACTTAAAATTTAAAATAAAATAAAAATTATTTTACAGTAGAATATAATTGATAAATTACACTATCTTATAAATTATAAGATTATTATTAATTTGATGTTTTGACTGTTGGAACTTTTAAATTTCATTATTTAAGGAATCAATATAAGGAACTTGTTGGGTACATAGTGAAAAAATTGAATCCCTATTTTGCAGAATGACCTAATAACAATGCAGAGTAGGGATAAAGATAAAGAAACTGTTGTTAATGCTCTTACTCGAGTAATGTCCAAATCATCATATCCTTCTTATACCACCAATCCAATCTCTCAATCAATTTCCAAAATGAGTCGCTTCCATGAATCTTCTGTCTCGGAACACGTGAAAGCTTCTCTCGGGTCTCGCTTATTTATTTTTGACTTCTTAGTCTTTCCATTTAATTCTTTTTAGATCATAATGTGAACCCTAATTTATGCATTTAATTCAATTAGATCATATGTAAACTCTAATTACTTTAGCCCACACAAATCATATCAAAAGAAGAGACAAGGGGGGCACATTACAAAGAAAACACAACTTGTAAAGGAGAAGAGATAAAGATTATTAGTAGTATTAATTATAGCATAAAGTTTTTCAACTATCTAACCCCACCTCCACTTAATTCATCAAAATATGGACTCAATGCAAACAAGAAAATGCAGCTCACCCAGAGCTGAAGACGATTTCCAAGCTTTAGTACAAGTATACATCCATGTACTGTGGAGGACAAACACCAGAACATGTCGATAACTTAAGTTGCAGTGAGCTTAGTGATAAGTTGTTTCTGGTTTGTGGGCATACTAAAAAAAAGTAGTAATACTCAAAGTTGTGCTTTGATCAGATGTTTAGGCTACATACAAAAGACCACAGATCTCAGAAAAGAATAAGAAAGAGTCCACAAGAAGCATACTTTGAAACTATTGTATTCCTCCTTCACTTTCAATTGAACATCCTTTCCACACTAGCACGTACAATAATTGAACCAATAAACATTATTAAAAAGCTTCATACAGATAAGTATCACAACTAAGGGTGAATCAATTATCTAAAAAAATTAATTACAATTTATTAGTACATAGTACTGAGTGGGATATTAAAGGGACATTTTATGGACCACTTCATGAAAGGGACATTTTATGGACCACTTCATTAAAGGGACATTTTATTTGAGAAGGAAACAATTCATTCACAAATCTTCCATCACAAGAGCCCCAATTTCTTGTAGTGCATGTCCCACACCGTAACACATGTCAAACCAAATCCTTATCTAAATTGATTTCAATCAATACAGTTTCCAATTGAATTAATATTAAGCAAACCCACTTACTTGCTCATAAAGAAAATCAATTCATTTTCATCTTGGATTATATCTCATGGGTGAGGACTCGCATCCAATAATATAGAGTGGCGAAGCCAGATACAAGATTGTGGGGTCATTTGAGTACTCCATTGAATTTTTTTTTATAATGTAAGGTAAATTTTAAAAATTTTAAGTATTATATATAAATTGACCCCACTACAGTTTTATAAAATTTCTATTATACGAGATCAAATTAAAATTTTATGATTTTGTCAATCAAATTTTAACCACATATGACTCACGTCCTCTCAATATATGTATATCTCTCTATAATATTTTAAACTAAATAATAATCTAATTTATATTATTTTTAAAAATAATTAATAAATTAATTACTTATGAACAGTTTTGATAAAAAAAAAGTCTATTATGAGTCAATATAGTGTATATATACTGTGACGCCCCCAAAATAGGTATACATCACATATTCTGAGTCGCCAAATACATGGTACATAATACAAATACAATCTTTAATATACAACAAGAGAACTGTGAGTTTTAATACAAATACTGTCTTCTAGACAATATCCACTCTCAGAATAAGTCCTCATTACATTTATTGTCACACTATTTAACAGAATAGTGAGGACTACTAATACTATCATCTGGTCCATCACTCCGTTCCCTGACTCGTCCCAGCTATATTCTCATTTCCTGAAGAGAACAGTGAAAGAAATGGTGAGCTCAACTAGCCTAGTAAGAAATATTATGACTAAGATAATGCAGGATATATTATCATTAGCCTTAAACAGCGTTAAACTGATACAATATAACAACCATCAGGTTTAACTACATCGGAACAAACAATCCATTAAAAGAGTCAAGTAGAGAATAAAATCTACTATCTTTATGATTTAAAAGGTTTTTCATCACTGTTATCGCTGGAGACTCAGCTTAATAAATATTCTACATCATCGAATCACCCCTGCACTACGGCCAAGGATATTCTTTAGTATCACGACCACAATTATTCATGAACTACGGGCCAAAGATAATCGTGTATTCATTAATGGTCATGATCATGCCAACAACCGTCCATCAATACACTACGGGCCAATGAGGACTTTTACCACATCATTTGTAACATTACGGTCATGATTACACCGAATAATCCCTGGTCATAATCATACCACGTCCATCTATGCACTACATGCCACAAATGACTTTAAAAAAATATAAACATGAGGATGATGACAATGATATAAGAATTCAATAAAACAAGTTCAAGAATTAATTTATTCAGGAACTAATAACGTCCAAATTGTCAACATGATACTTCTTTGTAGAGTAAAATTTAAGAATGCTCAGAAGAATATTTCCATGAAAAGATACTGGATGAAGCGCAAATATCAAGAATATTCCACTAATTTCATGGAGTATAGAAGTCAAAATTTTAACCAACTGAGTATAATAAGGAATAGAATAATAAAAGAAATCACCAGGCATGCGATAGACCGCACATGCAGGTTATTCCAACAGAATAATAATTAACGAAACCAGGTCCAGCGTAAAACGCACAGACATGATATTCCAACAGGAATAATAAAGACGGAATCAGGTCCGACGTAAAATGCACAGACAGGATATTCCAACAGAATAATAAAGAATGGAACCAGGTCATGCGTAAAGCACAGACAGGATGTTCTAACAGAATAATAAAGAATAGAATCAGGTCCAGCGTAAAACGCACAGACAGGATATTCCAATAGAATAATAAAGAATGGAATAACAGAATAATTTCACCAAGTATAGGGTAGCCCGCGTATACAAGTTATTATAACAGAATAATAAATAATGGAATAACAGAAGTTCTCTTTGTAAGACCCCAAATTATTAATAAATAAAATTTAATTTCCTCTATTTATTATTTTAAAATAGTAAGGGTTGATTTGATTAATGTGGTTAGTTATGGGTAAAATGCGCAAATATTTTTAAAATAAACAGGTGGTTATAAAATATTCATTGTTGTCGGAGAATATTCGTTTGGTCGTGGAATATTCTTGCTGTCGGGAAATATTCGTACGACGGCGCAATCTTTTGTGGTCCCCATAACAGAAAGCGATTGGATGAAGAAAAAGACAAGTATGAGTTATTTATAAATAACGGCGTAGTTGTTATCGTTAATACTATTGGAATACCCGGTGGTTAAAACACAGTAATATGCGTTGTTGCACAGTAGCACACGGTATTGCATCAATTATTTATTCTTACGTAAGAAGGCACTACTCAATAATTGTTACAGTAATTATTGTTCAGTATTTTATTTTATTAATTCAATAATTGTTGCGTTGATTTTTTATATTACTATTGATTCAATAATTGTCACTACACAGTATTTTCAATTATCGAAGTAATAATTCATATTATCTGAATAATATTATTAGTAAACATTATTGGCAATGTCTAGAAAGTTTTGTCTATGGAGAGGTTTGGTCACCTAATTGCGCGCCTGTAAGGAGAAATTCTTATTGGAAAGCCCCCTTTTTCCTGGGAACGGCTTGGTTGCCAGTACTGTGATTATGTAATATTATTTGTGAATAATTAATTATTGATTTATATGATGAGAAAAATATTGATTTTATGTGGTTATAGATGTAGAAAATTTTTAAAGTGACAATTGTTAAAAATTGATATTTTATCTTTTCTGATAAAATAATATTTTATTATTATAATATAATAATGATAATATTTTTACAATGAATGTGGGATATATGAGTATATGAGGAGGAAGAGTATTTTTGTTGCAAAAGTTGTTTAACACATGTTTTGTGTGTCGGTGGACCCCATTTCTTGACTGAAATTTGATTATAGCCTGTAAAATCATCTGTATGTGAATTTCAGTCAATTTTTGTTTGGAATTTGGAAAAACTTTCTTCTGAAAAGTTGTAGAGAATTGAATTTCATATAAAAAGTCGCGAGATTCGAATTTTCTAACAAAAGGGCTATTTGTTATGAATTATTGAAGTTCTGAAGTTCCGAAATAATTGATTTTTGGGAGTTTTAGTTAATTATTTTGGGAAAACGTTTTTTGTGCAATTAGTGGGCTCACATGTGTTATAAATTATCTGAATTCAGATCTTCAAAGTTGGGCTAAGGAAATTTATAATATATATTAATATTTTATTAAATTTTCTGCTTTGGTGTTCTAAGCATTTTTTATAAATAGGGTGCTTAGGTTAAAATTGAAAATCACACCATAAACTAAAGATTTCTCTCTCTATAATATCGAGCGTATTTGTGAGTATTTTAGTACTTTGAGTATTGCTATACGGTGCAAGTTCTTTCAGCACTATATCCAGTATTCCAGTCAGAAGTACTATTCTTTCTGAGGTAAGGGATGTTATTTTATTCGAAAATGATATTATTTCTTCAATATCATTATGCCGAAATATTGGTTAGAAATTTTTATCAAATTTAGAACTTTTTCATGTCGGGGTTACTATTCATGAGTTACTATTCACGAGTTACTATTCACGAGTTACTATTCACGAGTACTATTCACAAAGCGTGATGATTTTTTTTATGAAATTTCTATCTTTTGAGGTCGGAGTTACTATTCATGTATACGACACTATTCACGTATACAGCACTATTCACGAATACGACACTATTCACAGAAAAATTAAATTTTCTTTTATGTGTCCAAAATTGTCTGTTACGATTTCTATCTTTGATTGGATCTATGTTTTGATCTTCATTCTTGAATTTTACTCCAATCTGGTTATTTATGAAGTATTTTTGAACTTGGATTATTTAAAGTATGAATCCTTAATACTTGTTCTTTTGTTTCACTAGATTCGTTTTTTTTTTAAATATTTTTCATCATCCTCAGTCCTAAATGATGATATTACTGAATATCTTTGGCATGTAGTGCAAATATTAATGATTTCTTGATGAATATCTTTGGCCCGTAGTGCAAAGATGAACAGGTGTTGAGATGAACATGACCGACTGATTAATATCTTTGGCCCGTAGTGCAAAGATGAACAGATGTTTAGATGAACATGACCAACTGATGAATATCTTTGGCATGTAGTACGAAGATGAATATTTGATTTGAGATGAATATTGATTGATGTTACAGGGATAAAATATTGATGATGGACTGTTAAATTCATAGATTATAGTAGATTTCATTCTCTACGTAACTCTTCTATGAATTATTATTTTCGCTACGAATATTGATCTGAAACTTGTTGTCTATTGTATTCTATCAGATTTTTCTCTGTTGAAGACTAACGATAATTTGTTGTACATTATCTTAGTCATAACATTCTTTACTGGGCTAGTTGAGCTCACCCTTTCCTTTTGTTCCATTTTTCTTCTCAGGAAGCGAGATTGTAGCAGGAACTAGTCGGGGTGTGGAGTGTTGGTTCTAGATATCTATTTTAGTAGTCCTCACTATTCTGTAAAATAGTGTATCAATAAGGAGGATTTATTTGTATGTGGATATTGTCTAGAAGATAATATTTGTATTTAAACTCACAGTTTATGTGTTGTCGTATTTTGCACGATAATTGTATTAATGAAGTTGTAGTTGTTTCTGTACCATGTATTTTGCGACTCAGAATAGGTTGGGTGGATTGTATACCTATTTTGGGGGCGTCACACTCTTCATGAATACAAAAGAAATAATACCCCTTACGAGTACAACAAATAATATCCCCTACCTTAAGAAGAAGAGTACAGGATATATAACTAGTGAAGTAGCAGAATACTTTTCTTCTTTCTCTTATAGTTTATCTCTCTAGAGTTTCAGTGAATTTGTAAGAAATAATGAAGGAATGAGCTTCTATTTATAGAAAAATGGACTGCATAGTAACTAACTCATGAACGGTCCAGATTGATTTACTTTAATCTGACGGTCCATATTTAAAATAAAATCTTTTAAATAAAATATAATATATTGTATTTATAATCTAATAAAACGAATAATTTTATAAAAAATTTACTATGCAAACACTATACAGACATTATGCAAATACTATGCATAATAAAATATAATATATTCTAATTATTGTCTAATAAAACAGATAACTTTATAAAAGTATTCTGTTTTATATAAAAAGATTTTAATATTAGCCTAATAAAACGAATAACTTTATAAAAGTATTCTGTTTTATATAAAAAGCTTTTCTGTTTTATTATATTAATAATACCAATAAAACAAAACTGAGTGACTTATCACATAAGCATCAATAATCAATACCGTGTGCTACTATGCAACCACGCGTATTACTGTACTTTTACTACCGAGTAGCTCAACAATATTAATGGTAAAACTTCCGTCCTTATTTTCAATGAAATATTTTTGTCGTTTTCTCAATCCGACAATAATTCTGTTGTGGGGTTCACCAATGATTGTGTCGTCGTACGAATATTTCCTGTTAAAACGAATATTCTCCGACCAATCGAATATTATATAACAACTTGCGTACTTTGCAAAATTTATAAATATTACCCATAACTATAACATTATATCAATTTCACTCCATAATATTCAAAAATAATATTTATAGAAAATTCATCTTTATTCAAAAAAATTGGGGTCTTATAACCTCCCCTTCTTATAAAATTTTTCCCTCGAAATTAGGGTACGCACCTGGTATATCGAAGAGGTAAGGATACCTTGACTTCATTTCAGATTCTAACTCCCAGGTCAATTCCTCAACATCGTGATTTCTCCACAAAACTTTAACTTGAGGTATAACCTTGGAGCGTAGAATATGTTCTTTCTTATCCAAGATTTGAACAGGAACCTCTTCATACGTCAAATCTTCCGCTATTTTGTCCGGTTCCAACTCAATAATGTGGTTCGGGTCTTCCACATATTTACGTAACATGGATATGTGAAAAAAGTTATGAACACGAGACATACTTGGCGGTAAAACGAGTCTATAGGCCACAGTTCCTACTCGATCGAGGATTAAAAATGGGCCGATGAATCGAGGATTGAGCTTTCCTCTCTTTCCAAATCTCGTAACTCCTTTCCATGGAGCAACGCGTAACAACACATGATCTCCTGTATCGAATTCCATGTCCTTTCGATGAAGATCAGCATAACTCTTTTGTCGATCTTGTGAGGTTTTTATACGTTGTCGGATCTTTTGAATCTTTTCCATAGTCATACGTACCAACTCCGGTCCCAACAACTTTGCTTCACCCACCTCATCCCAACATACTGGAGAACGACACTTTCTTCCATACAACGCTTCGAATGGAGCCATGCCAATACTTGCTTGATAGCTATTGTTGTAGGAAAACTCCACCAATGGTAAGAACTTGTCCCAACTTCCCTTTAAGTCAAGGACACAGAGTCTTAATAGATCTTCAAGAGTTTGAATCGTCCTCTCCGACTGCCCATCCATCTGAGGATGATATGCCGAGCTAAATCGTAAATCCGTGCCCATAACTTTTTGCAAACTAACCCAAAATATTGAAGTGAATCTTGGGTCTCGATCAGTAACTATGGATACTGGCATACCATTCAATCTTACAATCTCATTTATGTACATACGAGCAAGACGTTCAAGTGTATAAGTTTGACGTTCAAGTGTATAAGTTTCTCGTATCGGTAAGAAATGAGCAGACTTGGTCAATCTATCAACAATGACCCAAATCGCATCTATGCCTTGAGAAACCTTGGGAAGACCAGTAACAAAATCCATGGTAATGTGATCCCACTTCCATTCTGGAATTTCAAGTGGTTGCAATGGACCTTTTGGTACTTGATGCTCCGTCTTGACTCGTTGACAAGTTAGACATCTTGAGATAAACAGTGCTATCTCTTTCTTCATATTGCTCCACCAAAATGTATGACGAAGATCACGATACATTTTAGTACTCCCAGAATGGATTACAAACGGTGTGTTGTGCGCCTCCATCATGATTTTATACTTTAAATCAGGGTCGTTAGGAACACAAAGTCTGGAGTTGACTCGAAGTAATCCTTCTTCATCTAATTCTTGCTTCCGATATAGCATCTTCTTGCTCTTTCTTCCTCATACGCATCAGCTCCGGATCTGTAACTTGAGCAAGTTTAATTTTATCAATTAAAGTCGGTTCTACTCGTATATTCGTCATCATCACGTGGGTCCCTAGAGTCTTTATCTCTCTCTCCATCCTTTGCAAGTCATACAAAATGGGCCTTTGCATTGACAATATTGCACTCGTACCCGCATATGATCTTCTACTCAATGCGTCAAGCTACCACAGTTCGCTTTTCCAGGATGGTATTGGATGGTATGATCATAATCTTTCAACAGTTCTAGCCAACGTCGCTGTCACATATTGAGTTCCTTTTGAGTGAAGAAATATTTGAGGCTTTTATGATCCGTAAAGATCTCCACTTTCTCTCCCATACAAGTAATGCCTCCAAATCTTTAGTGTAAAAACGACTGCTGCCAATTCTAGATCATGAGTGGGATATTTCCTCTCATATTCTTTGAGTTGCCGTGAGGCATAGGCTATGACTTTTCCATGTTGCATGAGAACACATCTCAACCCTTTGCCCGAAGCATCACTGTAGATGACAAATCCCTCCGAGCCAGATGGTATTATCAGAACAGGTGCTGAAATGAGTCTCCTCTTGAGTTCTTGAAAACTCTTCTCACATTCCTCGCTCTAACCGAATTTTGTATCTTTTCGAGTCATCTGAGTTAATGGAGTTGCGATTCGAGAAAATCCTTCCACGAATCTCTGATAATGACCAGCTAAGCCGAGAAAGCTACGTACTTCGGTCACTGATTTGGGTTGCTCTCAGCTTTGAATAGCTTCAATCTTTGCCGGGTCAACAGATATTCCATGACTTGATACTATGTGCCCAAGGAATGCTACTTCCTCAAGCCAGAACTCGCATTTCTTCAACTTAGCATAAAGCTTGTATTCACGAAGCTTTTGGAGTATCAGCCTCAAGTGTTGCTCATGATCTTCACGGATTTTGGAATAAATAAGGATGTCATCGATAAAGACGACCACAAAGTGATCCAAATATTCCTTGAATACTCGGTTCATCATATCCATCAAGGCAGCAGGAGCATTAGTCAATCCAAAGGATATGACTATGAATTCATAATGCCCGTACCGAGTTCTGAAAGCAGTCTTTGGAATATCATCGATTCTAATCTTCAATTAGGTGATATCTGGAACGAAGATAAATCTTTGAAAAGAATTTAGCGCCTTGCAACTGGTCAAACAGGTCTTCAATACGTGGCAATGGGTACCTATTTTTGATGGTGACATGATTCAACTCCCGATAATCAATACAAAGTCGCATACTCCCATCTTTCTTCTTCACGAATAGAACAGGAACACCCCAAGGAGAAGTGTAAGACCCAAACTTTTTGAATAAAGATTAAATTTTCTCGAAATATATTTTTGAATATTATGGTGTGGATTTGATATAATGTTATAGTTGTGGGTAATATTTATAAATTTTGTAAAGTACGCAAGTTGTTATATAATATTCGATTGGTCGGGGAATATTCGTTTTAACAGGGAATATTCGTACAATGGCACAATCATTGGTGGACCCCCCCCCCCCCACAACGGAATTATTGTTGGATTGAGAAAACGACAAAAATACTTTATGAAAATAACGGCGGAAGTTTTACCGTTAAATGTTGAACTACCCGGTAGTAAAAGTACAGTAATACGCATGGTTGCATAGTAGCACACGGTATTGATTATTGATGCTTATGTGAGAAGTCACTCAGTTATACTCAATTATTGCTACAGTAATTGCTGCATCATATCTCTCATATTATTGATTCGATTATTGTCATAGTATCATCTGCATAATATGTTATTTTACTAAATCAATAATTGAGACGACACAGTTATTCATATTATTAAATTGCAATATTTATAATGTCTAGAAGTTCTATCAAGGAGAGGTTTGGTCACCTAATTGCGCGCCAATAGGGAGAAATCATTATTGGAAATCCCCCTCTTTCCTCGGAACGACCTGGTTGATAAATATTGTGAGTTATGATATTAATGATGAATGTTATTAAAATTGAAGTTGTGTTCGGAGTTGAAGTTGGAGACGCAGACGTGATATTTGAGTCCGGAACGATGAAATTAGTAAAAATAGTCTATAAACACAAAATTTTCCGAAATTCACTATTTGGTTCAAAAGTCAACAGTTGACTTTTTCGGGAAAAGTCAAACTTTGAAATTTCAAATTTTATATTTTTGAGAAAAATGGTTTCATTGTGTTGGAATTATTTGTGTTAGTGAAAATCGACAATTATTTCGATAATAATTGATGTCAGGAGGTTATATTGACCAATCGGGTATTTAACCGGATAAATGAGCAATTGATTGCTATTATTTCACATGATTATAACTATTTGTTCACATGTGTATACTATTGTTTCACATTCTTGTTACTATTAGGGGAGTTGGTGTAGATTTATAATACTTGCATGACTAAGTTAAAAATGGAGGTATAGATGGATGTACTATACTGTAATTCGTATTTTCACATGTCTAGAACTATTGATTCACATAATTTAAGGCAAAAAGTACTTTTTGGGCACTGTGGTTATAGTGTTTTAAGCAATTAGCCACCGTACTTTTAAAATATTCAATTATCCCACTGAACTTATTAAAAATATGCAATCAACCCATTCCGTCCAAATTGAGTAACAGACGTTAAAAAATATCATACGTGGCTTTTTTGAAAAAATATAAATATTACGTGTATTTGCTGACTGGGCGGCTTTTCTTACGTGGCTTTTTTGAAAAAAAATAAATATTACGTGGCTTTTTTGAAATAATACAAATAATATTAATAACAGAATCAAGGTGCTTTTTCCTTATATATATATATATATATATATATATATATATATATATATATATATATATATATATATATATAATATTAATAAAAAATTAATACTATAATATTAATAAAAGTTAATATTATAATATTTACCCAAACACTTTATAATATGTATAATATTAATAAAAATTATAATATGTATGTTTTTTTTTGAAAAAAAAAATAAAAATACTTTTTATGTTTTAAAATACTTATAAAATATTTAAAAATAAAAATATTTTTATATTTTAATTTCTTTCTTTTTCTTTACTTAAATATTTATAATATTAATAAAAATTAATATTATAATATTTATAATTAATATGTATGTTTTTATTGAAAAATAAAAATAAAAATACTTTTATGTTTTAAAATAATATAAAATTTTTAAAAATAAAAATATTTTTATATTATATTTTATTTCTTTTTCTTTACCTAAATATTTATAATATGTATAATAATAATAATAATTAATATTATAATATTTATAATATGTATGTTTTATTTTAAAAATAAAAATACTTTTATGTTTTAAAATACTTATAAAATTTTTGTGTTTTATTTTTTTTCTTTTTCTTTACCTAAATATTTATAACTAGATGTGTCCCGTGCCTCCGGCACTGTATGGACGGTGGGATTTATCCCAAACTTTGGACGGCCTAGATAATTTATTGAGTGAGCGGGAAATTCAAAATCATTTGTATTTTATTAGATAGATATGTATAATATTAATAAAAATTAATATTATAATATTTATAATTATATGTATGTTTAGACCCAAAACTGGCATCAAATCCTCCTCTCTCCTTTCACACAAGAACCACGCCACCAAGCCTCTGCCACCAAGCCTCTGCCACCACCGTTACTGAAAATCTAACCACAAGTTACCCACTCCAATTAAAGAAATTGATGGCCACAACTTTCCCAAACCCAGACTCCAATTGAAGAAATTGATATGCAACGAGGAAAAGATCGAAGATAACAATTCTAAACTTTATACAAACCAATTAATCACAACAATTTAAGTCCATTGATTACACCCGTCTCTCATTGAAATTCAAACATAACTTAAAAATAATGTAAATTTTTTGATGGGAAATCGTCGGGGCTCGAAGAAGATAGATAAAACGACTAGTTCAGTGAAAGTGGTGTACAGAAAGAAAGGGGAGGCCAAAGTAGTTAAGGCATGGGCGGCACGGCTCACCGCCATTATTACTCTACTTGCCGGACTCTCTGTATTGTCCCAATTTATGTGACCCAATTCGTCCAATCATGGCGATGAAGGAGGAGGCCAACGGAATCTCGCTGCCAATTGAGGTGGCGTCGACGGTATTCACAGGAAAGAGACCTCAATTGTTCAGTCATCTTCTTCTACTTCAATATCTTTATGTCTCTACATCATCTTCTAGTTCTGTTTCCGAAACCCTAATTTGAATGAAGAAGATGCGGCTACGAGGTACACGTGGTCACGATCTATAACTACAGATCTAAGATTGAGAACGAGCTCTCCCCGATCTGCGATGACATTGGAACATCAAAATTCCAAGCTCATAGCTGTGGTTTCCACCGGTGATTCCAAGGTGTTTTATCTTAAAGATGAAGAAAACAAAGAGAAAGATGAAAAGATGAAGAAGAGAGAGAAAGAAAGATAACTAATATATCATGCGTAAGAAGAGAGAGAAAGAAAGACAACTCAACATTTAAGTGTCTTTTTTAAGCCACCTATGAAATGACTTATTTTATTTTTTTTTCAAAAAGCCACGTAGGAAAATATATATGTTTTTTAACGTATGTGACAGAAAATTGGACGGAATGGCCTGATCAAAACTTTTTAAAAAGCACAGTGGGTCAATTGAATATTTTAAAAGCACAGTGGCTAATTGCTTAAAACACTAAAACCACAGTGGTGTAAAAGTGTTTTTTTGCCCATAATTTACTATTGAATCACATTATTTACTATTAGGGGAGGTGGTGCAAGTTTGATAATACTTCCATGACTAAATTAAAAATAAAGGAAAAGTTGGAGGTATTGTACTGTAATTTTTCGAGCCCCAAAACGTGCAATTATCGAAACTATATTTTTCTATAAATAGAAGCTCATTATTCCTTCATTTCTCACCAATTCACAAAATATTTAGAGCGATTATTATAGAGAGAAACTATAGAAAGAAGAAGAGAAGTCTGCTACTTCACTATTCCAGTATCCAGTTTTTCTAAGGTAGGGAGTATTATTTCTTTCTTATCCATGAAGAGAACTTCTGTTATCCATTCTTTATTATTCTGTTGGAATAACCTGTATACGCTGGGCTACCCTATACTTAGTGAAATTCTTCTGTTGTTACATTCTTTAACATTCTGTTGGAACATCCTGTCTGTGCGTTCTACGCCGGTTCTGGTTCCGTCTTTATTATTCTGTTAGAATATCCTGCATGTGCATTTTACGCCGGACCTGGTTCTGTCTTTATTATTCTGTTGGAATATCATGTCTGTACGTTTTACGCCGGACCTGATTCTGTTATTTATTATTTTGTTGGAATAACTTACCTGTGCGGTTTATCGCATGCCTGGTGATTTCTTTTGTTATTCCTAGTCCTATTATACTCAGTTGGTGTGACGCCCCCAAAATTAGGTAAACATCACCCATCTTGGGTCAGCCAGATATATGGTACAGAATTCAAATACAACTTACTAATATAATTATCGTGTACAATACGACAAAACATAAACGGTGAGTTTGAATACAAATATTATTTACTAGAGATTATACAAACTCAAAAGGAGTTCTCATTACAATTATTATCACACTATTTCACAGAATATTGAGGACTACTAATGCTATCCTCTAGACCATCACCTCGTTCCCCGACTCGTCCCATCTATATTCTCATTTCCTGAAGAGAACAGTGAAAGAAATGGTGATCTCAACTAGCCCAGTAAGAAATATTATGACTAAGATAATACAGAATAAATTATCATTAGTCTCCAACAATGTTAAACTGATAAAATATAATAGACATCAAGTTTAACTGCAGCGGAATAAGCAATCCATTAAAAGAGTCAAGTAGAAAATAAAATCTATATATATTGAGGGTAATATAGTTGATAATTTCATAATTTCATAATCTTTTATGATTAAAAAGGTTTTGTCATGGATGGAGAGTTGAACTAAAATTATCTTTTATGATTTGATAAAATCTATATATAAAATTAGTAGAACTAATCTTTTAATGGATTACACTTAATCTTTTATGATTAAAAAGGTTTTTCATCACTGTTATCGCTGAGACTCAGCTTAATAAATATTCCACATCATCGAATCACCCCTGCACTACGGCCAAGGATATTCTTTAATATCACGACCACAATTATCCATGCAGTACGAGCCAAGAATATTTGTGTATTCATTAATGGTCATGATCATGCCAACAACTGTCCATCAATGCACTACGGGTCAACGAGGACTTTTACCACATCATTTGTAATATTACGGTCATGATTATACCAAATAATCCCTGGTCATAATCATACCAAGTCCATCTATGAACTACAGGCCACATATGACTTTCAACATAATATAAACATGAGGATGATGACAATGATATAAGAATTCAATAAAACAAGTTCAAGAATTAATTTGTCCAAGAAATACTAATGTCCAAATTGTCAACATGATACTGCTTTGTAGAGTAAAATTCAAGAATGATCAGAAGAATATTTCCATGAAAAGATACTGGATGAAGCGCAAATATCAAGGTTATTCTACTAATTTCATGGAGTATAGAAGTCAAAACTTTAATCAACTGAGTATAATAAAGAATGAAATAACAAAAGAAATCACCATGCATGCGGTACTTTGCATAGACAGGTTATTCCAACAGAATACTAAATAACGGAATCAGGTCAGGCGAAATTTGCACCGATAGGATGTTCCAACAGAATAATAAAGAATGGAATAACAACAGAAATCATCATGCATGCGGTACTTCGCATAGAAAGGTTATTCCAACAGAATACTAATAAGGACGGAATCAGGTCCGGCGTAAAACGCACAGACAGGATATTCCAATAGAATAATAATAAAGACGGAACCAGGTCCGGCGTAAAACGCACAGACAGGATATTCCAACAGAATAGTAAAGACAGAATAATAGAAGAATGTCACCAAGTATAGGGTAGACCACGTATACAGGTTATTTTAACAAAATAATAAGCAATGGAATAACAACAGTTCTCTTCATGAATAAGAAAGAATAACACCCCTTACGAATAAAAGAAATAATATTCCATACCTTAAGAAGAAGAGTACTGGATATATAAGTAATGAAGTAGCAGAATACTTTCTTCTTTCTCTCTATAGTTTATCTCTCTAGAATTCAGTGAATTCGTAAGAAAATAATGAAGGAATGAGCTTCTATTTATAGAAAAATGGACTGCATAGTAACTAACTCATGAATGGTCCAGAATGATTTACTTTAATCTGACGGTCCATATTTAAAACAAAATCTTTTAAATAAAATATAATATATTCTATTTATAATCTAATAAAACGAATAACTTTATAAAAAATTTTACTATGCAAATACTATGCAGACATTATGCAAACACTATGCATAATAAAATATAATATATTCTAATTATTGTCTAATAAAACAGATAACTTTATAAAAGTATTCTATTTTATATTCCTAACCAACCTGTCATATTTCTAACCAACCTGTCATACGAATTCAAACAACTAAACCACTAAAATCAGTCACTATCATATCAAGCCATAAAGCTATTCGTTTATTGAAAAACGGATGTCAAGCTTTCTTAGCCCATGCTATGGATTTGAACAAAGACAAGTCAGATTTGAATAATATTTCTGTTGTTTGAGAATTTCCTGAAGAACTTCCCGGTCTACCCCAGAACGTGATTTTGAATTCTTTATTCCATTTCTAAAACCCCATATCGAATGACTCCTATTGAACTTCAGGAGTTAAAAGTCCAACTACAGGAATTGTTAGACATAGGTTTCATGTCGCCATCTCCTTGGGGTGCTCCTATTTTATTCGTAAAGAAGAAAGACGGGAGTATGCGACTTTGTATTGACTACCGAGAATTAAACCATGTCACCAGCAAGAATAGGTATCTGTTACCTCACATTGATGACCTGTTCGACCAGTTGCAAGGAGCACAATTCTTTTCAAAGATCGATCTTCATTCTGGATATCATCAGCTGAAGATTAAAACTGAGGAAATTCCAAAAACTGCCTTCAGAACTCAGTACGGGCATTATGAATTCTTAGTCATGTCTTTTGGATTGACTAATGCTCCTGCTGCTTTCATGGATATGATGAACCGAGTATTCAAGGAATATTTTGATCAGTTCGTTGTTGTCTTTATTGATGACATCCTCATCTATTCCAAAAGCCGTGAAGATCATGAGCACCATTTGAAGCTGATACTTGAAAGGCTTCGTGAAAACAAGCTTTATGCCAAGCTGAAGAAATGCGAGTTCTGGCTTGAGGAAATAGCTGTTGACATGACGAAGATTGAAGCAGTACAAAGTTGGGAGCAACCGAAGTCGGTGATCGAAGTACGCAGCTTTCTGGGCTTAGCTGGTTATTATCGGAGATTCGTGAAAGGATTTTCTCGAATCGCTACTCCGTTAACTCAGCTGACTCGGAAAGATACAAAATTCGTATGGAGCGAGGAATGCGAGATGAGTTTCCAAGAGCTCAAGAGGAGACTCATTTCGGCACCTGTTATGGCAATACCATCTGGTACGGATGGATTTGTTATATACAGCGATGCTTCAGGCAAAGGGTTAGGATGTGTCCTCATGCAACATGGGAAATTCATAGCCTATGCCTCACGACAACTCAAAGAATATGAGAGGAATTATCCTACTCATGATCTAGAGTTGGCAGCAGTCATTTTCGCGTTGAAAATCTGGAGACACTACCTGTATGGGGAGAAAGTGGAGATCTATACGGATCATAAAAGCCTCAAATATTTCTTCACCCAAAAGGAACTCAACATGCGACAACGACGTTGGCTTGAACTATTGAAAGATTACGATCGCACTATTCAATACCATCCTGGAAAAGCAAACGTAGTAGCTGACGCATTGAGTAGAAGATCGTATGCGGGTATGAGTGCGATGTTGTTAACACAAAGACCCATTTTATACGATTTACAAAGGATGGAGATTGAGTTAAAGAATCTAGGGACCCACGTGATGATGGCGAATATACGAGTAGAACCGACTTTAATCGATAAAGTTAAAGCTGCTCAAGCTACGGACTTGGAGCTGATGCGTATGAAGAAGAAAGTGCAAGAAAGTGCTATTCCAGAAGCAAGAATCGATGAAGAAGGAATACTTCGATTCAACTCCAGACTTTGTGTTCCTAACGATTCTGACTTAAAACATAGAATTATGATGGAGGCACACAACACACCGTTTGCAATCCATCCTGAGAGTACCAAAATGTATCATGATATTCGACACACATTTTGGTGGAACAATATGAAGAGAGAGATCACGGAGTTTATCTCGAGGTGTTTAACTTATCAACGTGTAAAGGCGGAGCATCAAGTGCCAAAGGGTCCATTGCAACCACTTGAGATTCTGGAATGGAAGTGGGAACACATTACTATGAATTTCGTTACAGGTCTTCTCAAAGTTTCTCAAGGCATAGATGCGATTTGGGTTATTGTTGATAGATTAACCAAGTCTGCCCATTTTTTACCGATACGTGAGACTTATTCCTTTGAACGTCTTGCTCAATCCAAGATTTTTTGGTCCATTTGAGATTCTTGACCGAATAGGAAATGTGACCTATAGACTCGTATTACCCCCAAGTATGTCTCGTGTTCATAATATTTTTCACATATCTATGCTTCGTAAATATGTGAAAGACCTGAACCATATTATTGCTTTAGAACCAGACGAGATAGTCGAAGATTTAACGTACGAAGAAGTACCTGTTAAGATCTTGGATAGGAAAGAGCATGTCCTACGAACCAAAGTTATACCACAAGTTAAGGTTTTGTGGAGAAACCATGCTATTAAAGAGATGACCTGGGAGTTGGAATCAGAAATGAAAGGGAGGTATCCTCACCTTTTCGAAACACCAGATACGTATGTCAATTTCGAGGACGAAATTTCATAAGGAGGGGAGGTTGTAAGACCCCAAATTATTATAAATAAAATCGAATTTCCTCTAATTATTCTTGTGTATAATAAGGTATTAATTTGATATAATTCTCTGGTTATGTGTGAAATGTGCAAATTTTACAAAATAAATAAGTGGTTAAAAAGTAATCATTGTTGTCGAGGAATATTCGTTTGGTCGTTGAATATTCTTATTTTTGGGGAATATTCGTACGACGGAGCAGTCATTTGTGGGCCCCATAACAGAATAACTGTCGGATGAAGAAAACGACAAGTTTGAGTTTTTATAAATAACGACGTAGTTGTTACCATTAACACTGTTGGAATACCCGGTGGTTAAAATACAGTAATACGCGTGGATGCATAGTATTTTTGAATTATTAATTATTACGTATGAAGGCACTACTCAATAATTATTACAGTAATTACTGTTCAATATTTTATTTTATTGGTTCAATAATTGCTGCGTTAATATTTTATATTATTGTTGTTTCAATAATTGTCACTGCACAGTATTTCTCATTATCAAATCAATAATTCATATTTTTTGAATAATATTATTAGATAGCATTATTGGCAATGTCTAGAAAGTTCTGTCAAGGAGAGGTTTGGTCACCTAATTGCGCGTCAGTAAGGAGAAATTCTTAGTGGAAAGCCCCCTCTTTCCTGGGAACGGCCTGGTTGTCATTAATGTGATTATGTAATATTATTTGTGAATAATTAATTATTGATTCATATGATAAGGAAATATTTATTTTATGTGGATTTAAATGATGGATATATTTATTTTTATGTGGATAAAAATGAAGGAATTAATGCTGATGTGTTTTATCAGTATTTTATCGGTGTAGAGGTATTAAAAATTATCCGTTTGTGGATTTCGAGTATTTTCTGAATGGAATTTGGAAAAAAAATCTACAAAGTTGTAGAGAATTAAATTTTCTATGGAAACACGCGAGTTTCGAATTTTTCTGATAACCGGGCTATTTTCTATGAATTACTGAAGTTTCGAAAAATAAAATAATTTTTATTAAATTATGGGTGGGATCTACTTTTGGTCTTTCAAACATGTGGGCTGCTAGATTTCTTCCAAGATGGCTGCCCAAAAAGTTCAACAAAGCTTGCGTAGACATTTGAATAAATAATAATAATATTTTATTATTTAGTCTCCTATGACGTTCTAGCATTTTCCTATAAATAGACGCTTAGGTTAGAATTGAAAATCACACCAGAAACAAGTTTTCTTTCTCTCTATATTGTCGAGCATATTTTAGTTAGTATTTATATACTTTGAGAGTTACTGTTCGGTACAAGTTTCCTTCGGCTTTCTATTCGATATTCCGATCAAAAGTACCGTTATTTTGAGGTAAGGGATGTTATCTTCTTCTTAAATGATATTATTTTCTTCAATATCATTATGCCAAAATATTGGTGAACGTTTTTATCAAATTTGGAACTTTTTGTGTCGGAGTTACTATCCACGTATACGGTACTATTCATGAATACGGCACTATTCACTGAAAAAATGACATTTTCTTCTTTTTGTCCAAGATGTCTATTATGGTTACTATCTTTGATTGTATCCATGTTTTGATCTTTATTTTTGAATTCTGCTTCAAAATGGGTATTTATGAAGTATTATTGATCTTGGATAAACTTTTATACGAATCCCTACTATTTGTCCTTTTGTCTCATTGGATTCGTTTTTTTTTAAATATTTTTCATCATCCTCAGTCCTAAATGATGATATTACTGAATATTTTTGGCTTGTAGTGCAAAGATGAATGATTAACTGATGAATATCTTTGGCCCGTTGTGCAAAGATGAACAGGTGTTGAGATGAACATGACCAACTGGTGATACAAATGAATATCTTTGGCATGTAGTGCAAAGATGAATATTTGATTAAAGATGTATATTGATTGTTGTTACAGGGATAAAATATTGATGATGGACTTTTAAATCTTAGAAGATAGTAGAACTCATTCTCTACTTGACTCTTCTAATGGATTGCTGTTTTCGCTGCAGTTGTTGATCTAAAACTTGTTGTATATTATATTTTATCAGATTTTTCCCCGTTGAAGACTAATGATAAATTGTTGTATATTATCTTAGTCATAATATTCTTTACTGGGCTAGTTGAGCTCACCCTTTTCCTTTTTATTCCATTTTTCTTCTCAGAAGGTGAGAACATAGCAGAATCTAGTCGGGATATGGAGTGATGGTACTAGAAAGATGTTTTAGCAGTCCTCACTATTTCTGTAAAATAGTATTTGAATAATTGTAATGAGGACTTATTTGAGTGTGGATATTATCTAGAAGACAATATTTGTATTTAAACTCACAGTATGTGTTGTTGTATTTTGCACGACAATTGTATTATTGAAGTTGTAGTTTGCTTTCTGTACCATGTATTTGGCGACTCAGAATGAGAATTGTATACCTATTTTGGGGGCGTCACAGTTGGTATCAAAGCTTAGGGATATGGTCTCTGGCGGAGATCGAGGAATAGAACTAGGAGGGGAGAGATGATTAAATCATTCGCTAGTGTGTCCTATCTAAGCTTATTTATTTATCAGTCATAATATAGGGATATTATGTGATATGTTAATTTGTTTAATTAACACTTGTTTTATGGCAGTATTTAAGAATGGCTGATGAGAACGTTAACAATGGAGAGTATGACACTGTGGAACAACCTTTAGTTACAAACCAGGAGAACGTGCAACAGGAAGGCAATATTTCTCTTATAAACAACACTACCGAGCAAACGATGAACGATGGAATGTTTAGGAGCTTTTTGCAGTTCATGCAAAATTAGATGAGGGAGACTCGTGTACAAAATACGGGTGGAAGTGATACCAATGCGCGGTCTGTCACAGCCAAGCAGTTCAAGGAGTTGGGACCACCAGAATTTATTGGAAAGCAGGATCCGATCAAGACGGAAACATTGGTCAAGCAAATTACCAAGATATTCGATGTCTTGGGATGCACGGAGGAACATAAGGTTCCATTCTCGACCTTTATGTTTCGCGGTGAGGCAGACTACTGATGGGAATCTGTGAAGCGTACCCAGCCTGCTGCACTCAACATGTCTTGGGAAATGTTTCTGAAACTATTCAATAAAAAGTACTTTCCTGAAAGTATTCGTCATATAAAGGAGGTAGAGTTTTTCAGACTGGAACAAAATAACATGACGATGTCCCAGTACGAGGCAAAGTTCGCTAAGTTATCCAGGTTTGCACCTCATTTGGTAAAGAATGAGGAACGAATGACAAGGATTTTTCTGAGAGGTCTAAAACCTGAGATTCGTCAATACCTTATCTCTCATAAATTTTCTCTGTATTCAGATGTTGTCAACAATGCTCAATTATTAGAGCGAGATAGTGAGTATGTTTAACCGAGGGACCACAACCAGGGTCATACCGGTGACAGCAGTCATCAGAGCAATGATAACCAACGAGGAGGGAAAAATACAAACAAAGGTGGTAACCCCTCAGGTGGTCATCGTGGCCATGATAATAGGAGAGGTGAGTCAAGTGGAAATTTTAGAAAGAGAAGATTCAACAATGACGGGAAGACATCAGCAGCAGCACCAGCACCAACAACAAATTCTAGGGGAGGAGAACCACCGCCAGTTAGATGTTACAAATGCGGGAAAGAGGGACATATCAGCCCAAACTGTCCACAACAATCCAAGGTATGTTACAACTGTGGAAAGGAAGGCCACATAGCTCGGGATTTTTCTGTAGCAAAAATAAGTTCAACGGGGATGCTGACTCCAAGGGCGGTCCCGGATAAGTCGAAATCAGCGATTCTTGGAAGAGCATTTGTCGTGACTGGCCAAAACGTGAGGAACCCGAACGAGGTGATCACGGGTAAGCTAATCTTGAATTCTTGCAAAGTTTATACCTTACTAGATACCGGTTCTACCCATTCTTTTATCTCTCTTGCTTGTGCTCAACGTTTAAACTTGACTCCGGAGAAATTAGACTTTGACTTATCTGTGAAAACTCCGTTGGGTGAAACCTTCGGTACATCTACAGTTTATAAATCTTGCATGATCCAAGTTGGCACTATCACATTACCTGTTGATCTTATCTCTTTAAAGATACTTGCTTTTGATATGATTTTAGGAATTGATTGGTTAACCACTCATCATGCAAAAATTGATTGTTTTCGTAAGGTTGTTAGTTTTCATATTCCTAACCAACCTGTCATACGAATTCAAACAACTAAACCACTAAAATCAGTCACTATCATATCAATCCATAAAGCTATTCATTTATTGAAAAATGGATGTCAAGCTTTCTTAGCCCATGTTATGGATTTGAACAAAGACAAGTCAAATTTGAATAATATTTCTATTGTCAGAGAATTTCCTGATGTATTTCTTGAAGAACTTCCCGGTCTACCACCAGAACGTGATGTTGAATTCTTTATTAACCTTGAACCGGGTACAAAACCCATTTCTAAAACCCCATATCGAATGGCTCCTATTGAACTTCAGGAGTTAAAAGTCCAACTACAGGAATTGTTAGACATAGGTTTCATTCGTCCTAGTACATCTCCTTGGGGTGCTCCTGTTTTATTCGTAAAGAAGAAAGATGGGAGTATGCGACTTTGTATTGACTACCGAGAATTAAACCATGTCACCAGCAAGAATAGGTATCTGTTACCTCGCATTGATGACCTGTTCGACCAGTTGCAAGGAGCACAATTCTTTTCAAAGATCGATCTTCGTTCTGGATATCATCAGCTGAAGATTAAAACTGAGGATATTCCAAAAACTGCCTTCAGAACTCAGTACGGGCATTATGAATTCTTAGTCATGTCTTTTGGATTGACTAATGCTCCTGCTGCTTTCATGGATATGATGAACCGAGTATTCAAGGAATATTTGGATCAGTTCGTTGTTGTCTTTATTGATGACATCCTCATCTATTCCAAAAGCCGTGAAGATCATGAGCACCATTTGAAGCTGATACTTGAAAGGCTTCGTGAAAACAAGTTTTATGCCAAGTTGAAGAAATGCGAGTTCTGGCTCGAGGAACGTGGTGTCAAAACATGGAGTATTTCTTGACCCGACGAAGATTGAAGCAGTACAAAGTTGGGAGCAACCGAAGTCGGTGACTGAAGTACGCAGCTTTCTGGGCTTAGCTGGTTATTATCGGAGATTCGTGGAAGGATTTTATCGAATTGCTACTCCGTTAACTCAGCTGACTCGGAAAGATAAAAAATTCGTATGGAGCGAGGAATGCGAGATGAGTTTCCAAGAGCTCAAGAGGAGACTCATTTCGACACCTGTTATGGCAATACCATCTGGTACGGATGGATTTGTTATATACAGTGATGCTTCAGGCAAATGGTTAGGATGTGTCCTCATGCAACATGGGAAAGTCATAGCTTATGCCTCACGACAACTCAAAGAATATGAGAGGAATTATCCTACTCATGATCTAGAGTTGGCAGCAGTCATTTTCGCGTTGAAAATCTGGAGACACTACCTGTATGGGGAGAAAGTGGAGATCTATACGGATCATAAAAGCCTCAAATATTTCTTCACCCAAAAGTAACTCAACATGCGGCAACGACGTTGGCTTGAACTATTGAAAGATTACGATCACACTATTCAATACCATCCTGGAAAAGCAAACGTAGTAGCTGACGCATTGAGTAGAAGATCGTATGCGGGTATGAGTGCGATGTTGTTAACACAAAGACCCATTTTATACGATTTACAAAGGATGGAGATTGAGTTAAAGACTCTAGGGACCCACGTGATGATGGCGAATATACGAGTAGAACCGACTTTAATCGATAAAGTTAAAGCTGCTCAAGCTACGGACCTGGAGCAGATGCGTATGAAGAAGAAAGTGCAAGAAAGTGTTATTCCAGAAGCAAGAATCGATGAAGAAGGAATACTTCGATTCAATTTCAGACTTTGTGTTCCTAACGATTCTGACTTGAAACATAGAATTATGATGGAGGCACACAACACACCGTTTGCAATCCATCCTGAGAGTACCAAAATGTATCATGATATTCGACACACATTTTGGTAAAACAATATGAAGAGAGAGATCACGGAGTTTATCTCGAGGTGTTTAACTTGTCAACGTGTAAAGGCGGAGCATCAAGTGCCAAAGGGTCCATTACAACCACTTGAGATTCCGAAATAGAAGTGGGAACACATTAATATGGATTTCGTTACAGGTCTTCCCAAAGTTTCTCAAGGCATAGATGTGATTTGGGTTATTGTTGATAGATTAACCAATTCTGCCCATTTCTTACCGATATGTGAGACTTATTCCCTTAAACGTCTTGCTCGTATGTACGTGAATGATATTGTACGATTGCTTGGCATGCATGTATCCATAGTTTCGGATCGTGACCCAAGATTCACTTCACGATTTTGGGTTAGCTTGCAGAAAGCTATGGGCACAGATTTACGATTCAGTTCAGCATACCATCCTCAAACAGACGGACAATCAGAGAGGACTATTCAAACCCTTGAAGATCTATTAAGACTTTGTTTCCTAGATTTCAAAGGAAGTTGGGATAAGTACTTGTCATTGGTGGAATTCTCCTACAACAACAGTTACCAAGCAAGTATAGGCATGGCTCCATTTGACACGTTGTATGGATGAAAGTGTCGTTCTCCAGTATATTGGGACGAGGTGGGAGGAACAACATTGTTGGGACCAGAGTTAGTTCGCATCACTATAGAAAAGATCCAAATAATTCGACAACGTATTCAAACCTCACAAGATCGACAAAAGAGTTATGCTGATCTTCATCGAAAGAATGTGGAATTTAATATTGGGGATCATGTATTGTTACGTGTTGCTCCATGGAAGGGAGTTACAAGGTTTGGAAAGAGAGGAAAGCTTAATCCACGATTTATTGGTTCATTTGAGATTCTTGACCGAATAGGAAATGTTGCCTATAGACTCGCATTACCCCCAAGTATGTCTCATGTCCATAATGTTTTTCACATATCTATGCTTCGTAAATATGTGAAAGACCCGAACCATATTATTGCGTTAGAACCAGACGAGATAGCCGAAGATTTAACGTACGAAGAAGTACCTGTTAAGATCTTGGATAGGAAAGAGCATGTCCTACGCACCAAGGTTATACCACAAGTTAAGGTTTTATGGAGAAACCATGTTATTGAAGAGATGGCCTGGAGTTGGAATCAGAAATGAAAGGGAGGTATCCTCACCTTTTCAAAACACCAGGTACGTATGTCAATTTCGAGAACGAAATTTCATAAGGAGGGGAGGTTGTAAGACCCCAACTTATTATAAATAAAATCGAATTTCCTCTAATTATTATTGTGAATAATAAGGTATTAATTTGATATAATTCTCTGGTTATGGGTGAAATGTGTTAATTTTACAAAATAAGCAAGTGGTTATAAAATAATCATTGTTGTCAGGGAATATTCGTTTGGTCGTGGAATATTCTTGTTGTCGGGGAATATTCATACAAAGACGCAGTCATTTATGGGCCCCATAACAGAATAACTGTCAGATGAAAAAAATGACAAGTTTGAGTTTTTATAAATAACGGCGTAGTTGTTACCGTTAACACTGTTGGAATACCCGGTGGTTAAAATATAGTAATACGCGTGGATGCACAGTATTTTTGAATTATTGATTCTTACGTAAGAAGGCACTACTCAATAATTATTACAGTAATTACTGTTCAATATTTTATTTTATTAGTTCAATAATTGCTGCGTTAATATTTTATATTATTGTTGTTTCAATAATTGTCACTGCACAGTATTTTCCATTATTAGATCAATAATTCATATTATTTGAATAATATTATTAGATAGCATTATTGGTAATGTCTAGAAAGTTCTGTCAAGGAGAGGTTTGGTCACCTAATTGCGCGCCAGTAAGGAGAAATTCTTATTTGAAAGCCCCTTCTTTCCTAGGAACGGCCTGGTTGTCATAAATGTGATTCTGTAATATTATTTTTGAATAATTAATTATTGATTCATATGATAAGGAAATATTTATTTTATGTGGATATAAATGATGGATATATTTATTTTTATGTGGATAAAAATGAAGAAAGTAATGCTGATGTGTTTTATCAGTATTTTGTCGGTGTAGAGGTATTAAAAATTATCCGTTTGTGGATTTCGGGTATTTTTTGATTGGAATTTGGAAAAACTTTCTTTTATAAAGTTGTAGAGAATTAAATTTCCTATGGAAGCACGTGAGTTTCAAATTTTTCTGATAATCGGACTATTTTCTATGAATTACTGAAGTTTGGAAAAATAAATATTTTTATTAAATTATGGGTGGGACCCACTTTTGGTTTTTCAAACATGTGGGCTGCTAGATTTCTTCCAAGATGGCTGCCCAAAAAGTTCAACAAAGCATGCGTAGACATTTGAATAAATAATAATATTATTTTATTATTTAGTCTCCTATGACGTTCTAGCATTTTCCTATAAATAGACGCTTAGGTTAGAATTGAAAATCACACCAGAAACAAGTTTTCTTTCTCTCTATACTGTCGAGCGTATTTTAGTGAGTATTTATATACTTTGAGAGTTGCTGTTCGGTACAAGTTTCCTTCGGTTTTCTATCCGATATTCCGATCAAAAATAACGTTATTTTGAGGTAAGGGATGTTATCTTCTTCTTAAATGATATTATTTTCTTCAATATCATTATGCCAAAATATTGGTGAACGTTTTTATCAAATTTGGAACTTTTTGTGTCGGGATTACTATTCACGTATACGGCACTATTCACGTATACGACACTATTCACAGATACAGCACTATTCACTAAAAAAATTAAATTTTCTTTTTTTTGTTCAAGATGTCTATTATGGTTACTATCTTTGATTGTATCCATGTTTTGAATTTTATTTTTGAATTCTGCTTCAAAATAGGTATTTATGAAGTATTATTGATCTTGGATAAACTGTTATACGAATCCCTATTATTTGTCCTTCTATCTCACTGGATTCGTTTTCTTTAAAATATTTTCATCATCCTCAGTCCTAAATGATGATATTACTGAATATTTCTGGCTTGTAGTGCAAAGATGAATGATTAACTGATGAATATCTTTAGCTCGTAGTGCAAAGATAAACAGGTGTTGAGATGAACATGACCAACTGGTGATACAAATGAATATCTTTGGCCTGTAGTGTAAAGATGAATATTTGATTAAAGATGTATATTGATTGTTGTTACAGGGATAAAATATTGATGATGGACTTTTAAATCTTAGAAGATAGTAGAACTCATTCTCTACTTGACTCTCTAATGGATTGTTGTTTTCGCTGCAGTTGTTGATCTAAAACTTGTTGTCTATTATATTTTATCAAATTTTTCCCTATTGAAGACTAATGATAAATTGTTGTATATTATCTTAGTCATAATATGTTTTACTGGGCTAGTTGAGCTCACCATTTTCCTTTTTGTTCCATTTTTCTTCTCAAGAGGTGAGAACATAACAGGATCTAATCGGGGTATGGAGTGATGGTACTAGAAAGATGTTTTAGCAGTCCTCACTATTTCTGTAAAATATTATTTGAATAATTATAATGAAGACTTATTTGAGTGTGAATATTGTCTAGAAGACAATATTTGTATTTAAACTCACAGTTTGTGTTGTCGTATTTTGAACGACAATTGTTTTATTGAAGTTGTAGTTTGCTTTCTATACCATGTATTTGGCGATTCAGAATGGGAGTTGTATACCTATTTTGGGGGCGTCACAGCATAGTAGCACACAGTATTGATTATTGATGCATACGTGAGAAGTCACTCAGTTATACTCAATTATTGCTACAGTAATTGCCGCATCATATCTCTCATATTATTGATTCGATTATTATCGTAGTATCATCTGCATAATATGTTATTTTATTAAATCAATAATTGAGACGAAAAAGTTATTCATATTATTAAATTTCAATATTTACAGTGTCTAGAAGTTCTGTCAAGGAGAGGTTTGATTACCTAATTGCGCGCCAATAGGGAGAAATCCTTATTGGAAAGCCCCTTTTTTTCCTGGAAACGACCTGGTTGATAAATATTGTGAGTTATAATATTAATGATGAATGTTATTAAAATTGAAGTTATGTTCGGAGTTGAATTTGGAGACGCGGACGTGATATTTGAGTCCGGAAGGATGAAATTAGTAAAAATAGTCTATAAACACAAAATTTTTCGGAATTCACTATTTGGTCAAAAAGTCAACAGTTAACTTTTTTTGAAAAAATCAAACTTCAAAATTTCAAAATTTATATTTTTGATAAAAATGGTTTCATTGTTAAGGCTGTAAACGAGCCAACACAGTTCGGGCTCGATTTGGGCTCGACTCGAAAAAATACGAACGAGACTCGGATTCGTTAATAATATGATCCAAATCTGAGCATTAAAAATAGTTCGGATAAAAATATGAGTAGAATCTGAGCAAGGTTATACTCGACTCGTTTAAGATTCAAACTACTCGAATTTTTTATTGTGATTCGATACATACTCGGTTAATACATATTCGATTAGATGTTCGATACATTCTCTTATAATATATACAAATTTAAATCAAATTAGGATAATTAGTTATTATTTTGTTTTGTTTTTAATTTTTATTGTGATTTTATATTTGTAAAGTGTAATAATAAATATATTTTCTCATTTTTAAGTAAAATAACAAATTTAATTTATAATTATATTTATTATAAAACTAGTTATTATGTGGAGACTCGAATTCGAGCTTGAATTTGAAGCTCGCAAGTAGTTTGAATAAATATTCGAGTCGAGTCGGATCGAATTCGAGTAATAAATATTCGAGTCGAGTCGAATCTGAGTAGGATTTTTCAAATATAATTCGAATTCGAGTACGAATTTATTTTTTCGAGTCGAATTCGAGTAGCTCTCTGTTCGCTCCGGTTCGACTCGTTTACACCCTTATTCATTGTGTTGGAATTATTTGTGTTAGTGAAAATCGACAATTATTTCGATAATAATTGATGTCTGGAGGTTATATTGATCAATCGGGTATTTAACCGGATAAATGAGCAATTGATTGCTATTATTTTACATGATTATAACTATTTGTTCACATGTATATACTATTGTTTCACATTTTTGTTACTATTAGGGGAGTTGGTGCAAGATTGATAATACTTGCATGACTAAGTTAAAAATAGAGGTATAGATGGAGGTACTATACTGTAATTCATATTTTCACATGTCTAGAACTATTGATTCACATAATTTATTATTGAATCACATTATTTACTATTAGGGGAGGCGGTGCAAGTTTGATAATACTTCCATGACTAAATTAAAAATAAAGAAAAAGTTGGAGGTATTATACTGTAATTTTTTGAGCCCCAAAACGTGCAATTATCGAAACTATATTTTTCTATAAATAGAAGCTCATTCTTCCTTCATTTCTCACCAATTCACAAAAGCTTTAGAGCAATTATTATAGAGAGAAACTATAGAAAGAATAAGAGAAGTCTGCTACCTCACTATTCTAGTATCCAGTTTTTCTAAGGTAGGGAGTATTATTTCTTTCTTATCCACGAAGAGAACTTCTGTTATTCCATTCTTTATTATTCTGTTAGAATAACCTGTATACGCGGGCTACCCTATACTTGGTGAAATTCTTTTGTTGTTCCTTTCTTTATCATTCTGTTGGAACATCCTGTCTGTGCGTTCTACGCCGGACCTGGTTCCGTCTTTATTATTCTGTTGGAATATCTTGTCTGTGCGTTTTACGTCGAACCTGGTTTCGTCTTTATTATTCTGTTGGAATATCATGTCTGTGCATTTTACGTCGGACCTGATTCCGTTAATTATTATTCTGTTGGAATAACCTGTCTGTATATTCTATCGCATGCATGGTGATTTCTTTTGTTATTCCATTCATTAGTATACTCAGTTGGTTAAAGTTTTGACTTCTATACTCCATGAAATTAGTGGAATATCCTTGATATTTGCACTTCATCCAGTATCTTTTCATGGAAATATTTTTTTGAGCATTCTTGAATTTTACTCTACAAAGCAGTATCATGTTGACAATTTGGACGTTATTAGTTCCTAGATAAATTAATTCTTGAACTTGTTTTATTGAATTCTTATATCATTGTCATCATCCTCATGTTTATATTTTGTTGAAAGTCATCTGTGGCCTATAGTGCATAGATGGACTTGGTATGATTATGACCAGGGATTATTCGGTGTAATCATGACCGTAATGTTACAAATGATGTGAAAAAAGTTCTAATTGGTCCGTAGTGCATTGATGAACAGTTATTGGCATGATCATGACTATTATTGAATACACAAATATTCTTGGCCCGTAGTGCATGGATAATTGTGGTCGTGATACTAAAGAATATCCTTGGCCGTAGTGCATGGGTGATTCTGTGACAACCCGATATTTTTTATATAAATAAATCTTAAATTTTGGGTATAAATTTTTTTATTATTATTATTTTAAGGATGAGGATTTGTACAAGATTATGTGTATATATATTTATGTGGTAAATAAAAATATATTTATTACATGTATATTTACAAGTAAATTTATTGTAGAATTATTAATTATTATAAAGTATATTTTTATAATAATTAATTTTAAGATAGAAATGTTTTTATTAATTATTTTCCTTGAATATATAATCATATATTATTTAAATAATAAATGAAGTGATTTTTAGAATAAATATAATAATTATTTTATTATATGAATTTTTGTACAGATTATTAAGTTAATTATTTTACCTTAATTATTAAGGTTAAATATGAAAGAATAATCAGATATGGAATCCAAACCCTAATTTTGGATTATTGTCAAGGTATTAGAATAATAATATAATATTACTTATATTTTGATTTTTCAGTGCTATGTATATGTACGGTATGTCCGTATTGATAATGGTTGGTCAATTACGGTATATTTTGACCAAACCCTAGTAATGATGTTAAACCCTAATTTGAGATCCAAATTAGAGTACAAGATTATTTTATAAGTGTATAATATTAATTTTGTCATGTATTTAATGTATTAATTAGGTAAACCCTAATTAAAATTCTGGAAACCCTAATTGCTATAATTAATAACCCTAATTTAAAATTAGAGTTTGAGATTGTTGGTAAGTATTGATAATGTGATTAATTAGCAAGTATTATGATTACAATTATTAAATTTTTTCAACCCTAAATTATTAAACCCTAATTTAGTAATTGGAACCCTAATTGTAATTTGATAACCCTAATTACCGAAAGAGTAAACCCTCATTACTAAATTAGCAAAGTCAACAATAATTATATGATCTAAACCCTATTGTCCATTTGTTAGATAATTACAAACTTATTTTAATTAACAAAGCTATTATTTTAAAAAATTTAGAAACTAAAATTTAGTTATTTTATTTTATTTTATTTAATTTATTGTGCAAACCCTAGTTGAAAAATCCTACAATTTGTGTTAAATTTTAGGGTTAAACCCTAAGGGTTTGCAAGAATGACAATTTAGCCATTAAATTGGAGAGACAAATGACCATTATGCCCCTTGCATTATTGAAGCTACAAACCTAGGTTTTGACATTAGGGGAGGTGGTTCAACAACTCCACATGCATGAATTTGACAGCCACAAGCAACAAGTCAGCCAATTCATGAGTCTATGTTGCCTATTTAAGGATTGAGAGAGAGAAAATGTTATTTTGGTTGCTCAAATTTTCACTAAATTCATCCTAAACCCTCTCTCTCTAAAAGCCACGAAAATATCAAGCAATTCAGTCACACAAACAAGCCCCGCGTCCATCCCTAACAAATCAGAAGGTTAGAAATCAAAATCGATCAAGAAGGTATAAAACCCTACCTTGGATTTCTGTCCAAAATCTGTTGTTAGATCTTGTAATTTGTTGTTTAAATATGTTGTTTATGTTGTTTAATGATGATCTGGGTTGCTATATGTTAGATCCATAACATCTAGAGGCTCGGATTTGATGTTTTCAAAAATCTGGAAAATATTTTTTTATGTTCTGACAACAGATGTCAGAGACTGTAGATCGTTGTGTGATTAGTATTTTTGTTATTTTAATGTTTGGTCTGGTAGTGTGTTGTGAGATCTTTGCTCTGGAACTTAAATTAGGTCCAGATCTGGTATACATTAAAAATTATAAGTGGTCAAACACCATTGACCGACGTTGACTGCACAGAAATCTGGGTAACCCAAAAAATTATTTCAGTGTCTGACAACATGTTCAAGCAGCTAGATCTGACAGTTTGTTTGATGTTTTGTTATTATTCTTGATTCTAGATTATAGTATGTTAGATGGACTTTATTTTTGGACCTTTAGTTCACAAAAATCTCAAGCAGGTTGTATTTGGTGTATGGTCAAACTAGGCAGGATATTCACGAAATATGTTTTCTGGGTAACCCAGAAAAACATATGAGTATTACTTCTGACATGGTTTGACCGGCGTGGATCTGATTGATCTTTTGATGTTATGGTTATGTTTTGTGATAGATTTGTAGTGTTGCATGTGGACTAGAACTCAGAAGTCTTAAATCACACGAACAGTTCATATGTTGTACGCTATAGTCGATCAAAAGTGGTAAGTCGAACTGTTCTTCATTTCTGGGTAACCCAGAAAATGAAGAACAGCTCTGACAGCATCTTGGAACGCTTAGATCTAGCTTGTGTTAGGTTGTTTGATCAAGTTGTTTGTTATAACGTGTAGTATTGAACTTTTTTTACAAGATCTAGTTCATAGTTGGTCCAGAAACACTCTGTGTGATGAAAGATTGTTGGTCAAACATGACCACTCGGCAACTGTGTATGCAGAATCTGGGTTCATGAAGAACATGAAGAACACCTATAGCGACGGTTCTGTCGCTATAGGTGGTCTTTAGCGACAGATTTTTTTTAAAATTTTAGGAAATTAATAAAAAAAATAGAAAAAAATAGTTTTTAATTATTAAAAATACAAAATAAATTATTAAAAATTATTTTAAATTCTAAAAATTAGTTTTTAATTATTTTAAATATATTTCATAATATTTAATATTTTTGGAATATTAAAAGTAATTAATTTATTTAATTATAATATTAAATAAATTATTTAAAAATGATTTTAATTCATGAAAAATTATTTAAAATTATATTATGATATAAGAAAATAATTTAAGTTATTTTTGATAACTTTTAATATTATGTGATAATGTTCATTAATAAATTAATATTAATGATAATTAAGTTATTTATTAAATGAATTAAATAAATGAATTAAAAATGATTTTATTATATTAAAAATCATTTTAAATAATAATATGGTATTTAAAAATATTTTAAGTTATAAAATATAACTTTTAATATTTAAAGGTAAACTTCATTAATTAATGATTATTAATGATATTAAAGTTATTTAATATTTATATTAAATAAATTAATTTAAAATGATTTTAATATTATAAAAATCATTTTAAATAAAAATAAAGTGTTTAAAGATATTTTAAGTTATAAAATATAACTTTTAATATTTAAGGGATATTTTCATTAATAATTTAATATTAATGATATTTAATGATTAATGATATTAAATTTATTTAATAATTATATTAAATAAATAGTTTAAAAATGGTTTTATTTATTTAAAAATCATTTAAAAAGGATGTTAATGATTTAAAAATATTTTAAGTTATAATTATTGACTTTTAATATTTGGATAAACAGTTCATTAATATTTAAATATTAATGGTAATTATTTAATAATGATTTTAAATGTTTTAAAAATCATTTAAGGGTATTATAAATACTTTAAAAATATTTTGAGTTATTATACATAACTTTAATATTTTGGCAATGGTTTCATTAATAGTTTTATATTACTTAAATATTAATGATAATAGAATTGTTTAAATCATTTAAATGATTCGGATATTTCAAAAATTATAATAAATGATAATAATTATTATAAGGCCATGAAAAATAGTGCGACTAATGTTTAAGTTATCCAAATGGATAATGAACTACGGATTAGAGTTTTAGACTCGATATTTAACCAAAAAAGCTGTCGGTAGATCAGAAATTGATCTGGACTTAGATAAATTGGTTAATTAACTGTTTATTTGTGATTCAATGGTTATCAAGGTTGTATGACAATGTGATTAGGAAGGTGTTGATGTTTGATTATGAGTCAACGATTGTTGAACATGTGTGATAATGTGAATAGGGAATGTGCTGACTGCAATAGGCAGTGTTGTATGTACGTTATGTTGTACTAATCAGTAAAATAATCTGATTAATGTTAGGTGATTTCATAAAAGATAAAACTAAGTTGCAAAGTGTAAGCAGCGCATCAGGCAAGTATCCTAACTTTGCATTTTCTTTATGCAATGGACAGAAGTGAGAAGTTCAGAATAATTTATTAATGTACATACTGTTAAACTTATATTATATACGCCCATTGATTATCAACATGTTAGTATATGATAATTCAGTTATATATATATTCTGTTCGTTAATTTCTATAAATGATTATACAAGTGTCCCCACTTGGATAATCATTGTATTCAATCGCATGTTGATACACCTTTGATATACATATATGTTGAATTATAAATTATTGTTGAATAAGATAAGACCTTTGTTATGAAAACCCGACAGGTATGAACATCCCGATAATGGGAAAATTTTTATGCGCCCAAGGATGACAGAGTGAACGATAACATCGTTCTTATACATGTAGTATTGATCAATACAGGGTACAACGGGGCTAATCACCCTCCGTGCCCGTAAGTCATGACGGTTTACAGATGAATTTCTGTTCAAACCTTTTCGAAAATGAAAACAATGTTCATAGTATGTCACAGAAACCCCATGTATAGTCAATACGTAGTTTCAAATATTTGAAAGAGGGTTGTTATGTTATTATTATTGGTACAGATTACTTCACAACTACTGACTAGTTGTAGAAGTATATTATAAAGAAAACATTAAAATTCTTTCAGCCTATATATATATAATACTTGCTGGGCACTCAAATGCTCATCCTTGCTTAATTTAAATGTTTTCAGCTAAGTGTGAAGGACCAGAAGGATCTGTCAAGAACAAGGGAAAAGGGAAAGTTGGTGAATGACTTTTTATGCTACTATTTATAATAGTTTTAGATTATGAAGACTATGATATATATATTTATATATGTTATGACATGTAATGAATGTTTAAAGGTTACGTACTTGGGAGAAAGACTCTGATGTATTTATAAATTTAAGTTTAAGTTTTATATTATTGTTATTATTATTAGTAGTATTCCGCTCATAGAAATGGTATCGTGAAGTATCGAGTTCGGGTTTCAAGTATCCGGGTTCGGGGACTTTACAGATTCGATGATGTGGATTATTTATTAAGTAGAGTCCCAGCGATAAAAGTGATGAAAAACCTTCTAAATCATAAAAGATAGTAGATTTTATTCTCTACTTGACTCTTTTAATGGATTGCTTGTTCCGCTGCAGTTAAACTTGATGGTTGTTATATTGTATCAGTTTAACACCGTTGAAGGCTAACGATAATATATTCTGTATTATCTTAGTCATAATATTTCCTACTGGGCTAGTTGAGCTCACCCTTTTACTTTCATTGTTCTCTTAAGGAAATGAGAACGTAGCAGGGACTAGTCGGGGAACGGAGTGACGGGCCAGATGATAGCATTAGTAGTCCTCACTATTCTTTCAAATAGTGTGATAATAATTGTAATGATGACTCCTTTTGAGTTTGTATAATCTCTAGTAGACAATATTTGTATTCAAACTCACAGCTTATGTTTTGTCGTATTGTACATGACAGTTGTATTACTAAGTTGTATTTGAATTCTATACCATGTATCTGGCGACTCAAGATGGGTGATGTATACCTATTTTGGGGGCATCACAAGAAGTACTAGGACTAATAAAGCCAATGTCTAACAATTCCTGCAGTTGGGACTTAACTCTTGAAGTTCAATAGGAGTCATTCGATATGGGGCTTTGGAAATGAGTTTTGTACCGGGTTCAAGGTCGATACAAAATTCAATTTCACGCTCTGGGGGTAGGCCAGGAAGTTCTTCAGGGAATACGTCAGGAAATTTATTAACAATAGAAATATCATTCAAAACTGACGTATTTTTGTTTAGATCCGTGACTCTCTATTGCCAACTTTAATGGTTCTTTCCCCTTTTAGAGTGTCTTCTTTGAAAGGAATCCATGCAATGAATTAGTAATGTGAACCGTATCATCAGTGTCAAGGCACAATGTATTAGAAGGAACATCAATTAGAAAGGATTCATAAGTTATATAATTGAAGGACGATATACCTTTCTTTTCAAGTCATTCTCTTAATTTAGGGCATTCTTTCTGAATATGTCATTACTTCTTACAGAAGTGACATTTAGGACATGTCTCAGAGTAGTTACCTGAATAATTTACCTTATTTGTTTTGGTAGAAATTGGTTTATCCTTATTCTTAAAACCTTTGTCATTTTTATAAGTCTTCTTCTTATAGGATCCAGTGGTAGTAAAATGAGCAACATTAAGTTTTTCAACCTTAAGCCTTTCTTCATCTTAGACGCACATGGAAATTAACTTGCTCATCTTCTATAATTGATCTTAAATGGATCAAACTGTGCAGGAAGAGAAGTCATAATGAAGTGAATAAGAAAACCCTCAAAAATCGCCATGTCCATACCCTTTAATTTAAATTAAGGTCATGTCGTTCATCATTATAATGTGCTCGCGCACCCCACTAACCCCATCATACCTGCTAGTAAGCATTTTCAAAATAAGGGTACTTGCATGAGTTTTAGAAGAACCCTTAAATTGTTACCCGACTGAAGTTAAGTACTCTTTAACATTCTCAAAGTCAGGAATGATTCCTCGAATGGCTGTCGTGATAGAGTTTTTCATAATCATAAGGGACATGCAGTTGGATCGCTCCCACTTTCATAAATAGATTTTTGCTCAATTGAGCTTGTATTTGTAAGTGGAGCAGGAGGATCAACTCGTAATACATAGTCCAAATCCATAACGCCGAGAACAATTTTCACTTACTCTTTCCAAGTAGTAAAATTAGTTCCATTCAAGATTTCAATTCTAGAGAGATACTCAGAAATACTAGTTTGAGTCAATGTTGAAACATAATCAAGCTCATTAACATGCTTACAAAAAACTAAAAGAAATCCACAATGTATAACAATAACTAATAATTAATCATAATAAAAACCAATTGTAGGGCAAGCAGTTAGCTACATAAAATCTATTTACAACACCCAAAAAATAAATTTTAATGAGATGTTGGTGCATAGTTATTAATCTTTCGTTGGTCCAATTAATAATATACTAATAGCATCCCCATAAAATAATGCACAACACATTTATCCACGCATCACCGTTGGGCAGAAAACAAAATAAACATGTTACTTATGCAATAAAATTCCATTTAATAAATTCTAATTCTAATTTTCCGTTGGGTAAAATTAAAATAATCATTTATTAAATGTAACATTATGTGACTTTTCTTAATCTTTAATTGTTTCAATTAATAACCCTCCGTTGGGTTGATTATTAATTTTAACAATAAAAGAGTCACGCATACATGTAAATTATTATGATCAAACTCAATTTTCTTTTAAACATATTAATCAAGTTTGAAAATTAACATTATTTATAATTTACATGTAACAACTTAAAAGCCCTAATAATATATCACATCATGTTCAAAAAATTTTAAATTAAAATATATAATTATGAACATGAATTGATTATAAAATAATCAAATTAATTATAACTTGAATAAATGAGCGTATAATAATACCAGTCGGAATGAAAAAAATAAAATAAAATTCAATACATGTATATTACTAATTGTTTCATGTAAATGTGAATTAATGTAAATACCATC
Organism: Panax japonicus; assembly: GCA_020205505.1. Classification (NCBI taxonomy): domain Eukaryota; kingdom Viridiplantae; phylum Streptophyta; class Magnoliopsida; order Apiales; family Araliaceae; genus Panax; species Panax japonicus. The sequence continues at coordinate 87,418,115 of CM035091.1, forward strand.
AAAAGGAATATATTACATGTACGGTGAATGTTTAGCATGTCATCAAAAATTAAATGACAATACTACTGAGCATGCTTATAGTCTCACGAATAACTCAAGTGAACAAGCATAATGTTATAATATAAAACCTAATTCTTAATAAAGCCAACATGATGCCTGATAACAAAAATTAAGCATTAAAGAATAACTTACATAACAATGAATTGAATACTGTACACAACGGATACAAAAGAATTAGAATTCATTATATATGTTAATTGACGGTGTACTCGATGAATTCGTAAATACAACACGCGGAATAATAGTCACAATAAACGAACCAATAAAATTCCTTTTCATGAAACATACCCAATAAAAAGGTTATGCAGCAAATAAAATTTCTAGCATAACAACGTAATTAATTTATTCTATACAATAACGTAACCATAACTCTGATACCAGATGTTGAATAAAATATACAGGAACATGTTATTGTATAAAATAAATAAAATCAATAATCATAATAATAAGTGCTTCCACTGTGCTTAAGGGTGAATGTTTTCAATTGTCTCTCTCAATCTTATGATGAATGTGTAGGTGTGAATAAAGTTCTTGAGACGACAATTGGGACCAAACCCTAACTGTTCTATTTATATAATAGCTAAGGGTCAAAATCGTCCATCAAGATTATGAAACCCTAGGGCCTATTATGCCAAATACTATTAAGAATATTATTTATAAGCCACATAATTAATTACTAAACCCATAAATAAAGTGATTAAATTAATACAATATGTAAGCCCAATAATTACATAAATAATAGAGGCCACATCAGGAATAAAATATTCCAACAGCAAGATATATTGATCTCATCTATAACTTGAGGACATGGGAGGTTGTAATCATACATTCTTTTTGTAGCTATAATATTTGTAAATATAGCTAGTCTATAGATGAAGAAAGTCATGGGAGAGTTATTGGGATATTTCATATATAGATGTATTAATAAGTATTAATAAGTATAGTGGAATCTAAATCTGATATGTTAACCGTTTAAATAAAAAAGTAGTCCAACATATTTATTGGGCCAGTTGTGTAGTATAGCTGTTGGAAACTAAGATGTTCTTTAATTTATTTATAATCTTTTCTTTTATACTAGTAGAAACTTTAATTGTAAGATTTTGTAATGTAGCACATCTATATCTATTTTCATTCTACACCATATCACGTTATTTAAGTTATTATTATTTTGATCTTATCAATAATTTGACATTAGAATTTCTTCATATGTAAAGTCTTTTTCGACCTGATAAGTTCATAATTTATTACGTGTTTATAATCTGGCTTATAAAGTCGTAACACTGATACATAAAACACATTATGAACATACTTCAATTCCAGAAGTAATGCTATTACATATGCTACCTCTGCTACTCTTTTTATCGCTTCAAAAGGTATCATTTACAACCAAAAGACGGATAGTAAATGAATATCTTCCGATCAAAAAGTAGGAAAACTTAAAGCCGAGATTTGATTTGAGGTAGAGCAGTCAAACCATGAGTCACTGAATTGTTGTCTATCCTACCGGTAGCAATCATCCAACAAAGTATCCAAATAAGAATTCTGTAATCATTGACTAACAATACGTTGAATAGCAGCATATATCGTTATTGATTTTGTTCAATACATACATAGACCACAAGTCTATGTTCATTTAACCCAGAAAATAACAATTTGATCTTGGTTTGGTGGGGGAAGACACATGAAGTTACAAATATTACACAGCCTGAAAAAAATTGATACAAACATGAAGTCTGTTCAACCTGCTACGTAGTATTTGAAAAATGATCTACGAATAAACCAAAGTAGAAACAAACAACTTTACACTCATCTTTTAATGATTTACAGGGTAATTCCTTTCTACATGGAAGCCAAGATTTCTCTCATTTCTGATACAGATGGAATGTTTTCAGTAGGGTAAATTTTGGCAACAAGCTGCGCAAAGCTGTCGTATTTGTCCAGAAATTCCTTCTGTCACCAAGTAAAAGTTCAGTTAGATATTCCACTGCCGCTAGTTTCCTAACATAATTATCTACCAAAAGTCGAATTCATATAGGACATGATTGATATTAACAGTAAAATGTAAATAGTGTTGGCCTTGTGCAGTCAAGTTATCGAGTTTATATCTAAGAGGCAATGGCAAACCTTAGTATAGATGTGTACATGACCAAAAAAGGTTCAAAGCCTGGCCCAGCGGTAGACTTATGGTTCCATGAGGCTAAGGGTTCGATTCTTGGGTGTGTGTGTGTGTGTGTGTGTGTGTGAAAATTAGCAACAACAAAAAAAAAGGTTCAACCAGCAGGAGGAGTGACGAAGAGCGTTTTAAATATAAATAATGAAAGACATTTTCAAACTCAAAATTGACATAATTCCTTTAATTTTAGTCAATACAATGATAAATATTGTAAACTATCTCGAAAATACTACTCATTGCAAGATTTATTTTTCCATCAATCAAATCACTTTTTCAAGAAATACGAGACATCTAAGTCATACAAGTAAAAGATATCTACTCATTGATAAGAAAAAGAAAAAATGCGAACGGGGATTGGATTGATGATAAAATAGAATCCTGAATCGCAAACAATGATTCGATTGATGATGAAGAAAGAGAATTCTTCGTTCAGTTCTCTACCTTAATAACAGAAAAAAGGATTGATCAAATTCTATTGAATCTGACTCATAGTGATCATTTATCAAAGAATGATTGACTATCAAATGATTGAACCGGGAGCAATTTATTTACGATACTTAGTTGACATTCATAAAAAGTATATAATGAATAATGAATTATGAATTCAATACATCTTGTTTAGCAGAAAGACGGATATTCTTACTCGTTATCGGACAATCACTTGTTCACAAACTTTCATAATCTTTAATTAATCATCTCAATATTTTGAGTTTAAAAATGTACTCCCTCCGTCCCATAGTTATAGGCTGATTTCTTTTGGCACATAGTTTAAGAAAATCAGTTTAAGTGGCAATTTTTAACATAATTTTCCACATATACCCCTTAATATGGAATTAATGAATAAGTTAATTACTCCTTACTTATACTCTCAACTTCATTGATTGACGTGTACTGATCATTAAAATCCATAACCATATAATTTTAACCAAAGAGAATACAACATTAAATGTTGTGATAAAAATAATGACATTGAATGTTATTTTTTCAAAAAAAAGAGTAATGGTTGAATATTTATTACAAGGGCATAAAAGTAAAACAATGAACCAACTAAATTTTATAAATAGTAAGTAGCCTATATATTGGGACATCTCAAAATAGAAAATCAGCCTATAACTATGGGACGGAGGGAGTATCAAATTGACTTTCAAAAGTTAATCTCAATTTTGAGTTTAAAAATGTATCAAATTGACTTTCTAAAGTCAATGATGATTTTATAATTTAGAAAAGATGAAGTATTTTACTTTATGAATATTAAGGTCCGCAAAAGATGCATTAGACATAATTTGTTGATGATTTTTGTTCAATGTTAACCTTTACTACACCTGGCAAACGGGCGGGCGGGCGCGGGCCAGGGCCATGGTCGAGTCGGGCCTCTGACGTGCCGGGCCAAAACGGCCCGGGTTTTTGCGGACCGTAAAATGTGAGCCCAAAGTCCGCGGATTCACGGGCGTGGCGGGGCGTCCCGCAGGTCGAGAGTGTTTTATGCCTATTTTTTTAAGACATTTTTTGAGCCCAAAGTGAACGGGCCGGGCTTTCGACGGGTTGGGCCAAAAAGGCCCGTATTTTTGTGGGCCAAAAAAATGCCACCCAAAGCCCGCTTTTTGGCGGCCGGGTTAGGGCCCGTTTGCCAGGTCTAATCTTTACCGACTAAAATTATTAATTGTGAAAAACTTAATTGAAAAAATTATGTCCAACTACAGCCTAAGCCCCAATCTTAATATTTTTTTCAAAAAATTAAAATAAAAAGCTAATTAAATAAGTCCTTTTTTCTTTTCCAAGACGGAGATAGTATACGTATATGACAATAAAGGTGGGAGAGAAATAAAGGACAACGCTATAAATAATTTCTCTCTCGCTATATATATATATATATATACACACAGGATCCTATCCAGACTCCCGGATAGGCTTAAAATGCGGAATTATTTTTATTTTATTTTTTTGCTTTTTTTTAAAACAACAAAAAAAGTTTAATATTTTATGGAACTGGAATTTTTACATAATACAGACATGTTTTGTTATATATATCCAAATCACACCCAAAACACTGTATTATGTAAAAATTCCAGTTCCATAAAATAGTAAACTTTTTTTTAGTTGTGTTAAAAAAAAGCAAAAGCAAAAAAAAACCGCATTTTAGTAGCGTGCGGGAGTCCGGACTGGAACCGGATTCTCTCTCTCTCTCTCTCTCCATATATATATATATATATATACACACACACACACATGGAGCATCAACTAGGAATGAAATTTAGCATCTTAAAGCATAAGATGTTTTCTCAAGTTTTGTCAACGAAATGTTTTATGGATTCTCGGTCTCTAATCAAGATATTCTATATTAAGATTCACGGGGTAACATAAAAGCGTAAGTACAGTTTCCACAAATTTTCTTCTAAAGGAATTGTTTGCATGATTGACGTTTGATTGTTTAAACAAATTCATTAGTGAAGTGGACTAGTAATAGTAAATTTATCACAAGGAATAAGCAAAAACAGTAAAAGAGGTTATAGATAAGGTTTATGAGGATCTATGTCTGGGAGCCTAAGGAGACGGAATAATGTGCCTACAAACTTGCTAAGACAAGAGAGAGAATAACAAGAGACTTGACCTACATCAGATACATCGAGTACGAGATTAAAGACTGCTAATAAGAGGATGTGATTATGGAAAGGTGGAGGAGTTGCATCGATAAACTATTTAATGGAAAGAGTGATTGAAACTAAGGAAAACTAAAGAATAGTTATTGATGATTTAACAATACATCATGTAGTGAATTCTGCTAATTTTTCTGAATTGTCTTGATGTGGAGTGAAGTACCTTTTTTCACTTTGGCCTTCCATTTTTCCAAATGTTGCCTACTTTCATCAAACAAATGTGTTTATATTCATCGGGAGCATTGGTATTTTCCTAAAAAAGAAGAAACAACTCTTAAGATATATTTAAAAGTAAGAGAGGATGTGGTTATGGAAAGGTGGAGGAGTTGCTTCCATAAACTATTTAATGGAAAGAGTGATTGAAACTAGGGAAAACTAAAGAATAGTTATTGATGATGCAAAAAATAGGTTTGTCCATAAAATCAGAATATTTGATGTCAAGGACTCTTTGAAGAAGATGAAATCAGGTAATTGTATGGGGCATGACGGTGTCTCGTTGATGTTTGGAGGTACTTGGTGGTGTGCCTAAAGTTTGTTGACTAGTCTATTTAACAATATCCCATAGACTAAAAAGATGCTCAAGGAGTGGAGAAGGTAAAGCACATCAATGCCAATTATAAGAAAAGGGAGATTTCAATGGAGGCAATATTCTTGATTAGACAATTGATGGAAATGTATAGAGGAAATAGGAAGAACCTCCATATGGTGCCAATCGAAGGGCACTTCGATGGTTTCTTGAGTAGAAAAAAAGTACCTATGAAATAGGTTGATATGATTCACGACAAGTATGATGGAGAAAATACTTGTGTGAAGACTTGTGATGACACAAAGTTATTTCTCAATCACAATAGGATTATGCCAAGGATCAACGTTAAGCCCTTATATTTTTACCTAAGTCATGGATAAATCAACAAAAAGATGTTCAAGACCTTCAAGATGATGCGACATGTATGTTTTTTTGTAGAAGATAGTGACAGTCGATGAGACTAGGGCCTATGCTAATGCTATGTTAGATTTATGGGAAGGACATTGGAAGGGTTTTAAAGGAAATCGAAGTAAACATAATATATGAAGTGTGAATTCCTCAATGTATAAAGAAGATATGAATATATGGGATATGAGATGCCCAATAAAATTATGAGAATATCTTTAAATACTTGGGATCAATTTCACATAAATAGATATATTAATGAAGAAGTAAGCCACGGGATTAGAACATCATGGATGAGGTGGTGTATCAGTGTATTGTACAATCCTAGCCGAGTTAAAAGGAAAGTTTTATAAGACAATGGGAGATCAGCAATGCTATATAGATCTGCATTTTAGGCGACCAAGAAGTAATATGTGCATAAGATATGAGTTACTAAAATGAAAATGTTATGGTGGATTGTGGTCATTGGATTGAATCGGATTAGACGAGAATATTCAAAGAAAGGTTGAGTGCCATCGATTGAGAAGAATAGGAGGGAACATTGGTTCGGACAGTTTGGCTCTATCTAACGACTAACGTTAGCATATAAATGCTTACAAAAGGGAATCTTGTATCATGGGGAAAATGCAAGAGGGAGAGGAACGCCAGAAATTACTCCAAGGAAAGTTGTTTAAAGAGAGACATGATTTGTGACATGAATGGGTAGAAGAGGAATGTAATTGCATGTCTGAAGCCGAACAGGGTATTCCACTTTTAATCATGTTTTTCTGCTTCTCTCTTTCTCCCTTTCATCTTCTAATTATTATCCTTTTAGTGTTCTTATAGTGAAAATGAACAATACACTCTTGCTTTAGCAGGAGGGTATACTGAACTGCTTAATATCTGTCGTTTACCTCCCTTTACAAAGTGATATCAATTTTCACAAATCCTATCCACTGCAAATTGCAAATATCCAGATTTCTTATAGGGCTCCTTTTCAACTAAAGCTAAGACGAAGCCCACGGTGCTGGGGAGGCGATTGATCCAGGAGGTGAGCCAGGCCGTGGATGTGGCGGTGGATCCAGGAGGTGGGCGGCCAACGATCACGACTATTGAATTTTCTAGTATCTCTCACCCACCTTTTTCCCACGACATATGAATCTTTTTTCTTACTCTGACGACCACAAATGGCAGGGTTTGGGATTTGGGTTATTCAGATGATCGCATCCTCTATAAAAATTAAAAACGACGTCGTTTGTTGTAGTGGTGTATACTCTCCCTGCATTAGCAGGGATCCTGTGGGTCCTTTCTTATACATATGTATATGTTTGTAGTTTTCTATATGTGTACATGTTTATTTTACCCTACTCCATTCAATTCAGTTCTTTTATTTTAAATTTGTTTATTTATTTATTTGAATATACCTTACATATAAAAATCATTTTAAGCTAACTGAACTAATTTAGGATAAAAACATTGTAAAGTTGAAGATTTCTGAGATTAACATTATTTCTATAACTCTTGCTGATCTAGCTTTAGTTTCATAATTAGTGAAATAGAAGATTACAGTCATGCAACCTGCAGATAATCATTAGATATTACATAAACTGTAAACTCATGGGTAATAAGACCAAAATACCTTGCACTTGTCCCATAGTGAAGGCAGCAATTCCTCCGAGGTTAAGTTCTTCTGTAACTTCTTATACATTGCCATGATGGATTTATCGACCTGTAGGAACAAGTAAATATTTCAGTAAAACTTATCTCAAAGTATGGCTGGAGTTACAAAGGGCCAGCTTGGGGCCTTCAAAGCCACTCCCAATTCTCCCCAACTTCCTTGAATGTTACCCATTTACCCCCTCCCCCCCCCCCAAAAAAAAAAAAATTGCAAGTAAAAACAAATAACAGGAAATATTGAAGGTAATTCATGACTAACCCCAGATAAACTGGATTTCACCACCTTCCGCAGATCCATTTTTGACAATCCTAGTTGGAACGGAATCTGAAAATTTTGAGTTAATACAATAAGCCTTTGAACTAAGTAACTGAATTACAATTTAAACACGAGTCCCTAGCAAAGGGAACGTAGAGTAAAAGATGTAGAGAAATTCAACTTTTAATCTAGGGGGAAAAATCAAGGTGGGTGGGTAACAATCATAGTTGTCACGGCTGCTACGACGAGACACGGCGGTAGTTGACCACCACGACGAATAGGCCTTGTCCCGTCTGTATGGCGACAAGTCGTTAACAATGTGAAATTTATACATTTGTTAATTTTACTTAAAAAGTATATTGAATAATAAATTTTATATACTATTAAAACTTAAAACATCATAACTAACACTATGGAATACAATTAAAAACACAATTATATGAATACTTCACAAATTCAAAAATAAAATAATTGACATTGAAAACTAGTAGAACAAGTCAACATACACTACGTAAAAAATAAAGAATCAACCAAGTTAACAACCATCACACATTACAAGTCTAAATAAGTAATAAAATTACACCACATAGCAAGTACATATGTTATGATGAGTCATGGGTGCGGTGCAAAATGACTTGATCACTTAACTTAAACTAGCTAACAAGGCGTGAGCCTTGGTAGCTCAACATCCAAGGTGTTGCATTTTCCTTCACCAAGATGACTGTCGTCGCCTAGGCGACGCCATGACAATTATGGGTATCTATGACAACTATAGGTATAATTGATGACAATTACTCCACATAAATGATCTTAAGTACGCTTTTCACACAATTCAATGTGGGAAAGAAAAATAGAGGAAAGAGAATAATTAAGTTTCCTTTTTACCCATCATGACCTCACGTAAGTACATTTAGGATTCCATCTTTTTCCTAAAAATAGTGACCTAATTAAGTACTTTTGAGGGTAATAGATTTATAGTAGTATAACATTTTGAATCTCAATTGTGTACTTCGGATGACTTGTCTAGGACATATTTTGTGTACTTGGTCATATCTTATAGGACAATTGTTTTTACATCAATACTGTGATATATCCTTCAAACTTTAAGGTTTAAGCTAGTAATAACCCCATGAAATGATCCCCATGAAAGCATGAGATTAACTCTACGTACCCCTACAACCTTCATTTGCAATCAACAGAATAGCTGCAAATTTCTTGGCAAAGTTAACATTTTCAGTTCAGTAAATTGATCTTTTATGGTTGTTCATAAAAGACGCTTCCCATGTGTCTGGAAGGAGGAATAAAAGAATATTTTCCAGGGGGGGAAATTGAAAACGGCTATGATAGATGACAAATCAATATGCATCAGTGCCCCGATATATCCTTTGGGTGTCAAGGTTTAAGCATCAAAAGAACCCTCTAGAATGATCCTGTGAGAGAATGAGATTAACTCTAGGTACTTCTACAGTCTTACTCGTGCACACTCCACTCATCAGAATAGTTGCCGATTTTATGGCAAATGTAACATTTTCAATCCAGCAAATTGGTGTTTTCAAGAGCAGGAGGTATCCCGTAGCCCAGATAAAATTCTTTAAGCATGTTCAGGAATTTAATATTGACCATACTAAGAAAAACAAGAACAGTAGCAGTCTAAGTGGTGCTCAAAAATAAATCCAGGCACTAACCTCCTCTGGCGTGATTGTGTACATTAAATCCTCAATTTTTCGAGCAAACTGGAAAAGTCTTTCAAATTGCTGCAAATAAAAATAAAAACAAAAGGAAAAAAATGCAAAAACGTCATATTTATAATATGCAACTGTAATAAACTTTAATGCTACGTTTGTTTGAAAAATAATAAATGGGATAGAACTATCTGTACTAATATAACACCATTGGTGACTATTTTATCCCATGATTAGTCCGTTATTTAATCCATGGACTATTTGTTATCATTTCTAAGGCCATTAGATACATCAAAAGGGAGATTATATTTATCCACCTTTCCACTTAGAATTATAATTCATTATTCAATGGCCTTGGAAATGAGAAAACATAGTCCATGTGATCCAGTAACGGATAATCATGTGATAAAATAGTCCGTAGTGGTAATAAATTAGTATGAATAGTCCTATCCCACCCATCATTTTTGCAAACAAAGGTAGCCCAAGGGGAAAACTGGAGATTGAAGAAAATATGAAACATAATGTAACAAATCAAGGTGGCCTTCTTACATAATATATGATCACGCTGATATGACGTGTGCAAGCTTGTTCATAAGATTCACTTGCTTGGTGATAAAATTTGGCTAAAGTGGGTACAACATTAGCTAGGTCATACAGACTGCATACAACTGTTTCTAATCAGTATACCGAAAGTGATTTCGGTTAAGAAACAAAAACCTACTCTAAAATAACTTATATTGAAGCAATCATCACGTAAAATATAATAGAATATATACTTAATATGTAGACTTATAGTAGATCGCAATTACCTATTCTGAAATGCAGCATAATTCTCTAAAAGCAATATATCAGCATATTTTGGATCTGCCTGAGCAATTTTGTCCAAAGTCACAAACATTATGCTAACCTGTCGAGCAGATTTCACCACAGTTTAGCTCAAAGAATACCATTTGTAAGCGAAGAATGATCTACGATCCATCAAACTGAATTAATTGGGGAACATACTAATAAGTTTGACATGGGAACTTCATTATGGTCAGATTGGAAATGTAAGGAGAAAAGGAACCAAAAATAAAAAAGGCTTAAAGTTACAGGGTGAACCAGAGCGTTATGTAATATCTTCATCTCTCTTTCCTATTGTTAGTCAAGTATGAAGGAAAAAGACATGCCATCCCTCATTTTACTCTGTCTTTGCAAAGCCATGGACCATTTTAGTAAATAAAATAGAAGTTAAGGGAGAAGTTGGCTAATAATTAATTAGTAGATTCTAGAAATGGTGATGGCTGTTAATGATGAATTTATTTTCCGGAAGTTTTGGTCAGCAGCTAGTGTGGAGTGATTGTGTGAGGCTAGGATTCCGGACCTCCGGTGAATGAAGTGATAGCATTAATGAAGATGAAGATGAACAGTGTTTTTAGGACTGGTTTCTGGAATGTGGGATTGTAGGACACTAATCTTGGGATGACACATTATTTTAGGACAAGGATTACAGTAGGGTTAGGTTGCTAAAGATCAAACAATACCAAATTGATGTTGAACAAGGTTTAGTAGAGATTTAGAATAAAGATAAAGAGAAATAAGCGCTGACCCAATGTTAACTGAATAACAATTCAATATGGTACTTGCAACGTAAACAACAACGGAGATCGTCAATTTCTATAGTACGAGGTATGGTTGGGGTAGGCTTCATTTGGACCACTTAACTGTTACGCATATGTTAATAAGGAACGTGGTACGCTGGGTAGATTTCTTGAAAGATATAATTAAACAGATCAAGTTGTTTCTAAGCGTAAGAATGGAGTTCTTTTAGAAATTACATGTAATAAATAACATATTCAGTCTTTTATTAGTTAATATATGGAAATCTGAGGAAAATTAGCAATATTCTATGAATGTGATAGGAAAAAGAAGTTTTTGAAGCCAAACTTAGAACGTTCGTACAAAAACGCAACTCGCTAACATGCTGGCAAGTTTGGGTTAACTTATCCGCGCGGGGAATGGGTTGAAACACGCACGAAAGCACAAACTTTTTAACTCAAAATAACAACATGGTCAATTTTAAATAATAACTAAGACTGCATATGTTTATACAGGTAACAGAATATGGAAACCCTAATTGTAGTATAAATTAAGTAACCTAACTTAATAAGGAAGCAAATCCTAATAATATCCTACTGCTATAATTAAAAGAAAAACATTAATTACAATAGATTTTTAATAATAATATTTTGCAATTTCCATTTGTTCTTTTTGACCATTCCATGTCACTAAGGCAGTGAACAAGCCACCAAGGTGTACTTTAAGGTGAGCTTACATAAATTTTATGTCTTACAACAATGAATGAAAGCAGCAAGGCAAACCTGGAAATGCCTTTTGAAATTTGAACACTGGTTAGGACAAAATTTTGTTTACTGGAATTGACATTTATTAAGACTAGATTTCAATCAATATTCAAAAAACTCGAGTGGTTCAATACTTCGAGTGGAATTGAAAATTTTGTTGCTTTGAGAAGTTGATAGAAAGGTTGTTGGAGTTCATTGGTACAATACTTGCTAACCACGAAAAATCATTTTACTCATCAAACAGAAAAAGAATTTCAATCAATAGTTTTTCAATATAAAAAAAAGGAAAAAGAACTAGATTTTTTTAAAAGAAAAAATGAATAGAAACACCTTATTAATATGATAATTGTGAATATAGGCCCATCCCAATAGAATTAGGAAGATTACAGGATAATGGAGTATCTTAAAACGTATCGCATGTTCGAGACAAGCGGCATTCCACAAGGCTAGTTTCAAGAATGCATTTACTATGTCACACTTCTAAGTAAATTCCATGAAGGAATGTCATAGAAAAAGGTAGATTTCAGGCCAGATTTTTTAATAGTAGATTTCATCAGTTCCACTGTACAGATGAATCTTCCGCTACAGTGATATTCTTTTTTCACTAGCAGTTAGGCTTGAAAGTGCACTTCTTGCGGTTTGGATGTCTTCGTCTTGGAATTACCACAATAGCAAGACGTAAAATTACAATCTCTATAAGGTGAATAATATTCAAGAAAGCTTCGAGGAACAAAACACATTTGTCCTTCCTAATAATCAGGTATAAAACCACTTCATAAGTTCAAACAATGCAACCTTCTTTAGTCAAGTATATGTTACACTATTACTACAGTTCATGTTAATTAATTATCATAGTTGACACTACAAGGATAGAAACAGAAAACTCAATTTAATGAAGCTTTCTCCAAAATTCTAGCAACGAAGCTCTGAAATCTTCTAATAGTACATATCAACAATGTTTGCCAATTTATACATGTGCCATAACTAAAATGTAAAAAAAATGGTTTGTGGGAGGTGGGTACTCACAAATTTAGTGTATGCCTGATCAACCAAATCCCTAGATTGTCCCTGGATGTACTGCTCCATACGGGTTGCAAGAGTTGCAAATCTGTGCAGAAGCGACACGAACATTCAAAAAAAGAATTAAATACAGATCATAGCATACTAATAAATTAGCAATAAACCACTAGGGAGGAACTTAAGATAACAATTGAACTTAAAGTAATGGTTGTGTCATTATTGTTTATATGATGAACCGTATAAAACTTCTACTTACTCCCTCCTTCCTAAATGTTTAGTCCCTTCTTAAGATCCCAAGTCCCAACTATTTGTTGAGACGATCATTTTTACATTCACACTTCAGTTCCAAAGTACAACCCTCAGAAGCACATGATTCGTCTTCCAAAAGTTCTGAGCTACAAAATTTGTTCGGAAATCAACCACCTATAACCAAATAGCCCAAATTGAGGGAAAGTATTCTGGAAGGATAAAATTAACCACTTGATGCGCATAGAATGTGTTCGGTGCTTCTGCCTCTTTGTTTCTATTTGTACTCACAAGCCATATTGGGTAGGATAGGATTAGAAACGAAAATATTCAAATGACAGTTGGGGTGGCACCGACCAAAAAGAAGATGATTGAATATCAGTTAAGATGATTTGGTCATATTCAACTTCCACTATAGACGCACTGGTAAAAAGGGAAGTCTTGTATTAAGAGGAAGATATAAGAAGAGGGAGGTGTAGGCGGAAAACTTTTTGAGGAAAGTTGTATAAAGGGGCTTGGTGTAATAAAAGAAGTGAGTGGAGGAATATAATCCGCATATCAGAATGCATGCATGTATGTATTTTTCTATATGTAGGTGTGCTTTTATTTTATCTCTATTCCTTTCTTTCGTATTATTTAATAATATTTATTTTATTTTTTTCGTATTTAATACGATCAGTGTATCGGAAGTGAATTTGGGTGTTCACACCCTTTTGTTTATCTTTTACTTTTTCCTCCAATATTTTCTCTTTTCATTTTTTATTTATATACATGTGTGTTTGTGTGTGTGTTTGTGTGCGTGTTTTTATATATGTAGGTGGGTTTTATTTTTATACATTTCACGCATTTCTATTTTTTATTTTACTTTACCTTTTTTTCAAATTCATCATTTTATCCCTTATTTCTCTCCTTGTCTTTCTAATCTTACGATTTATTTTCAGCCTATCCAAACTAGTTTGGGATAAAAGACGTTATTGAGAGTTGAGAATTTAAGGAGTTTTTATCTTTTGAGTTTTCTTCTCCCTTTCAACTTTTTTATTTACATATGGAATTCATTTTCCGCCTACCACAATTACTTTGGGATGAAAGAAAAAGGTATTGCCGTGTTAAGTAAAGGTCCATATGTATATTGTACAATATTTTCCTCATCCAATCTTTCCTCAATCGAGTTAAAAAGGACTAGTAGTCTAGGATACTTTTAGCACATTGAAGAAAACCATATGACATCACTACATAAAGCAAAACTTTTTGCGAGAAACTTTAGTTTCAAGATGTGAAACTACTTTAATAATGAGCATCCAAAATCAGAAGGATTTAATTTCAAAAAAAAAGCAGTTTATGATTCTAAACCTATCTCGTGCAGCTGAAAAGTGGAGTGACTTAACCTGAGAATTGCCCAACTCATGGAAAGAACACAAATTTGAACAAGTGAGATCTGAATCACCTTGGTATATATGACAAGACACCCATCTGTCGAACATTTCGCTCATTTCTTTCTATCTGGTGGCAAGCTTCCTCTACAAACTGCAATTCATTTAATAACCTCATTGGTTAAATCAAATTAAATGGAGGAAAATTGTAATGAATTGTGTAACAGAAAAAATATAACTCACACGGGCGAACTGTGTAGAGATTCTATCTTCGAGGGCATCAAGCAAGATACGCACAAATCCTGCTGCATCAGCTTTCTGACCAGATATATACCGTTCTGTAATCCCATGCATGGATATGCAGCGCAGAGGGTCAATTTTGTATGCCCAATCTACCACAGCATGGAAGTCTTCCTAAAGAGTTAGAAGGGAAAAAATTCAACATGCCAAGAAAAAAAAAGTTATGTTTGCCAAAGAAATGAAACTCCTTGTTTAAATTTAAAAAACATCACAACTAGGAAACAAACTATCAGCCTATGCTGAGCAGCAGTTGAAAATTTGAATATATGGAAAAATTATCACAAGAAGATTGAAAAGTGTGCGCGCGCGGGGTGTATAAGCAGAATAACCCAGCAATAAGAATCGAATTCACCATAAAGACTAGGAAATTGATTTAGCTGGATCACCTTATAGTAGTTACAACTGCAGTTGTTAAAGAACAAGAAAGAACATTTCTTTAAAATTAATAAATTCAAAGAAACAACATGACTTAGTCCTTTAGCCAATGTTAGTAAACCTATTCTATGTGTAATTTTTTCTCATGATTAGTTTATTGATAGGGTAATTGAATGGTTCATTTTAAGTGTGGCAACAGAAGCAACAAGACAGTTAGAAGTCTGTAAAGATCAACCTAGAACCTAACAAATTAGGGAAATAGAGTTCAAATTTAGAGTAGTGGGAGGAAGAATAGGTAAGAAAAGGTCTTGGGGAGGGAGAATGGGATAAGGGAGAGAAACTTCTCAAAAATGTTCAATATTCATTCATAATAAGCATAAAAATGAAATTACATGAGCTACTCGTACTTGACTACTAGATAGAGCCTACTATAAATAGACAGTAAAGTGCTCCTGACTTAATCCTTATCCTAATCATGAACATGGACCATGTGAGGTCGCACTATCTAATAACAAGCAACTTTCAACAAAATAGGAAAATAGCACTATTTTATACTACTCCCTGCATCATTTAAAATGATCCTAATAAGTTGGCACAGACATTAAGATTGTGTCTACTAAATAATATTTTAGAGTTATTTTAATCTAATAATTCCTTGAATATGGGAACCACAAGTTTTGAAATGGACAACTTTGAGGATCAAAAAACTCTAATTTAAATAGGATGTGGGGTAAGTGAAATATAGTACTTAATTCCTTTTTCATTCATTTAATGCCTATTGGTGTTCCAAAAGTACACATAAAACTTTGAAATGAAATAAAGTGAAAAGGTTGAAATAATTTGGAACTTCAGAAAAGGAAAGGAGATCAATAAAGAACGGAAGGAGTGTTATAAGCACCGGAATTCTAAGTTGTGTAAGGATGTCTCATTAGATGGTTAATACTTGAAAGAACATGTAAGGATGTACAAGTTGCATGAGGAAGCCTGATTTAGCCGTGTAAAAGTAACTTATCAAATAAGGCACTTATTTTTTCTCCTCGCAAAATATAAGTACTCCCTCCATCTCAGAAGAAATGTTCTCTATTTGATTTTTATGGCCAAAATGATCATTATTAAATTAATAATTAAGCATATACGTTTAGAATTTTAAAATCCCAAACCTTGATGTTAGTACTAAATTATGGGTAGTTTGTAATGTTTATAGTCTCTTTGCATGTATCTAAGAGATTAATACGATTCATTTTTAAAAATGGTCGATTTGAACATGAAAAACAACATAGGACATTTATCATGGGGAACAGGGAGAAGAAAAATAACAGGACTATAGTAGAAAAAATAATAGGACTCTGCAGACAGATGTAGGAATAAATTGCACAACTACAATAACATGTTATTGTATTACTTGTATTCCATCAAGCAAATCACGAAGTGAAACATTTAGTTCCCCCAGCTCTGAAATTCTTTTACCTACAAAATTACAAAAAAACAGGGCTGAACCGACTTTCCACATTACATAAAAATCAGGGCACAATAGAGAAAGTTACCACTTTTGCTGTCACTGTCATCAATGTCTATTATTCCTAAATCATCATCATTGTCATCATCCCCATTAGGACCACTTTTCTTGCCATTGGCAGGACCGCCTGGTGGAGCAAGCCCAGGAACTTCAAAACACATGAAGTGTGCAAAAAAAGAACTCTGCAGTTTTACCATTTGAATAGATTATTTCAGCTAGACTAAAAATATAATTTAGAATTCAGGGGAGAGGCGGGATCATGGCTAACCTCATCAACAAGGAGTGGGATAAATATCGTGAGCATTTTGGCATAAGCTTCTGAAACTGTAGAAGTATCTGCATTATTCACACTTTGGTTGGAACCTGTGGAACCTTCAAGCCAGACAGTTGGATTTCTTGATGCTTTCGTACTAGCTCGAAGCTCATTTGCAAACTCACGAGCCTGTAGGGGATTAAGAAAACAAGACAACATTCAAAATTGAAATAACCTAGAAAGTGCAATCAACATCGCATAGCCACAAAGTACAGCTTAAAAATCTGAAATTCAGTAGAAATAAATTGGGTGCCATAATACCGTTTGGAACTTCAAACTAAGAATTGTGCCATTATTATCAAAGGGAAAAGGAATAACCAAAAAAATGACACCATACTAGTCCTAAACAGTAATATATATAAAGCTTTGACACTTGCTAGACTCAAATGTATATAATACAGAAAGTTTTGAATTTTCATTCATCCTAAATTTTGTGTATGCTCTTTTGTTATTCACCTTACCAATATTGACCTTCTTGACAGCGGGCGGATTCAACTTTAACTAAACTTCCTAATGTCACTCCTATTCAAAAGTTAGCTCAAACAAATGACCTAATATTTATGTCTTGATGCTAAACTAAACCACCAACAACCGAGTTCCAATGTAATGAATAATAACCAAGTAAATGCCTTAAAGTGTGTGGAGTAACTTCTTTCAGCTTGTCAACTGCATGCTAAACCTACGTAACCAAAGTTGAGCAAGGAAGGTACACAAATGATTCACAATTCTTCGCTCCAATAATTTATTGAACATGGAAAATAAGAAACAAATATGAATAACTGGAAAGCTTTTGCTTAAATTCTTAATGTATCATGACCTCACGGCGTATAAGCAAATTAAGGGAGCTACAATAAGCTTTCCTTAATGGGCCCAAGCAATTCTTATCAAGGCTCTGCAAAGGCAAAACAGAAAAATGAATTTCAGTAAGTAATAAGAACAGAAAGAATAATAACTACCAATAATGTTTATGTCATTTGACCTTCAAATGCTGCAAAAGGCGAGCATACGTCCTGCATTTATACCTCAGATCAGCATGATCGGGTCTCTTCAATTGTCCCCGCTGTTTTAACCAAGAGATCCGTGAAATAATGACAGTTCCGCTTCTCAAGCATAGCCAATAATCAATTATAAAGAAACATCCCATTAAAATACCTGAGAGAAGTAACTCTTGTCACTTATCATGAAATCCACCAAACTAGCAAAATAGTTTCTCAAGAACTCAGACGCTCTCCGAACAAAAGTAGTTTTCAATTTGTCAAGCTCTGCCCGTTTCTCTTTAACCTGTAAAAATTCCATCCTCCGGTCTTAGAAAGATACTACGTCTTAGATCTTTTTATACCCATTGTGATAGGAAATAAGATACAGTTCAGGATTTCGTTGCAAGTGATTCACTGCCGAATCAAATGTTTATAGGGAAAATGCATGGCAATGAAAAAAGACCCCCAATAAGTTCGACAAAAATTGTACGCATATCACAGACGTGTGATGGAATTATGATAAAACAAATAAAGTATATACTAAGTTACAAAATCATCTGACAGTAGTAGAACTAGCACCAACTGGAGATCAAGTGACAAGAAAATCCTCTCAGACAGTTTCTGCATGTACAATGAATACCAGAAACTACAAACCAAGAACAAGTGAAAAAAATACCCATTGATGGTAATGGTCGGTGGAAGAGATCATTATTAATATCGATGGAAATATAAGTAGCAACAGCTACATACTCATACCCCAACAGATCTATGAACTTCTTTTGATAGATAAGTTTGGCCCTAAGCAAGGGGACTGGAAATTTAGAAACAGCAAGCTTGAGGCTATTTTCAACACCTCTACCATTTATCCCACCCCTTGGGTTGATTGATAAAATTTTACATATATTATCACGCCAAAAACATACAATTTTACAGCTGCAAGTAAGTGAGGCACAGAATCACAACAAACATTGATATTCGCAAATACATGTATTCAGATAGTTGGAATTGTTAGAGAATAACAATGCAGCGAAAACAATAGCACAGAAAAATCAAAAGAAAAACAATCACACAAGACACAAGGTTTACGTGGTTCACCCAAAACGTTTGGGCTAGTCCACGGTCGATGGTCAGACAGTTTCACTATCTCTTAGAAAATTCGTAAATCATACAATTGCAAGATCCCCTCCTTATATAACGAACATAAGTAACCCTAACTCACCCAAAAGTACAAAACTACCCCTCCAGATTTGGGTGTCCGGACCCCCGACTTATTCGTAACAACAATCAAACGATGATAATCACCTCTGCTAATCACCTCTGAATTAAAGTTTGGATCAAGAATAACAGGAACCAGAGACCTTGTGCATCTGCGCTTGACCAGGTCAAGCACTATTCCATATCTATGGCCATGGTTTGATGTGATATGAATGCATATCTATACCACACATTTCCTATATGAACAATCTGCTTATAGTAAAAGACGTAACTAAAACAAAAAACAAAAAATAAGCAGTGTACGTACAGCTAGATTATTTGTGTAGCAAGGAATCCAAGTTAGGTGCTTCAAGACCGCGTAAAGCACTGGTTAACCACTCACATGCTTCAATATTTTGAAGCATCCGTGCCTCATCAAATGAACCTCCTGTTAGACAGGCTGCATACTGCATAAGTGAAAAATGATCAAAAGCCAGCATTACTTTGTTTGACAAAAATTAATATCTTTCTATTAATTCCAAGAACAATGTAACTAGGAATACCTCGGACGGGATACGCAATCTTTCAAGAAGCCTATCAAGTTCCTCAATCAAAGATTTATTATTTACAGACTGCATTTCCAGCTTGTTATTGCGGGTTTCTATCTGCATTCACAACAGAATATATTGCATATCAAGAGAAAATATGGCCTGAAACTAACAAAAGATAATTAAAGACAGTTGTATACGATTGAGTAAAGATATTATCTAAAATGACGAAGGAAAATATCATAACTTCAACTCCAATACACCTTTGGAAGGATCAAACTTTAACCCAAGCCAGTCTTTTACGATCAAGAAACTACTTAGTTAAGTTCATATAAAAATGAGATATGTTCTTTCTCTCTGGATTAGTCAGTTTGTACTGAAATAGTTTCACTTCTCTGAAATAGTTTCTTTAGATTATCAAAAGATTTGCAACTGAATCAGAACATAATCAGCACGATTCAACAAAGCCTTTTCACAACACCCAAGCAACGCGAAGCAGGCACAAAAGTAACTGATTACATCTCAGGCAAACCCACAACAGATGTCACATGACATTACTTCCTTCTCAGGTGTAATGTATGTATAAGGAATAGTAAATAAACATGGATATAATAGAGACTTCAAAATCACAGGATAGAGATTAAGACCGTACTGACTCGATGTCCTCTCTCATGTGTCTAAGTTTTACATTGAATATGCCTAGCCATTCATCCATATCCTCAACACAATTGGAGGCAGTTTCAAGCCCCTGCAATACCTGCAGGACAGTAGTCGTTATTTTGAAAGGACAATATAGATTTCCTTGATAAATAAGAACACTCCCAAATAAAAAATTGAAAAAGTAATTTATCCAAAAAGTAAACAAAAATTGTCCAAATATAAAGCTTCGTGCCCCTCTTGTCCAAATAAAGAAAATTGTTGATCAATGTTATAGTAGTAGCTCTAAATAATTGTGGGCTCAAGCATAACCATTCCAAAATTCTTAAATAAGCACATGCAAAGTGGATATATAGGTATGTGTTCTTCCCTTAGTGGATTGGATCAATGCTATGCGCAGCAGCATCCAAGCATTGTGCCAAGAAATGCACAATATTCTAGTGATGGATGCGTAATCATAACTGTAACTTGGCAAGGAAGTGGAAGTACAGTGATAGAGATATCAACAGGATAAAACATAAACTGTCAGAATGTAGGAACTAACTCATACTCACATTTTTCTAATATATTAAATGGTTACCTCATCTATCAAAGGTTCACTCTCCAAAATGGCATGCACATTTGCAGCTTCTAAAGCTTGAAGTTCTCGCTTTAATCGTTCAGAAAAAGCCTCTGCTTCACCAATACCCATGACATAGCTGTAAACAATGCATGCACAATATCATCAGAACTAGGTTGTAGCGGTATCAACAATAAGCAACAAAAGGATTCATTTTATTAGCAAATTAGTTTGCACCTATGCATTTAGAAAAAATATTAGATAGGAAAACCAGATTGAAAAATTAAGTATCATCAAGTTTAGGACAAGCTACCTTTAAATTAACCCAAGAGGAAAACATTCCATCTTCAATAAGTAAAAGACATTTTGATTGGAACTTCAATTAAAACTCCCCTTACAAGCAGGAAATTGTAAATAAAACAAGCTTAAGTTAGTTTCATTTATAAATTATAACCATGAAATAAGTATGTTTTTTGACGACTCATATTTGTTTATTTTTCATTATTATAAAGTTGTTAACTTGTATCACTAAATCATATGAAAATTTACCCGCTCTCATATTTTTTCAAGTTCTTTGCATCAATACGGTTGGATTGTCAAATGAAGACCAAAAACTACATCGTTTCAACTACTTTGCACGGGAAAAAAAACTGCAAGTCCTTCCATTATTCCCACACACACATCCCTATGTATGAAATTTTTTTGAATTTACTTGGATACTTTGATATACTACCTCAGACTTGAAAGGACTTTCACAAGTATATTTTTCACACAAACCAAGAAAGTAAAACTAAAATACTAGAGATCCGTGTAATATAGATCCAACACTTTCCTATAATAGTGGGCCCCAAAAAAGGCAAGTGTTGGAACAAATTTCAACTATTTCAACTTTTATTAAGGTTCATAAGTTTTATATATTTGGCTTGTGCAAATCAAACATTATTTGTGCAAATCACGCACTACTTTTGCAGATCCGACAGTAAAATTATGCGCATCTTATCCTTCTTTTCTTTTTTTCCTTTCTGAAACAGTAGAGGCAGTGTCCAAGAGTGTCTACCGCATGTCCTGACGTGTCCAATATTTAAAAAAATCAAAATATATTGCAGGGATGTGTCAGGGACATGTCCGAGGCGTGTCTGTGTATGGTATGTCCCCGACACGGACTTGTTGACCTCCCGGACATGTCCATGGTTCATATTTTGAGAATGTGACTTTCTTCCAAATTATTTGTCATAGTTTTGTTTAGCTTCTATCATTTGGAAGGCATTTATTTGGTCTATGGTTTTAGTTACAAATGATATTTATCAAGTCCGCAGAACTCACAAGGCTCTATGCCCAGATATTCGTGTTATGTGCAAGTAAAATGGTGAGACACAGAGAAAAGCTTCTCTAAATCCAAAAATAACCGAGAGGCTTGAGTGGTATTCTTACCAAGCAAGAGGTCCTAGGTTCGATTCCCCACCCACCCACCCCAATTATCAAAAAAATGATGAGACACTCATTTAGTTTTATGTAAGCAAAATGGTGACACACACTCATTAATGTTTGCATATGCAACATGGTGAGACACTCATTATTTTTTCAACGTCACGTAGCCTGAAATTTGTGTAACTCTATTTTTGGATCATAAAGAGAAGAGTGAGTTTGCCCTGCCTCGATGGAGGATTTGTTGTTTATACCATACAAAGGCTTTGGAGGGAGTAAGGATGTGAAGGCCCTTTGGAATTCTGCAAAATTCTCTGTTTTTGAAGCATTTGGATTGAGCACGATGCTAAGCCTTTTAGAGAGAGCCATATATCTTTTGTTTAGTTGCGATATAGGATATTTTTCCTTGCTTTTTTATGGGCTTCTGACATGGGTGCATTTAGAGGTATTTTTTGTGACTGGTCTGCGTACATATTGGAGAATTGCCTTCTTTCAAATTGTTTTTCTTCTTTTTCCTTCCTAGATTGGGCGGACTGCTTGTCCCCCTTTGCTTGTACTCTCTATTTTCATATAATTAAATTTCTTCTTTTATCAACAAAAAAAATTGTCACGGTTAAACCCATATATTTATTCAAGCTCCAACATGCTTATAATAAGCTATTTTTAAGGAAATATATCTATCAATATTGACGTTATAGTTGCCACAGCGTCGCCTAGGTGATGCCTAGGCGTCCAGGCGATGAAGAAAAGAGCATGGCGAGGGTAGGAACAACTGCTAAGGCATGTGCCTTGACAGTTCAGCATTGCAAGGCATCGCCTAAGCCATGCGACGCCGAGCTGCCAAGGCAGCAGCTCTGGCCCAAGTTAGGTTTTAAACCATTTACCCATAACCCATGGGAATGACCCATTGTCCCATCGATTAAAACAAAGGGAATTAAGGGGGGAAATCAAAAAATCTAAAACAAAAGGGAACGATCGACTTACTACTTCATTCGCGACTTCTTTGGAGTTTGACTCCTTCGATCATCATAACTCCATTGCAGCCTCATCGCAGGCCATCGCAAGCGATTTCTTCTTCTTTACTCATCGCAGTTGGCTTCTTCTTCTTTACTCATCATTAGCAAACTTCTTCCCTCTCTCAAGCAAATTTGTTTCCTTTATCTTGCTACTCCGCTTCCTCTCATCCTTTGTTTGCTACTTCTCTTCCTCTCGTCCTCTATTACCCAAACCGGCCCTTTTAAGGCTTTGACCGATTATCTTTGTTTCTCTCCTCGTTGATTCTCTATTTAAATTAACTTATTTTTCAAGTTTTAGTTTTAAATTAAGTGACGATTTTAGTTTTAGATTAAGTTTTAGCTTGTTGAATTCTTTAAATGTTTTATTTTTGGATTGTTATTGCTAAGTTAATATTTACATAATTGTACTTTTAATGTTATTCCATAGTGTTATGTTTTGTGTTGTAATGCATATGAAATTTTATTGTCAAATATACTAGTGAAGTAAAATAAATAATATAGAAATTACGCATTGTAAATGACTTGTCGCTATACGGACGCCATGGCGATCGCCTTGTCGCCTAGGCGTCCTGACAGTCAGCTATCGCCATGTCTCGTCGTGACGCCGTGACAACTATAATTAACTTCGATGACTTGTTCATCCAACCATTTCAAGATTCCTGTGGGGAGTGGTTCAAAGACGCGGTAGCGGCTTACGTTTTGGAAGTTCATTTTTTGACTCGTTTCTTTTTCGGGTGATACGCACAATTAGCTAATTAGAAACTTCAAAAAAAGTAACAAAATTATATTTAAAAAATCTAAATAATAAGAACAAAAAGATGAATCAATTGAGTTCACAAAAAACACTATCTAGTGCACATAAAATTGTCCAAATGATAAAACAAACATCTCACATATATGTTTAATCAATTTTACGTTTGAATAAAGTTGATATTGATGTTGTCTTAGTTCAAATGGTTGAACACACATGTTATATACAGCACACATGTTCTGTAGAATTTAAGTACAATTAAACTTAACTAAGTATATTTTAAGTGCAATTTTTTCAAATTTTTTCATGTTGTACTTAACTAGATATTATATTGGTACAGTTTAATTATAATTTAAAGTACAATTTAGCCTAACTAATTATATATTTAGTACATTTTGTATATTTTTTTAGTTAATAGGAGTTATATAAGAGAAGTTTTAGTACAATTTAACTTAATAAGAACATTTGAAGTACAAGATTTTTTTTTACTTTTTATAAATTATACTTAACTAGGTACTACATAGATACATTTCAATATAGAGAAAGACACGTTCTCTTTTGTCATCTCCATTTTATTATAGCTTTCAATATATTCGAGATTTTTTATGGCATTTTTCCCCTTTAAGCCGTGAT
Source organism: Panax japonicus (assembly GCA_020205505.1). Lineage (NCBI taxonomy): Eukaryota > Viridiplantae > Streptophyta > Magnoliopsida > Apiales > Araliaceae > Panax > Panax japonicus. The sequence continues at coordinate 87,442,769 of CM035091.1, forward strand.
TTCTCCTTTATTTGGTCCGAAACCGCTACGTTATGTTGAATTGCCAAAACTTTGCCAAAAGTTACCCTTTACATGAATAATTCCCTTTACACCGTGAATTCTCCCCTTTACACCGTGATTTCCCTTTATTTGGTCCGAAACCGTTACTTTACGCCGAGTTGCCGAAACTTCGCCAAAACTTACCCTTTAGATGAATAATTTTTAATTTTGCGATTCGTGTCAAGGTTGCGATTAAGCCCGACCCTTACCTAACCAATACGCCAATATTTTGACGTAACGGCCGATACTTTAAACCATGTTGTGGGGTCTCTATACCTCAAACCAATCTACATAGTTAACCTTAATACTTGATAGGGTAGAGATGAATGATGAAAAGGATATATGTAGCGAAGGTTTTAAGGCAAAATTGCTTTTGTTGTGCTAGCATTATCAGACATACAGACAAATGTTACAACTTTAGTGACTCAATCTAATGGACCTTCAAGGACTTTTAAACAACAAATCAAGGATATTGAGAGTTGATCAATGTCCTACAACATTTTTTCACTCATAATCTACTCTAAGATTGTATCTCGAAAAGGACTTTAATTTTATTTCTTTCATAATTGATTTTAAAATAGAAAATAGAAATAAAGATTCTGATATTTCACATAAACATAAAACTTAGGACAGAGAGAAAAACTACGTACGTGCCTAGAAGGGCCTCCATGTCCTCTTCCTCTGCTTGAGACACAAGCTCTCTTTCAACAGTCACTTTCATATCACTGTCTTCCACCGCAGCTTCCTCTGTTTGAGGGCCATCTTGAGGATTCCGTTGATTGGTGATTGCGGGTGTGTTATCCTACATTGGAAAAAAGATATTGATTCGCGATAGTTATAAATTTACCAGTCATTTGATCACAAAAACGAATTTATCATATAACCATGAAAGAACCAAACTTAGAAGAAAGGGGTAGAGTCTTGTAGAGAGACCTGTCACAATACTCTTAAGAAAGAGTGAAATCTAACTAGGCAACTTTATAAAATACCTTCAGATTTGTATTTTTGTTATTGATGAGAGTCCAAGTGAATCCCATGTTAAATAAGGAGAATTTGTTTACCCAGATATAAGCAATCATCATGATATAGATGATCATAAGATCCGTTTCTCTTTGATCATTCAGATCTTCACTTATATTAGAAATTATACATTCCTACAATTTAGAAAATACAAAATAAGGAAAATGTTTTGGGGAGTATGTGGCTATGCAACTCAAATCGACGGTCTAGGACATACATTTTGAAAATAAAAAAGGAAACAGGAGACTGTTGCAAGGAATTTGAGGACAAGGCGATGGAATCTAAAAGGAGAGAACATGAATACTTTCGGAGACAAAATGCTCAAAGAAGGATCTTCACAAATAGATGAGGATGTTAATAGGAGTGGAATAAGTGCCAAACTGTATTCAAAGATTAGTTAGGAGAGGTGCTTGGAGAAAGCAAAGGGAATGGACCTCCAAATAAGGAAACGTGGTTGTAGAAGGTCCAAGAGAATATTAAGTGGTAAAAAAAGTGCTATAAATGCTTACACAAATGCAGAAATATAGAGAATGTGCAGAGATGTAATTGGCCAGCAAAGAAAGTAAATAGAGATGATAGAGACAAGATTAAGTGCCATGAAATTCTATCTGAGATGATAATAGATAATTAAAAAGGATAGTTGATGAAGTACTGATATTAGATAAACCTTAAAAATAGTAGGAGAATTCATTGAGACTGTGAGGCAGAAGCAAGGTACATGTTTCAACATAAAGAAACAAACTTCCTCACCTTCGCCCAAAGAGCCATCTCCACTACATCTATACCAACAACTTTAGGAAGACGACCTAGTACGTCTTTGCAGATGTTAAAGATGCACATTACAAGACGGTTCCTGCAAAATAAGAAAATTGAAAGAGAATTTATGAACTATTAGGAAGAAAAAGAAAAAGAATATCAAAGAGTAGACACTTAAATGTACACGTTCATGTAGTGTCACCTGTCATCGATATTACGCATGGTCCAATTAGGAGGTGCAACACTCTGGCTTCTAAGGTTATCAAATCCCTACAGGTCAGTCGATAAGTTTCAAAACAATTTTTTTAATGCACTGCAGCCTATAATTTACATCAATTATAACTTAGAAGGAATGTAAAGCTCTCCATGGTTATGTAAAGAATAAGTAATACCAGCATAAATGTACATCCACTTGGATCATTAGTAACAACCTCCACCTTAGAAAGATGCTTCAGCTTGTATATTTTTGCAGGCTACAGGTGCAAGGAATATTTGATTCAGAAGTTATTAGATATAATCATCAATCAATACTATTATATTTCCTTTCATTAACATTTTGTTTGTAATACTGTTTTCTTCTCATTCATGCGTTTTCAGGTGAATTTATATATTTTGTTAAATGAATCTAGTGCACCATTACATCTGACACCATAAACAGACACTCTAACTGAAATGAGTAATGGCTTCAAACCTATACTCATGGTGTTCATGTGATTATCACCAAGTATATATATATATATATAAGCTGGCTCTCTCCAGCGAACACACACGGAGCGAACTAAAAATGAACAGGCTATAGTGACGGTTTTATCCGTCGCTATAGAATAGAAAACCGACTTTCTATGCCATAGCGACGGATAAAACCGTCACTATAACCGGTTCGTTTTTAGTTCGCTCCCTATGATTCGCTAGAGAGACGGACCATATATATATATATATATATATATATATATATATATACAGGATTGATCAGGTCCGGACTCCCGGACCTGATCAAATCCGGACCCCAAAATTATTTTTTTTTTTTGCTTTTTTTTTTTTTGAAACAACTAAAAAAAAAAAAAAAATTTATGGAACTGAAATTTTTCCATAATAAAGTGTTTTGGGCGTGTTTTTAACACCTACCCCAACCAATGTATGTACAGTCTGCCCAAACTGTACAGACATATTTCGTTATAGGCATCCAAATCACGCCCAAAACACTGTATTATGGAAAAATTTCAATTCCATAATTTTTTTTTTTTTTTTTAGTTGTTTCAAAAAAAAAAAAGCAAAAAAAAAAAAAAAAAAAGGTCCGTATTTTAGTAGAGTCCGGGATCCCGGACTGGATCCGAACTCTATATATATATATATATATATATATATATAATGAACAGCTAAAGGTAAAATCTGGAATTTACCTCAAGAACTCCTCCGGTGGAATACTTCAAGACACGAAGAAAAGCTTTAGTCCGCTGACCTTTTGCTTTCGCTGCATGAACAACACATTGATATAACTAAGTGGTCATAAGTATTAATGATGGAGATCACAAGTCAAGAACAAAGAGATTTATTTTTAATATTTATTATTTGGAGTTTTTATTATGTTTAATGTGGGAGTAACTTATGTAATTTATTTATTAGTGGGGATTAGGATATTAGTTAGTGATTAGGAAAATGTTTAGTAAGGTTATTTTAGTCGAATTAGGGTTTCAAGTTTCTTTAAATAGTGATATAATCTCCACAAGATTAATATTCTACAGATTATTGATTATTGATAGTGAACTATGAGCTATTTTACTCTATTATGCGCATGTTTCAAAGTATCAGCCGTTACGCTGAAATATCGGAGAACCGCAACCTTGACGTTAGTCGCAAAATTAAGAATTATTTATGTAAAGGGTAATTTTCGACAAAAATTCGGTAACTAGACATAACGTATCCATTTCGAACCAAATAAAGGAGATATCGTAGGGTGAAGGGGAGAAACGTCACCAAAAAATCTAAATATGTTGAAAGCTATAAAAGGGAGATGATAAAAGAGAACGTACATTTCTCTATAAATTATACTTATGCAGTACCTAGTTTAGTATACCTTAAACAAACGAAAAGATATTGTACTTCAAATATACTTAGTTAAGTTAGATTGTACTTAAAATGTACCTACATAGCACATTAGCACCTAGTAAAGTATAACTTTAAAAATATATAAAAATGTCTTAATATATATAATTAGTTGTTAGCTTTTACTTAAATTATATTAAATTGTACCTATATAGTACCTAGTTAAGAACAACTTCAAAAAAATGTACTGAAATATACTTAGTTAAGTTAAATTGTACTTAAATTATACAAAATATGTGCACTCTTCAGAACATGTGTTCGGCTATTTGAGCCAAGACAACATCAATGCTAATTTTATCCAAACGTAAAATTGATTATACATAATGTGTGAGATGTCTATTTATCATTTGGATATTGTTGTGTGCATAATATAATGTATTAGATGGTGTTTTTTGCAAACTTAATTGATTTATCTAGTTGTTCTTATTACTTATAATTTTTTTAATATTTTGAATCTCCTAACTAGCTAACGGTGCGTATCATCCGAAATTGATACCAAAACCGATAAAGAGTCAAAAAATAATCTGCCGAAACATAGGCTGCTACCGCGACTTTAAACAATGATTCTGAGACTAAGAAATCCTTGGGGTAGTGATGTGTGGAGCATCATCCAAGTAAAAGATTCTTGGAGTAATGAGGTGCGAATTTCAGCGAAGTTAGTTTTTTCTTTATTATTCAATTGGTTTCCAAAATTATTCTACTTCAAATATCGTATTATCGTCCTACATCAATTAAACTAGATTGGGTGTATTTGAGTTGTGTTATTTCATTAAACTAAATTAATTTCATAGCTTCAAAACCGTATAGGTAAGCCACAAATTATAAAAGTGAAAAAATTGTCACGTCATTAAACACCGCCAAGAGTCCAGAGCTGGGGTTGCATTGTCAGGCAATGTAAAAGTATGTACAGCTTGACTTTGGCTAGCAAAAATCAAAGTAATTGTTAGAAATGTGTCAGTGTATTAAAGAGAAATGTGTATCAAACACACATACATAGCAAGGAATAAATACCATCATTTCACCTCAAGGAAAAGGGTTAATCTCATGAGCTAAAACCTTGTTAACTTGTGGAGAATTTCTTTTGCAAGTAAAGTTGAAGTAACTTGTTGATATTCTTGTAATGTTATGAGCAAACATAGCAGAGTTCCATCGTGGATCTAAGAACTCCTAATCCTTATAATTTGCAGAAAAGTTTTATTTTCTAAAATCAAGAAAGACAATATATTTTATTAAAATTCGTAATACATATTACTTGGTATTATCATTAGACTAATTACTTAGTTATACCTCACAGAGTTCTCCTCGAATGTTCCCTTACTGACCTCTAGCTCAAATCATAAATTGAGTTATATGAACACTTTTGACAGCTTTACTCAATCAATCAATACAGATTCCACAATTTAACTATTATAATCCATAATGCCAGCACCAGCTCTACAATTTATTCACTCAAAACTTTCACCATTAATCTCATATCTTCATCTCATCCACTGTAATTACCAAACCATCCCCCCCCCCAAGATTCTCTATAGCTTGATCCCCAAACATTCATGCAAACAACAAAATCTTTCTAATAGCCTTCGTATTCACTCTGCATATCAAAATCGCATAACCATCTCCTTATTTCATTTCTAACAATCCCTATTTTGTAATAATATAATCCTGCTGCACCAGAAAAGGGTTAGCTAGCATTCCCAAAAAATTATAACTATCATTGAATTAATGATAGAAATTGAACTTCAAACGAAGTCCAATGACCAATATTTACTTAAACTACACCTATCCTCGTTCAACAAAAGTAAACTATATTGGTAAAAACTGACCAAATAACAAACAAAAAAATCACATTAGTTGCATCCAAAATGGGAATTGGAGTCGGAACACAATGAGAAACTATTCAAATTATAGACATTGAGAATTACATCTGAAATTGACATAAACATAAATTAAGATAGAGAGAAAGAGATGCGTACTGGAGATGGCGAGAACTCTAGGTTTAGCCATGTTACCACGACCTAGTTTGGCAGATTTACCCCATACCCCTTGGCTCTTGGCGACGCGGATCGACATTACGATCTTCTGTTTGGTGCCCTCAATTGCCGCCTCGCAGGCTCGCCGTAGCTCTGCATCGTCTGCGCTTGATTTCGCCATTTTCTCTCTCTAAACCACTATCGAGCTCGAGCTCTGATGAGAGAGGAAAATAATCAGCAGGCAATTAAAATCTTTTTTCTCTCTGTACCATTGGCATGGGACAAAGAATAATTAGCATCTTAACTGTGTTCTTGCTCCAGAAAATGGGCATGGGTTAATTACTGCGGTTAGATACCGGGTATGGTACCCGGATGCCAGTCTGGTAACTTATAATTGTTTTATTAATGGTGAAAATCATCACCATCCATTACACTATCCCTCTAATTTTATCTAATAAATCATATTTTTATATTTTTATAGTTGTAAATAGTATAATTAAAATCAATACCAATTAATTTATTATATTAAATAACATAATTGTTTCAAAATAAAAATAATTCGATATTTTTTCAGCATTAATGAATATGTGGATTTTTCATCAAAATTTTAATGAATAAAAAAAATTAGACTTTTAATGGTAAAAATATTTTTTATAATTCGAATTTTTTCTAAGAAATTTGAGGAAATGTGTAATGGAGAAAAGCAAAATCTGTAAAAATAAATACCTTAATCATTTATGAGATAAGAACATACTCCCTCCGTCCCTAAACAGACACATATTAAAGAAAAACAAAAAAATTTAAATTTAGACTTAGTGATCTCACAAAATTATATAAAATGATGAGTATTTTTATTTTTTTATATTAATGGACTCTATTAAATGAATTGGTTACTCTTCACTTTATGTACTTTATCTCATTCTTTTCAGGATAAATAAATTTATACGTATAATCATCCTTTCGGGGACGGAGGGAGTATTTGATAAAGTAAAAATGAAAATTCCTTTCTTTCTATTCAATATGGTGAGTTATTTTGCTTTTTTTTAATGGTAAAAAAATTTGAGCATAAAAGGATTAAGAAATTAAAAAAGGTTTTGGTTTCCGGGTGGGAGCAGCATTCAAAATGGCGCATACCAAATAAAAATCATCAAATCGATGCAATGTTATTTATAAATTATGTTTGTTATTTGTAAAATTAAGGGTAAAAAAATACCTTTTTATATATTTGTAAGCTTTATTTAGAAAGAAAAAAAAAATACTCCCTCCGTCCCCGAAAAAGATGTTCAATTGAAGGCAAAAATCAAAACAATTTTACAAAATCCACAAATTAATTTTTTTTTAAATTAAAAAAAAAAAGTAAGCACCAAACAAACCAACCTCAAAACCCCTAACTGATCTTGATCATCAGAAGACCAGGATGAGCTAACACTAGTGTTAACGCCAAGATCTTCTGTCACGTCCCAATCACGTAAGACGTCCTGATCCTGCACAGTAAATACGATAAACACCACAAGCTTGACGGCTGTTCCGTCGGGGGATAGCTCAGGCGTGAGAATTAGTATGTGTTCACAAGGTTAACAATGGAGGAATGTGATGTCTAGTGTCTAGAGATATGATAATGCTCGATCGTGTGTGTATGGGTGATAAAATACGAATATATTGAAAGGTATTAGAACGTACCTGTTTTACGAAGACTTCCTTGCTATAATACAAGACTCGGTTCCTTGTGCCACTGACCCTCCTGACCCTACCCACTGCAGGTAGCTTTCCTGTTAATCTCACCCCCTCTGTTCCCCGCTGACCAACTGTCCAATCCTCATTAATGCCATGTAAGATACCAGTCAGTCATATCTTTGTCATCATTACTGGTCAAAGATGTAGATATTTAAATATCTGATGGGTCGACCCACTGATTTGGTCTGATATTAGAATGACTTAATAAAGATAATAAAGTGACTAGGCCCAATAATGTCAACACCCAATAGTGAAGACCCAATGGACTAACTGAATAAGTAGGCCCAATCCATTCGGCCCAATAGAAGAAATATCACGACCCAACAACTAGAAATCGAAACCGACCCAGATCCCAATCCACATAGACGGCCGAGGCAAAGGATGAGCTCTCTAATACGAATCGAAACCCCAAAACCCGGATGACCCACTACCACCTAATTCTCTACTGTTTCGAGGAGAATTTCGGGACAAAAGGATGGCAGAGACCTCGTCAAAGCTCTTGGGTTTGGCCTCTTTGGCGATTTTGTTTCCCTTATCATTCGATTCGCTCAAACTTTGATGAATACTATTTTTGTTAAAATTTCTGGTCCTGTAATTGTTGCTCTTGTTTATGCTCTTCTATGCTTGATCTTGTCCCCCACCTAGCAGGCATTTTTAATTGATTTTGACTTAGGGGGTGTATTCAATTAGGACTTTTACACTCTGTTTCTGAGTTTTGAACAGAAAAGAAGAGAATAGAAAACTTAAATTAGAACAGAAAATGAAAGAATAGAAAACTTAAAGTTTTCCTTTGTGTTGTTTTTGAGTTTTTAATGGAAAAGGATAGAAAATTTAAAATTGAGGACATGAGTTGTAATTTAAAATTTATTATATTAAAAGTTGAGGATAATATGGGAATTATAAAAATATTACTTATTCTAATTTCTTTTCCGTCTAAATCATGCCAATTTTGGACGGAAAACTTTGGCAGGAAAAGTGGCCAAGTTTTCTATCCATTTCTTTTCTTTTTCGTTTATTAAAAAACTCAGAAACATAAGAATTGGAAAAAAACTTAAATTTTCCGTCCATTTCTTTTCTTTTCTGTCCATTTTAAAACTCAGAAACAGAGCGTTAAAGACTTTAAAAATTTGGGTGTATTTAATCAAGATATTTAAAGAGTTTATAAAAATTTAGTGGTATTCAATTACAACTTTTTTAATGTCTTTAAAAGTTAGGTGGTATTGAATTAAGATTTTTACAAAGTCTATAAAAGTATTTTGGTATTCAAAAAGTCATAGATTTTAAAGATTTCTATCAAATGGTAAAGTTTGACAGACTTTAGAAGAAGAATTATAACTATCAATCCATATCCAAAGTCTTGCCTCATCTCTAAAGATTTTTAAAGACTTCCAAATAAAGACAAAAGTGGATAAAACTAGTTATTAATTGGACTTTATCTTTTATTGGGTTAAATTAATTATTTATTTTATATGGGCTAATAAATATTAATATGTGATGGATAAATAATTTGGTAAAATTTGGGCCATAAAAATAATTAGATTTATTATAATAATAGAATTAGCAAGATATATTAATAAGTAAACAAATAAACCTAATCTGAATTGGTGAGGGAAAAAGTAGTCGTTCGAAAGCTTTCAATAGAAAGAGAAAATAGATTTGTTCAACAAAGGTGAGATAAAATCATAAAACTCTCATATCAATTGTACAGATTATGTATGTATAATATATGAAAATAAAAAATATATGTTGTGTAAGTGTTACGGTTAATATATGATTATGTATGTATAATATATGAAATTACTGTTAATTTTTGAAAATATATGATTATGTATGATTATGATTATGTATAATTATGATTATGTGTTACAGTTAATATATGAAAATATATGATTATGTATGTATAAAATATGATTATGTATGTACAATTCCGTTAATTGAATTTCAATATTAACAAGATAAATAATAAATTATGAGTATTTTGAGAAGATAATTTTTCTTAATCTTTGTTCATTTGAATTTAATATAATTGTTTAATATCAAGTATATCACATTTTAATTAATTTATTTACCTTGTAAGTCTTCTTAATGTTATTCAACAATCTTAATTAATGGAACATGAAATTCAGTATTTATGTGCTTATTATTAACCACTTTGTGCTGAATTATGTAGCCCTTATGTTTTAGCTCTAACTGAATGTTTAGACATGCATTCACTTTACGTAAATTCTTTCCTTTTTATAATTGTATTTTTATGTGAAGCTATTATACAAAATTTATAAACTAATGAATGTCAATGTAACATGTGACATTTTGGCCTATTTACTACATAATATATGATTATGTAGTACATATATGATTATATGATTATATGTAGTACCAAGTATGTATAATATATGATTATGATTATGTGTTTAGACTAATAAATTACTAAAGGAAATACTAAGATAAATGTGCATATATGACATAGTAATTACAAATGGGAGATTCTCAACAAGAAAATAACAAAGGAAAAGAAAAAAAATATTGAAACTTATAATTCGTGGACATTAGAAGAGAACAATGAGTTGCTACAACTCATGGTTGATGATGCGGTTCGTGGATGGCGTGATAGTAATGGAATGCTAAATAAGCAAACAGTTGAGAAAAAGATACTTCCTGCTCTTAATCAAAAACTTGGCTGCCAAATAACATACTCACAGTACCTAAGTCGACTGAAATGGTTTAAGAATCGTTATGGCAATTTTGTGGAGCTTTTTCGTAATAGCTCTGTGTTTGGGTGGGATCTAATCAATAAAAAGTTCACTGCTAGGGATGAAGTGTGGGAAGATTACTTCACGGTAAGCTTCTAGTATTTTTTAAAATAATTATCAATGACAACTCTATTTTACATGTTTATATTATTTACACTGTGATTAATGGAGTTCTTTTTTTGTTGGTAGTTCCACCCGAATCATAAATACTTAAAGAATGATACTTTTGCTGACTATGAAGATTTGAAAATTGTAATTGGAAATGGAACTGCTATATATAGCTCAATGAAAATTGAGCTTAATTTTTGTATTGCGTCTATAGTTTCTAAAGTTTTATTGGTATCCGAGTATCCAAATGTATTATGAAATGAGTAGAATAATATGAACGCTTTCAACGTATATAAAATCTCATACCACAATAATATAATGAGATTTACTCTAGTTCATGAAAAAAGAGAGAGATGTTGTACACATGGGCTAATTAACAATTAATATAAATTATAAGATATATTAGAAGTATAGAAAAGTCTATCACAGTCTTGTTAAAAAATTTATAAAAGTCTATTACTTATTTCATAAAGTCTATAAAAGTCATTTTAAAAGAGTCTTTAAAGTCTTTGAAAGTCATTAAAATCCCATAAATTCTACAAAAGTATGTCACTTAATTTTTTTTAAAAATCTTAATTGAATACACCCCCCTTAGTAAGGAGAAGGGAGCGAATATATATATATATATATATATATATATATATATATATATATATATATATATATATATATGGGAGCCCTTCCATAGCAACCGGTTGCTGTGAGTACTGTGCAACAACCTCTTTTTTGACCGTTGATAAACTTATTGGAAGACTGAGATTGAAACATAAATATACCAAGCCAGCACAACTTGTACCGGCTTTTATTTTAATATGAGGACCCCACATAGTCAACATGTTGTCAGTTTATTGAAATAAAATAAATTTTTAATATTAAATAATGTCCGACCGGCACAGCTTGTACCGGCTGTGCCTTTTTTATAAAATACTCCCAGCCGCTACAAGCTCTTACGGCTGTTAAAAAAAAAAAAATCCAAACCGTAAGAGCCTCTTACGGCTTGCCTTTATTTGCTAGCTATTCCAAATAAAATATTTTATATTCTTTATTTGCTATTTTTATTTGTTATTTGTTATAAAAATATTTTATAACAAATAAAGAATATAAAATATTTTATAACAAATAAAGAATATAAAATATTTGCTATTTTTATTTGCTATTTGTTATAAAAATATTTTATAAAGTAACAAATATTTTATAAAATATTTTATATTCTTTATTTGTTATAAAAAAATTTTAAAAATATTTGTTACTTTATAAAATATTTTTAAAAATATTTGCTATTTGTTATAAAAATATTTTATAAAAATATTTTATAAAGTAACAAATATTTTATAAAAATATTTTATAAAATATTTTATATTCTTTATTTGTTATAAAATATTTTTTTTAAAAAAATACCAACCGGGACAAGCTCATACGGCTGTAAAAAAAAAAAAAATACAAACCGGCACAGCTTGTACCGGCTTGTCTGCAAAATGAAAATTATGTGCAACTTGATTGTTTGGGCAAATATTTGATGAGCAAGCCTGCTACCTCCTGATGGGTTTTACACCACACCACTCTTGTAGAGAGTTGTAGTGATACTTTTTCTCTACTCAGTTCTTAATGTATTACTTGCATTCTATAGACAAGTGTTGAGTGATATATTTTATGTTATTTTGGTCGAGTGGATTCGAGATAATAATGCAGGAAAAATATCTTCTTTTTGATGTGGTCTGTTTAAGAGAATGCAGATAATTAATAGGAGTACCAAATTGAGCAAGGATAAGCCGGTACAAGCTGTGCCGGTTTGTATTTTTTTTTTTACAGCCGTATGAGCTTGTCCCGGTTAGCATTTTTTTTTACAGCCGTAAGAGCTTGTAACGGCTGGGAGTATTTTATAAAAAAACCACAGCCGGTACAAGCTGTGCCGGTCTACATTATTTAATATTAAAAATTCATTTTATTTCAATAAACTGACAACATGTTGACTATGGTGGGGTCCTCATATTAAAATAAAAGCCGGTACAAGTTGTGCCGGCTGTGATATATTTATGTTTCATCTCAGCCTTCCAATAAGTTTATCAACGGTACAAAAAAGAGGTTGTTGCACAGTACTCACAGCAACCGGTTGCTATGGAAGGGCTCCCTATATATATATATAAATATATATATATATATATACAGGGGTTTCATCCACAACAACCGGTTGCTGTTAGAGCAACCCTTTTTTTGACTTGTAAATTTTTTTTTTGCTCCAGCCGAATATATATATATATATATATATATATATATATATATATATATATATATATATATATCTGTGTGTGTGTGTGCGCGCGTGTTTATATAGCAGACAAGATTTTATTTTTTCACTGTTTGAGGCGATGGGGGCGAATTTGTCCAAAATTTATTATAATCACGTCCACTAGAATTACTAGCGGACGGCGTGATGCCCTTTTCAATTGCAGCCCTTCATTTATGGAATAGGAGGTGTATATGTTATATTCCATTTTTTGATTCATAGCAAATAAATACTATGGATCATTGCCCATATCTATACAAATTACAAAAGTATGTAATATATATATATATATATAGGCCGGATCCTGTCTGGGAGTCTGGACAGGTTTAAAATTCGGACCTTTTTTTTTTGCTTTTTTTTTGAAACAACTAAAAAAATAAATAAATTATGGAATTGGAATTTTTACATAATACAGTATTTTTGGCGTGATTTGGATGCCTATAACAAAATATGTCTGTACAATCTGGGCAGACTGTACATACATTGATTGGTGTAGGTATTAAAAACACACCCAAAACACTATATTATGGAAAAATTTCAGTTCCATAAATTATTATTTTTTAGTTGTTCTACAAAAAAAAAAATTTTGGGTCCAGATTTGATCAGGTCCGGGAGTCCGGACCTGATCAGTTTTCTATATATATATATATATATATATATATAGTAAAATACAGTGACACCCCCTCTAGATAATCATAATAGCACTCACCTCCCCTCTAGTTTCTTAAATAACAGTTAGTACCCTTGCAAATTTTTAGGGTTGACTAAATAGATAAATTATATTTTTACCCTTGTATTTAATCAAATTTTAATTACTAAATAATATGTGTGTGTGTGTGTGTGTTTAATTATCTTTTTTTAATACAATACATTTTAATTATAGTTTTATTTGTAATTAAAACTATCTCATTTAAATTGTTGGTAACTTATAAAAAACTAATTTAGTTTAATTAACACATTTTTGGATAAGTGATACAAATATTAAAAAAAATTAAATTAAATTATTAATGAAGCTATTCTAATTAGAGTGATTGAGTATATTGATAGTTTAATTTTTGGTGCTTAACAGCAAACAATATTATTTGAATTTTTAGTTTCATATTATAATTTTTATATGTTAAATTTTATTGAGTATATATAAAAAATTGGGATGTTTATGATTTTGATTATATTTTTTTAGTATATAGTTGACGTTGTTTTTATGCAATGTTAAATAAAAATATATAATTATATTTATTACTACCTCTATCTTGTAAAAAAAAATTCTTTTAATATATATATATATTTTTTTGAGTAACAACATTTGTCATTTTTACTGTAAATAATAATGTTTAGTTTAATATATGAGAAACATAATTAATATAATTTTTAATATTTTTTTATATGAGTAATAAGATTTGTTTTTATTGCGTTAATTTGTAATTTTTATGGGTATTAACATTATACTTTTTAATTACAAAAAAATATATTTGAATATATATCACGTAAATTTTAATATTTGAAAATTTTAATTAGTAAAAATTGTATGACTTTATTTTCCTCATAAAATGAATATTTATTATTTTTTGACTTTTATGTTATTTATTGAACAATTTCATAATTTAATTAATTAGATCAAGTAAAGTAAAAATTATGATATACAAATTTATATTTAGTGAAAAAATTAAACATTATAACTTGAAGGGTGTATTAGACATTATATTAAAAATATTTTTAAATATTAGTTTGTCAATTACACTAGGGGTTGTGAATGTTACATATTGTAGACTAGAGGGGTACTGATTGTTACTTGAAAAACTAGAAGGGTGGTGAGTGTTATTATGATTATCTACAGGGGTGTCAGTGTATTTTACTCATATATATAATGTATATTTGTTATATAAGAATGTAATGTAATAATGCATGCATGTTAATGTATTAGCTCTACAAAGTGTAAAAAACTATTATAGACTAATATGGGTCAAAAATAGTTAAACTAGATCTAACCCATATTTGTAATAATAAGTCCAAAACCAAACCAATTCATTATCTAAAATCTAGTTAACCAATCCAATAAATCAAAGTAGTTTTGGTTAACTATATGATTTTCAACTTAAATGGTCAGGTCTATTAGAGAGATTACCTCCCACCTACATGTCGAGACTGTATTGATCAATTGAACAAAATTAATTTCATGCTGACCACTCCTTAAAATTAACAATGAAAAAAAACCCAAAAAACCTACCAGACTTTTCGAGTATGTCATTTTTTTTCTCATTTTTAGAATGATTACATTGTTTTAGGTTCCAAAATTTCTAACACTGCTGAGCCGAATTGTTTTTTTTTCTCATACTTTTTAAGGAAATTCTTCAAGTTTATTATGCATTAATGAGAAACTTAGTCAAGTTCAAATGTTAGCTTATTTATAACCTCTTACATTCTGGTGATGAACTGCATAATCCTGTGTGTTCTGAAATAGCTTCTAAATGTTGTTGTACTGCATTTAAGGGTCGTTTGTTTATATTTGAATGAGTCTGAATTTGACAAATTAAGTCATTCATATTATTTATTTTATAATTTTTAAACTCTGAATGTGTGTAAATGTGTCTGAACGATTCATCCAAAAATTTGTAGCTGAATTGTAAAAAGTAATGTTGAATGATGTTTTTACTTACTTACCCTCATAAACAATTAAAAATTACATTTAATATCCATCTTTTTTTACTGTTGTAAAATAAATTTGTTGTTTACAAATTATTATTTTTTTATTTAACAAATTGGTCAAAAATCAATTTAATGAATATTTTTATAGTCTTTTGTTTTGGTTTTATGGACTAGTAGAATGTTATTAAAAAGTTAGTGTTTATTCCTAAAACTATATTGATACTAGTATACTCCATCAAAGATTGTTTAGAAGTTTATATTTATTTTTTCTTAAATAGCATTATTTATTTATAATTACATAATAAATTTGTTCATAATAGTTCAGATGATTAAAATAGGAAAATACATGTATTCAGATATTTTAAACATACAATTATCAACACACGTCATTTCATTCTATATTAAAAGTTTCTACTTCATTCACCTCTTTCAGATTCTCTTATACATTCATAATTTTTCATTCAGTTTTATCAAAGAGCAACTTAGTATTACAATTTGGAGGTCAACTTCCCTTCTTATACTTACACTTTTTACACTTTAAACCTCAATATTCTAATTTTAAGACATTGAACTTCAACGTATCTATATTTTTATAAAGTAAACATTTTAGCTACCGAATTAAGTATTTCTTATCAAAATAAGTCATGTAACTTAAAATAAAAGGTAATTAAGTCTTTTAAGTGTCTATATCATTTATATTGGCTTCAATTTTTTTTTCTTCATCACATACTAACCACGTGACTATAATTTTTTGTGCTTTTAAAGATATTTGAGATCTTCTATTAATCCGGGGAATTAAGTTTTTTAATGGTATATATCGTTTATATTGGATTTAATTTTTTTTTCTTCATCACGCACTAACCACATGTCTATATTTTTTTGTGTTTCAAAAGATATTTTGGAGTAAAATTATTCAAAATACTCTCATTCGGAGTGGCCACAAGTTTTAATTTATAAAATTTTAAAGACATTAAGGTTCAATGTCTTAAAGTTATATATATATATATATATATATATATATATATATATATAGGGCTACATGTATATACACAGCTGTGTATTACACAGTAGGGCTATCGCGACGGTTCAACTGTCGCTATAGCCCAGAATAGCTATGGCAACGGGTGAAACCGTCGCGATAGCCCTACTAAGTAATACACAATTGTGTACATACATTTTTCTCATATATATATATATATATATAATGGATCAGGTCCGGACTCCCGAACCTGACCAAAATCCGGACACCATTTTTTTTTTGCTTTTTTTTTATTTAAAACAACTAAAAAAAGTTTAATATTTTATGGATCTGAAATTTTTACATAATGCAGTGTTTTGGGTGTGATTTGGATACATATAACAAAACATATATGTATGTACCTCCATATTCCCCTATATATATATATATATATCACAAAACTGACTAGACTCAACACCTTCCTCTCAAAGTGTTGTATATAACAGGATTTT
Source organism: Panax japonicus (assembly GCA_020205505.1). NCBI lineage: Eukaryota > Viridiplantae > Streptophyta > Magnoliopsida > Apiales > Araliaceae > Panax > Panax japonicus. The sequence goes on from CM035091.1 coordinate 87,459,646, forward strand.
AATGTTTTCGTGAAAGAATCACCTTGTACAATAGTCAATAACTATGATCATCACCTCATCCCCGTCGTCCTCATTGAGATGGATTAGGGAACTTGAGGTTGAGTTTAATGTTGTAACTTGCATTTGAATTAGAACCCTCCTGGCCATGGCCATGGCCTGTCTCTGCAAAAACAGTAAATCCGCGAGCAAACGCAAAAGAGCCAGTCCCCCCAACAACAGTGAGCTCATCTTTGTCCTTATGTCCAATATCCTTGGCCTGAACACCAAGACTACCCCAATATTCACGCGTATCAAACGTGAAATAGATAACATTGAATGCAGAATGAGTAAAGTGTTCGATCGGGATTATGAAGCCTTGCGCTTTTCCGACTACTCGTGAGGTGTTTTCCAGGCCTTCAGTGAGGGCGTGGTGGAAGATTAATGCTCCGGCATTTGATGGCACCGCCACCGTGTGGGTATTTGAGGTTGAAACGTCTTGAGTTTGTTGAAGGTACAAGGACAAGGCCATCCAGGGCCTGGTGGGATTTTTTGCTGGATTTCTGTGGGTTACTACTGCAAGTGTAGCCAAAGAGACTGCAGTGCAGAAAATGATCTTGGGAAGCATAATTCTCTTAATTTCCTTTTGACTTTGGTGTGCTTCTTCATATTAGGGAGTTTCTTAATTAAGTACTCCTATTTTTGCAAGTGTTTTTGTTCATCTTTAGATGTTTTGGCCACCTAATCAACCTTTACCCACACTGCACCTAAACCAATATCAACAAGCCTCACAAATATTCAGTCATATGTTGAGTAGATTACTATTGTTACATGAATGAATGCGAATGCGAATGCCAAAGCGAAAATGTGAATTATAATAAGATGAGCAAATTTTTTAAAGTCAATTTAAGACATTAATAAATTTAAAATTGAGATGATTTATTATGTATTACTCTGTTTCAACATAAAAACCCTTATTATTATTTTAGGTAGCCCCGATTTAAATATCTACTTTAACTTAAATAATTTATTTATTTTATAATAATTTGCCTATAATACACTAGTATTAATTGTCATATTTATGGAGTATCATTAGTCATGTATAGAAAACTATGCAATTAGATGAAAATTTAAATATGGATAATTTTGTCATCTTATCCTCTTTTTTAATGTGCTCAAAAAGTCAATCATAACTTTTACCCATGGGACCGAGAGAGTTTAAATGAAACAATAAATTTAACAAAAAATAATTTTTAAATATTTTACTATATTATTTAAATAATTTATAATATTCGTTATTGTATTGATTAAAATTAAATAAAAACACTATTGTATGGAAGAATGGTGAATTCCAAACTAAAAGCGGGACTGTTTGGTTATTATATGTGATTTTTGTTTCCCTTCCCAGTTTTTGCTTTCCAAATTTTCTTAAAATTGCCTTATATATATGTTTGGTTACTATATTTTATGTTTATTTTAGTATAATAAAATAAAAATTAACTTAAAAAATAGTACTAATTATAAGATTTATTAATTTAAAAACTTACGTGAATCATGTAAATTTTAATTTTAAAAATGCTAAAATTGACTTTTCAAAAGTCAATATTAACATTATAAATTGGAACTGAGGAAATAATTAGTTTACACATTAAGAGCTCAATAACCCTCACCATAGTATGTTTCTAATCATTTATACATTTAGAAATCTTACCCGAAAACAGAAAACAGGGGAACAACAAAAACACAAATTATTTGAAGTTTAAGAATATGAAAAGAAAATTAAAAATTAAAAATAAAGGTGGAACCCACACTATATGTTCTATATGCTCGTGCGTTTACATATAAACAAAATCTAAATTTAACTTATAGGTTATATGTTAAGAAATATGAGAGGGGCGAGTGAGGAAGGAGAAAATAAAGAAAAGTAAATGAAGTTACGATGAAAATTCTTACTGAAATTAGTGTCAGAATTTAAAAATACACACATATATATATATATATATAAAGTTTAGACGTTATTGAAATTCATATAAAATAAATATAATCAGGCAGCCGTCCGAAGGGCCTCAATTTATTATTTTTCAGAATTAGTGAGGTAATTAAAAGTAGGGAAGAAAAAAAATTAGTTGAAAAAGAATAAAGAGAGAAAAAAATAAAAAATAAAAAATTGGAAAATACTAATAATAATTAGAATGGAATGAAGCAATATGGAAAATAAAAGAAAAATAATTACCATCTCAAAGAAATTAATAATAACGAGACAGAGAAATGCTATATTTAGAAAAGCCAAATGACGTGGTGAAAATATCTTTGAAACCTAAACAATTTGAGTAAAAAAAATAAAAATACATAAATACATGTAAAAGCGGTAAACAAAGAAGAAAAAGAACACTAAAGAAATGAAACTGAAGAATGATTAATTCCTAATATTAGACTTCTATAAATAGAGGAAAAAAAGAAAATGGACGGAAAAGATTTATCTTGTAGGACCCAGAAATACTTCTACAGAGATATATAAAAAATAATGGATGTACATGTATCAACTGAGAGTTGTCTGTCCAACATAAAAACAAGAAAACTGTTCATCTGGATCTTCCGAATATAGTTCTATTGTGTAAAAAGATTCTTTCTAAATTCCATACAAATCCAAGCCAAGTTCAATCTCTACATGTCTTTTTGTGTAGTTACTGAAATATGCAGTTAATAATAAATAAATAAATTCATGATCAGTTATCGCAATGCTATTTACAGGGTTAAAAAGCAAGGGTCCCGTTCATACCTTATTAACACCGTTTCGAACACATTCCAAAATAACAGTTATTCTGACATCCTTTCCCTTGGCCATGGACCTCCTTCTTAAATTTTTGATCTGAACCAAAAGAAGAAGAAGAAGGAAAAAAATATAAGTTACTAACTTTAAATCCAATTATAAAAATTTCGTTGCAATCAGTATCAATATAGTAAATAATATACAAAGGTTTCTACACTATATTTCAAATCATATAGAGACGGAATCATTCAATACAACGGTATGAACACGATACCAAGGTAAACCGATCATCATTGAGTAACATTTACCTCCTGATGACGTCGATGGTGTTTGCTGCTTGTAAAGCTTGTAAGGCCCTCCTAATAAAACCAGTCAATTATCACCATCAAGTAAAACATTCACCTCCTGATGAAATTAGAGGGTTTGTCGTCTTGTAAGGCCCTCCATAATAAAAACCGTGGGATTAGAAATCAAACAGCAGCAAATCAAGATTATTAGAGGCTTAGCCTTGCGTATGTGGCCCATGCTATTAACAAGATCTTTACGAGTGCAAACAGGGAACATATTGATATTCTTCAACACTTTAAACCGCCAAAGAACATATGGAAAACTCAATTGATCACGAGAAGTGAAACGAACCACCTCATTAAACCACAGGCACATGAGCAGATTAGTCAATGACGTATGCTCCCTTACAATTACAGAAGCTTCGGCAAGAGCTGCACAGATAGATACTGAGGTAAGAATATATAAAACCTTAACACAACAAAAATTGGTCAACGCAAACACTTAATGGATGGGTTTCGGGTTTTCTGACCCTCCAATTGTCTCTCCCAATGAATGTCTATTTCAAAAAAATAATAATACTGTGTTTGATTTTTCTGTTTTTGTCGTGGACAAAACAAACTAAAATAAAACTTGTTGCTCCCTAGTCCCTACATAATAAAATGTTTAATAGAAAATGCAACTGTAATATCTATAGATTTTAATACTCTCCTTCATTATTGTTCTTGATATTAATAGCATTATTTATAATTTATATTCCTTGGAGAAAGAACTGCAGTTAGAACTTAGAAGAATACCTTTCTTTCCATTAAACCTCTTATCCTCAGGTAGACCATCCAGACGGTATTGAGACAGTTGTATCTCCACTTCTTCAGGGGTGGCCTTGTTTTTCTTGACAACAGCCTTTGCTTCATCATACACACTACTACGAGCTCCATGTTCAGAAATTGCAAGTACAGAATTTGAACGCCAAAGAAGGGCTTCCAGCACACCCAAAGGGTCCCTCCTAAATTGAGATTTCGAGTCTACCCAAATAGAATATCTTGCACGAGGAAAGAGACGATGGGGCAGCATCTGGTAAAACAGACGTGAATTATAATCCTTGAAAAGTAAAACAAATGCCAGAATTATAAATTTTATCCATAGTACAAAACAAACATACTCCATAGACCAACACAACTCCATCAGCATACCCAAGCATCTCATTTAAGCACCCACAAGTGTACGTAATATGTAAATCCTAAGTTCAAATTAGAGTTTTATGCTGTAACCAACTCTATTTAATGAGTTCAGCAATGGTCCTATAAGCAAGGGAGAAACAAGAAACTTCATTATTCACCAATGGTTCTATTGCATAGTTATTGACCAGTGCCCCTGAAATGATTCGTGAGCAATGTTAATTTTTATGTAAACTTTGAGAGAGAGAGGGAGTCCCCTTTTGATTAGGATTAAAGATATAATACACTTTTGATTGAACAACGATTTAGGATTGAACCTGGAGAGCAATGCCACGATTTATTTGATCAGCCAGTTTTGATTATGAACAACAAGCCCGCAAAGATGCTAGCTGGGAATTATGTCATGTTATTATCAAGTCAATTAGCCATGTTATCATGTAGCTATCAACAACTGAATGTGTGTAGGGTTCACAAGATAAAATACATATATGCAGAATTTGCCAGTATCACATAAACCTTTTTGGAGTATGATGGTAAAAAAAGACAAGCATAAAAATCCTCATTACCTGGCACTTATTTCTAAGCAATAAAGATACTGCTAATTGTGAGAGCAAAGCAACAAAGTGCCTTGAGCCAAATTCATGCACCAAGAAACTGATAGTAATAGGGAGCTATTATTAGAATATTACAACTAAATCTTTTTTTGAATTTCAATACTTTTTTCCCATGTATGATATAGAGAAGCATACTGACACCACATAAATCAAGAACGCAACAAAAATCCTTCTACAACTCCCGTACCTTTGGGATTTTACCATTCAACCTTTGGTCACTGAAAGGAAGATTCCTAACAAGCACAACTCGCCACTTCCCAATATAGTGATCCTTAGCAATCCTGTGTCCTGCTGCTTCCTGTGCAGCCAGAGTTATTTCATCCCAAAATGCCACATAGCAAACCTGCATCAGTTCAGTAGTTTTAGAAAATTAAAATAAAGCAAGCATCAGCTCCAAAGAGACCACTGCGCATGAAATTACTACCTTCTGAAGTGATATTTCTGACATTCCGATAGGTTGATAAAGATCATCTCCACCCCCAAATGTACAAGTAGATACCACAACTTTGCATGTTTTCATGAAGCTTTTGTCTTCATCAGGAAACTTTAAACCCGCCATTCTCACTATAGAAACCACAATGCACCCTGGAAGTTTCATTCACCTGAGATAGTAAATAAGTGAGAAACAAAAGCATAACAACAGACTGAGCTAAAGAGTAGCTTATATTGAAGCAAACTCAAAGGCATGAATGAGCGCAAAAAGGAACCAATAGTAATTCGTGAATTAGAAATCTAGTACTGCAGCAAAATCCAGAGAAGTGATTTATGTTTCAATTCTAACTGGATACCTAAGGCCACAGTGAAACCAAGATGCAGCATACAACCTGAAAACATTGCTCTCTCTGCTCAAGAGATTGGTTTCCCGTGAATAGCTTAAATCTTGTCGCCTCGGTGTGCTGACGAGATTGCCCATCAGCTGTATCGCTCTCTGATATGTATATCACTTTATTAATAGGATAGACGGACTCTTTTTCGATAGGAATATCCAAATTCTGAAGTTCGTCTGGAGGAAGGAGCTTCAAGCAACCTGATAAGGATCCATTAAAGTGTGTTATGATGTGAGATATTTTCCACATCCACAACATGTAAGAAAAGCAAAGATACAACAAGAACATATAAGAGAGTGATATCCATTAATTCCTCAGTAAGTTGTCTTTGAATAGAAAAATAGCCCATGACAAAAACAGAAAAAAAACAAAAAAGGAAGTTGGATAGAAATACTAAAACATTATTTTTCCAACCTGAAGTAGTATCCCCTTGTGGCTCCAACTTCTTTCCATGACTGTATGTCCAATTAACTCTTATTGTTATTATTAACACTCATTCTCTTTTGCAGAATTATTATATAGTATTCCTTACGATTGCAAAACTCTACGTGCCCAACAAGTATACAATTAGACAGCTAATTTAAAAATGCCTATCCTAAATAATGATTTAGAAGAATAGGTCTACATAGATATTTTATCAGGCTTCCCATCACATGTGACTGCAGGAAAAGTGCGTGAATTGGAAAAATCACTTCAAGGGTTGAAGCAATCTCCTACAGAACGGTTTGGAAGGTTTCGTAGAGTTACGATAAAGTGTATATCCAAACATAGTAATGCAGATCACAATATGCTCATTAAGCGGATTGCTGGCAAATTTATGTCACTTATTGCTAATGTTGATGATTGTTTATTGTATTTTTAACTTTTTTATGTTATAAGCAAGACTTGATGAATGCTTATAAGTTTGTCTTAAACCCATTAAAAATATTATCCTTCATCAACTAACCACTTATCCTATAAATAATTAAGCATACTGAATAACATACATAGAAAAACATAATGTCAAAGAATATTTCACTATACTTTGTTTTCTTGATTTTGAGATGAGCCTCCGATGTCAAGCTACTAAGTGCCCAATTGAAAAGGAAACATGTACAATTAAAAGTAGATCAATTTATGTATAAGATATAACAATTTGATTTTAGAGTGCATAAATTGGCCCCTCCAATCCAAAGTTTCTGGCTTCACCACTGGAAGAGATTTCTTGGGTACACAATCAAGTGAATGATGTGATTAAAGAAGGAAAGAGAAAGCCTAAACTAACCACCACAACAAATTTGCTCTATGTTGCACTATATCTATAATTCTATATGCAAATCAGATTTAGTATTTTACACAAAAATGAAGATTATTTTACTCACTCGTAGTTCAAATAATGTTTATGACAATTAGATTAACTAGCTAGCTAACTACCAACATGCATCCATTATCATACAAAATTAACCTAAACAACCTTTTTCCTTTCCACTTTGTCTACTTGACAACAAAATAGTTCAACAAGTTAATTTGTAATAGCAAATGTATAAACTTTACAATTGATGATCTAGGACTTACGTTGCCTCACTCCACCGACAACTCGAGTTGTCGGATCTAAACGATTCAAGTTCCCTTTCGATTCCTTCTCCACAATGAAGTCCGGTTTCTTCTGAGTTTCGAGTTCCAAGTTGATTGCTAAACTCGGTTTCCGTCCGATTCTCGAGGCCCTCAAACACTACAAGTCCGGCGGAGGGGAGGAAGAGCAATACCGGCCACCATCTCCGAAGCTGTCTCACAATTTGGCGAGCTAATTCGTTTTTGCCTCGAAGCACCGATTTCTTTCGTTTTCGTCGGACCCTCATTTTTCCGGCAATCTCATCGGAGTCTTCGACCGAGACCATAATTGAAATACTGTTGTTGTTGAACATCGAAGGGATAGGAGGGAGAGAGACTGGTGAGCAGCGAAAAACGGTTTCCCAATGCCTTTGGTTAATACCTAACCCCAAAGTCAAATGGAAATGGAAATTAAATTTATAATCAGATATAAACGTCGTCGTTTCGTTTGCTGTTACCCTGAGGTTCATGTAAAATTTGGAGTATTATATATTTCGGAAAGTATCAAGAGCATAATTTTTAAATAACATAACGTCTTAAATAGCAAATTTTATCAAAACAACGTAGTTTTGGAGGGACGCGGTGATATTTTTGTAAATACCATGCCACCGCGTATTTACAAAAATATCACCGCGTCTTATCAAAACTACGTCGTTTTGATAAAATTATGCTATTTAAGAATTATGCTCTTGATCCTTCCCGTAATATATTTTTTGTTTTGTTTAATTATAGAAAATGTATTATAAATGCATAATTGCACAATTTTACTTTATGTTTATGTACCTCCATCAAGAATTCAAATTTAAATTATTCTTTTATTAATTAAGAAATACTTTTTAAAATATTTATTTAAAGAATACTCTATTATTATTTTGTTTTTCTTAAACAAAAGTCTCTTTTTAACAAATAAAAGTACATTTGATAACACTTTTATTTATTTATTCTTTTTGTATTTGGAATATGATATTCTACTTATCTGATTTTACTGTTCCTTTTTAGGGAAAAATATACTCAAAATGCAAGAAAAGCACCACAACATAAGGACCAAGGAGATGAGTTTAACCTGACAAAAAATAAGCTTGGATTGGTTTTGGATTACATAAAATATGTTTGGATTAGTTTTGGAAGCAAAACTATATTACCTATATTTAATATGAGTTATGTGGTTTAGATTTAAATGGTTATGGGTCGAATTCAGGTCGACTTATTTTTTAAAGGGTAAATTACATATAATAGTACATTTTTAGAAATAATTACAAAAATCATACACCTATAAAATAATTACAAAAGTATTACACTTTTTTATTTTTATTTTCAATCTTAACATAATTAAATGTCCTTAAATTAAGGGATTAATATGTAATGACTGACATGACAATATTAGTATAATTATGATTCCTTAATTTAGGGGATTAGTTTTGGTAGGTGCCATTTTCTCTCTTATCTCCCCTTTTTCTGCTATTTTATTCTTTTCTGCCATTTTCTCTCTCATCTCCTCCTACTTTCATTTTCTGTACGTCACTGCACTTCTATTCTTCCATTTTCATATTTAAAGACAAAAGGTGAAGAGAGAAGATGAAGACGCCATTAAAGAGAGAAAACGAAGACGCCATTTTGCCATTTTCTCTCTCATTTTCTTCTATTTTGCCATTTTTTTCCAAAAGATAAAGACGCCATTTCTGCCATTTTTGTATAAAAGATGAAGACGCTATTTCTGTCATTCTCTTCTATTCTGCCATTTTTTCTATCTCTTTCATTCTTTCAATTGTTCTTCATATTTCTTTGTACTCTGTTTTTATAAGTATTTCTATTTTACCAAGGTAACCAATCCACCTCCACACCATCAGTTTTTTCATAGTGCAGTTGGTAACCAAATCTTCACACCAAGGTAACCAAACCTTCTTACCAAGGTAACCTTGGTATAAATGTTTGGTTACCTCAGTATAAAAGTTTGGTTACCTTAGTATAAAAGTTTGTTTACCTTAGTATAAAAGTTTGGTTACTTTAGTATAAAAGTTTCGGCTACCTTGGTATAAAAGTTTGGTTACCTTAATATAAAAGTTTGGTTACCTCAGTATAAAAGTTTGGTTACCTTGGTAAAATCTTAATCTTTCTTATACTAAAAATGTCTTATTTTAACTTTTTAGACTCAAGTCAAAAACTAAAAATTTTAATTGATGTGACTAATTTGAGTATTAGAAACATTAATTTTGTAAAATTTATATTAATAATTATTATGTTAATTAAAATTAATGAAATTATTGAGAATTTTATTACAATAATTAGTAAATATTTTTTTTGGAGTGTATATATAATAAATAAATATTATTTGTTTGGGGGGGGGGGACGTATACATAATCAATAAATAATATTCTTTTTGGGGGGGCACGTGGGGGTGGAGGTAGGCGACGCGTGGGGACGGGTGGGGGGGGGGGTGGGCGGGGTGGGGGTGTATACATAATCAATAAATATTTTTTTTTGAGGGGTGGGTGGTAATTAATAAATATTACTAAAAGTGTTAACTTTATTATGGATTAATTTCATAATTAGTGAAATGGTTTTTATACATAATTACAAATGTATAAATTACAAAAGTATGTAATATGTATATAATGTAACGGTTCGAATCTTAAGATCACATCTTATCTAACATACCTTGCATACCCCGCTTTAGCGACGGACCGGGCGATGATTCGGTCCGTCACTACATATAGAACTGTCGTCTTAGCTTTTAGCGACGGACAACATATAACCACAGACTGAACCTATAGCGACGGACCGAATCGTCGTTTGGTCCGTCGCTAAAGAGGGTATGTTAGATAAGGGATTGACTTAAGATCCGGACCGCATAATGTAATATGTATAGTGTATATGTGTTATATATACGAATGTAGTGTAATAATGCATACATGTTGATGAATAAGCTCTACAAAGTGTAAAAAACTATTATAGACTAATAATATGGGTCAAAATTAGTTAAACTAGATCCAACCCATATTTGTAATAATAATATGTGTTTAAAACTAAACCAATTCATCACCTAAAATCTAGTTAACCAATCCAATAAATCCAAGTAATTTTAGTTAACTATATAATTTTCAACTTAAATTATCAAGTCTAGATGAGTTTGAAAGAAAATGAATATACCAATATCATTATTAACATTATGAACTTATTAATTTGCATGGAAGCCTCGAGTTATTCTTTAGGTTTTTGCGTGCTTGGTTTGTTGGGGATAATGGTTTGTATCTTTAGGTTTTTTGGTGCTTAGTTTGTAGTTAGAGCATCTCCAGCATGTTAAATCATTCATATTTCACTTTAGTAGTCGGACTAAATTTAGTTCATGAGTTTTTTCGATTAAACTGGTGGACTATATAAAAGAACTAAATTTTGGTAGACTATAATTTTAAATATATTTAAATGGAATTGTGGAAGGATGATTGGTAGATTATATTCATTAAATATAATATAATTTTTTAATATTATAATTTACGGGATAATCCGTCTGCTAGAAAAATTGAAGACTAAAAGACATATACTAATGTCGTATGGACTAAATATAATCCATGAGATAATTCACTTGCTGATATAATTATGCTAGTTAAGCCTGACTATACATTGTGAAAGTTTTCAGTTGAATTATAATTACAACGTATGTTTATACATTTGATAGGTAAAAATTAACCATTTTAATTTATTTTATTTTATCGTATACACTTAATATGTATATAATTTTTCATAATAGCTTGTATAGATGTAGGAGGTAATGGTTTGTTTTCCTGTGTTATATGTTAATGAAGTTTTCTGTGTTTTACCAACAAAAAGAAAAAGAAAAAAACTTGCTCACACATCACAGAACGCCAAGAAACAGTAACCACATTTCTGAGAACCGATAAGAGTATATAAAATTTGAGTACGTTTGTCTTAAAAATGAGGATTCTTGAACAATAACTAAGAAATATCCCAAGAACTTACTAAAAGAAAAAAATAATTACATTGGAAATCTTGTTATTTGAGAATAATTATATTCATTCCTCATCAATCCATTCCTCCTGTTGAAAGAACTTGCTTAATCAATATAATAAAAATGTAAACTAAGTTAACAATATACAAATTCAGCTAGAGAGCTCCTATAATTAAACTCGAAGAGTATAAACAATAAATACACCGGTAATAATATATATTGCGAATGTCGACGTTGACTTTTTGATCGACAGTTACGTTACGTACTGTGGCAGAACCAGAAACTTTTGATAGGGGGTCAAAATATACTTGAAAAATCACGACGACGGCGATACTTGCAAACAACTTGAGTTAACTTATAACTCATGTATGTACATCAATTTACAGAGAGAACCCGTTAATTTTCATGTCTTAACCAAATTAACCTCTTTATGACATTTATACAAACACATGGTAATCCAAACATATAAACATATAACCTCCATACAATATTCCATCCTTATATCATCTGAACCCTTCATGGTTCCATAATCAAAACTCCCACAACCAATTTCATATCAATAGCAAATAACAAAACCCACGTGATTGAAATTATAATTTCAAATTCTGTTCTCTCTAGTTTCATTCTTCTTATTTAGTATTAATATAACTTTTGTTTGGGTTTGGTTTTAGTTGTAAATAATTATTGGATTGCAGCCAATATTATTTTATATATAGGCATTGTATCCTGGGGTTAGAATTTCCAAGTATCCATCTGAAGTGGGTAAATTACTATCCTAAACAAAGTTTCCTGGAAATGCCTTGCTTTTTTGTAAACTTACTTTTACTAATTTTCTTTTCTTTTACTCCATCTCCATAATTTAAATACAACACGGAGAACAAGAATTTCCCCCAGAACCCAAAACAAAATATAAAAACAAGCTACACGATCACAAATAGAGAGGACAGAACAGGAGAGGAGAGTATTGTTTGGGATTAGGAACCAAAAGCAGAATATAAGATAAGAGAAGAAGACGATCCACTGATCCAGAAAAAAGAGGAGGTATGTCCGTCCGTCCTTCCGCCGCTGCTACCGGGGGCAGATGCCCCGCCCGCACCCCCTAGTTCCGCCAGTGGTTACGTAGATAGGTATTAGTGGTAATTTGTGTAATAAGTGGGGGCCTCCTATAATTCCTACCGATCCCTGTATTGATAAGCAGTTTCACAATTGTAATTCGGCATAAATTTATATTCTAAATGCACTGAAACATTTACGCATGAATTACTTGATTCATGTATAACGTCATGGACTTCATGTTTGAACTAATTTTCAGTTGTCTGAAGCACAAATTACAAATAACAATAAAAGTTGAATTTACATGGAACTCTGCAGGGGTAACACGAGTTTGTAAAATTTCTGGTTCTTCCAGTATACACACACCTGTTGCTAATGAATCTTGCCTTTACAAACAATAACTCTTCTCATAGATCTCGAAACAAACCTGGAAGGCATGCGAAGGAAAAATAGAGCAGAGCTATCAATATGAAGCTTTTAGTCTAGCATCATACAAAATGATTGAAAACATTTCTTAAATGTACACAACTTCTAAATCTTAATGTCGAAAAAAAATGAAAGGGAAGTAGAGGGCGCACAAATTTTTATAACTTTAAACTGCAAAACACTCTTCTAAACAAAATAAATAGACCAACAAACGATGCCAAAGTACTTGCAAATAAGTTACATTCTTAACTAAGTAGCATACAAGAAGAAAGACTAAAAACTAGATAAGTTGGGCATTATTCAGGCTCTGCAATTTCCAGAACACAAAAATGATTGTGAAAAAGTTTAGCATAGAGAACTGGGAAGATGAAAGCTTGGAAAATTCTTAAATGCAAAGCATGAGGACACCTGAAAGAGGAGGGGGAGACAATGATGGTAAAAGTGGTACATGGAGCACGATTACATCACAATATTATCGATCATCACTATTAACAAGTTTGAAAAGAGAGAGCACCAATTTATGCATATGGATTTAAAACTATCTACTTTCTCTATACAATTACGTAAAATCATCATTCCAAGTACTCCAGAATGAATTAAAAAATGCAATATCTCCAGCCTGCATTAAAGGAGAACAATAACTGTTCCAGTTTCTGCAGAGTACAAAATTACATTCCTTTCCCTATATATAATGGGGGAATGTATTTACTACATCTAGTTACTGACCTGCTAATCTTTGTATCACAAGATAAACCACTTCCCAAGAGATCTTTGAATTATTTTAATTAGACAGAAACTCGGAAAGCATGCCAAGCACTTCAAAATATAATTTATAAAGTTTCAACTGATTCCAACTCCTCTGTGGCATATATATTGAAAATTCATGTTACGCATTTAGCTAAAATGAACAACTTAAAACATTTTTACACTCCCCCCTCCCCTTCCCTTCTCTAGACACTTTTAAAACCTTGTACAACTGGTGTCAGCGACTAAAGTTAGGTGTTACAAGTAGTTTAAGAAGCTAAGAGAAAGAGCTTAATATATTTTGAGTCTTTGACAAAGCATTAAAATTTGAATTCTAACCTCAACGCTTAGAGAATTGTGGAGCTTTTCGAGCTTTCTTGAGACCAACTTTCTTCCTCTCAACTACTCTTGCGTCCCTGGTAAGAAGACCCTCCTTCCTCAGAGGTGTTCTATGGTCCTCACTCACCTTTAGGAAAGCACGTGCAATACCAAGGGAGATTGCTTGAGCCTGCCCAGAAAGACCGCCACCGTGTGCCTTGACAAATACATCATAAGTACTTTCATATCCCAAGGTCACCAAAGGAACTTTAACATATTGAAGCCACAGAGGATTTCCTTGAAGATATTCCTGCACTGGCATTAACAGCATAATGGTAGGATGAATAATTATGTAAATTAATTGAAATAGCTTGGAAAGTAAACAGTTTTGGTACACTGTTTTAAGAAAATGATCCTGCAATATACAAGTCCAGAGTATCATATCATATCACGTGCTCACGAAGCTGAATGCCATAAGCCTAGAAGATCCACACAAGGTTCGTAACTATAATAATGAACAATACAAAAATATTTTACAAACCATGGAGGAAAACATCATGTGTAAATAACTCTCGGTATATATATGAACAAATTGTATAAGCAAATCAAATGATGTGTTCTTCCTTAAGCACATGCAATTGCTGCCAGATGTTTTATAGAAAGAGTAATGTTGCATACACCTAATTTAGGCACCCGCAGACATTGCTCGTTACCAACTTGAAGGGTTTTATTAATGGAACTATGGAACCTAACTTTTCTATTCATTTCAGCAAAACTTTTGACATATTAGCTGGTGCACAAAGATGCAAAGATTAGATGTAAGTTGTATTTTCTGATAAAACTCAACTTTCTTAGAAAAGTGAGTTCTCATTGAACCATTCTAACTGACAGGTAAAATACAAACCAGTACCCAGTTAACCTTTACTCAAAATTTTCATCTTGATGCAAGTTTTTTTTCTTCATTGAACCATTCTAACTGACAGGTAAATTACAAACCAGAACCCAGTCAATCACAACCTTTACTCAAATTTTTCATCTTGATGCAAGTTTTTAACCCAAGAAACTTTGCATTTTTTTCTTTTACCTTTATTTTCATTTGCTTATGGTACCGGTACGCAAGTTTTCTAAATATCACTAAATCTAAATTTCAACCTTAGTACTCCGCACATGTTATTCATTTCTTCTAACAACATTTGAATTTACTAAATTACAAAACAAATTCTAAACCAGAGAATATGCAAGTGTAGAATTTCAAAAACACAAGCTGGAGCTCACTGGTGAGCATCATTTTTAGTGATTCATTTCTGCCAATCCTAAATTCTTTATAATCAAACTGCTATACATAACATACAATTTTTTTTATATTACATCAGTTCGAATACACACAAAAGCTTATCCATTGAAAAATTCACTCAAGTATGTAATTTCAACCTTTATCTAACAACATTCGAATTTAATCAATTCAAAACAAAACATACAACAGAATATGCAAGCGTAGAATCTCACCTTGGCGTCACGATAGTTGATGATGACTTTTCCATTACCTTCCTTAAGAACCACACGAGCAATGGCAGATTTCCGACGACCGGTGCCAAAGATTGTCTGAGCAGCAAATCCACCAGGAAGCTTAACCTTTACAAACTTCTTAATATCATCTGTCTCCGATTCTTCCGCGACGGCATTTGCGGCGGCCACGAGAGGAGAGCTTTTCCTTGCGTGGGATAAGGATACAAGCTTAGCGAAGGAGAGAGATAATGAATTAGGCTTTTGAGAAATTTGAGAAGAGAAAGATAGAGACGAAAATGATGAAGTAAGAGAAGACATTGAAATCGCCATTTTTTTTCCTTTTTGCTGAGATCTTCCTGTTTGGATTTTTGAAGAGTGGAAGAAGAAGAGCAGAAGCTTGAGAATTGGGAGTGGAGGATAATGTAACCTTAATTGACGATACTGCCCTCTCGCTGATAGAGGAGTAGAGGACCGAGGTAACGGATTGTTTGTTTTGATGAAATTTATTCAATTAATATTTTTAAATACTTTTTTTATGTGTCAGACTTTTATAGAGTTTATGAATTTTAATGATTTTTAAAGATTTTAAAAAAATTAAATAATTTTTATAGACTTCCTGAAATAAGTGACAGATTTTAATAGATTTTTTACCAAGATTTTGAAAAAAGAGGGAGAGGTTGTCCTCTCCCTCTTTTTTCATTAATTAAAGGAAATCTCATTATTTCATTAAATTATTGTGGAATGAGATTTTATATATGTTGAAAGCATTCATATTATTTTGCTCATTTCATGATAAATTTGGATACTCGAATACGAATAAAATTTTAGAAGCTACGGACGCAACACAAAAATTAAGCTCACTTTTCATTGAACTATATATGCGTACTTTTTTGAGTATGAGTACCAAACTCTGTTTTTCACAAAATTTATAGGATCAAAAGTCGCAAAACTTCATACATGTGAGTAAATTGACACCAAGTTAACGAAAATTTACTAAAGAGATTTTTAGTAGTCGGTAAGCCACATACAAAATTGCCATATAGATTTTTTTTCTTAAAATTATTAATAGTTGTTAGTGAACCAAAAGTGACAGTTAAAAAAATAATTATGCGACTTTTAATTTATTTATGATGTTAGAAATTAATTAATTAAAATGCTACATAATTAATTTTTTAACAGTTTATTGTTGTCGTCTTTTATTAAATTTTTTTTTAATTTTGACAAGTTTTAAAATTTATCAAGATTCGTATATATCATATACTTTATCTATATAATATAAAATATATATAATATAATATTAAAAATCAAAATTTTATGTTTGATTTTTTAAAGTCATAACGAGATATTCCTATAATAAAAGTTTGTGTAATTTATCTAATTTTTAATAAATTTAGAAAAAAAATATAAACGGTTTATAATTTTAATAATTATATTTTCTAAAATTATTAGATTAATTTATAATCATTTTAAAAGTTAAAAATTTACCAGAGTTTTACAACTTTTAAATTTTTCATAAAATCTATTTGACAATTTCTTTACTGGCGAGTTGAATTTCCACCTTTGTGTTTAATATTTGGAAGTCTTTAGAGATGATATCAGATTTTGGATATGGGTTGATAGTTATAAATTTTCTTCTAAAGTTGGTAAAACTCTACCATTTATGTGACAACCCCAAAATAGGTTCATTCCATCCAACCCATTATGAGTCACCAAATACACGGTACAGACAACAACTATAACTTTATTACAACAATTGTCGTATAAAATACAATAACACATATGTTGTGAGTTTGGATACAAATATATATCAACTGTGACTCTCATCCCAACCTTAGATAGCATGTCACAATGGCACCTTACATAAAGGTATGGTCAAAAACTGTTTTGGATATTAAAATCTTTGGGAAGTGCTCAAGGAAATCTTCGTACATGGGAGACCATGCGTCTAGGTTATGATAGATATTATATGGCCATAAAATTATCCTTGGTTGACCCAATAGACCCCAAAGAAAAACGAGAAGATTACTATCATATTCTTCCCAATGGTGAGTCTTCTCTTAACATATCATTATCTCCGCTGTCTCTAATTGAGAATTATACTTCAAACAAACACCAAGATTATATAGGTAGTGCTCGTAAATATACTCAACAAGTGGATGAGCACAATCCTGTCTTATGATGACACGAGGTTGTATGTCATTAGACATTTTGTATGATAGTGGCAAAACACCCTTCCAACGTTAGGTTCACCTCACCCAAGTTGATTCACTAAATATAACTACTAAATGATGACCACTGTTCTATTCCCCTGTTACCCCCGCTCGACCCAGCTACACTCTTATTACCTGAAAGAAATTGTGAAACAAAAGGGTGAGCACAACTAGCCCAGTAAAAAATATCATGACTAAAGATAATTAAATTATCAATAGCATTCATCAATAATAAATCAGAGATTTAGAACAAATGGTAGATGATAAAAAAAATTCAACCATAGTTGCAGCGGAACGAGCAATCCATTAGAAGTTACAATAATTGCTCGTGATACCTACATAAAGGTATAGTCAAAAACTGTTTTAGAAATTAGAATCTTTGGGAAGTGCTCAAGGAAACCTTCGTACATGGGAGGCCATGCTTCTAGGTTATAATAGATATCATATGACCACAGAATTATCATTGGTTGACCCAATAGACCTCAAAGAAAAACGAGAAGATTACTATCATATTATTTTCAATGATGAGTCTTCTATTGACATATCATTATCTCCACTGTCTCTAATTGAAAAATATATTTCAAACAAACACCAAGATCATATAGGTAGTGCTCGTAAATATACTCAGTAAGTGAATGTGCACAATCCTGTCTTATGATGAAACGAGGTTGTATGTCTTTAGACATCTTGTATGATAGTGGCAAAACACACTTCCAACGTTGGGTTCGTTTCACCCTATTTAATTCACCAGATATAACTACTAAATGATGACCACCGTTCTATTTCCCTGTTACCCCCGCTCGACCCATCTACACACTTATTACCTGAAAGGAATTGTGAAACAGAAGGGTGAACACAACTAGCCCAGTAAAGAATATTATGACTAAAGATAATTAAATTATCAATAGCCTTCATCAGTAATAAATCAGAGATTTAGAGCATATGGTAGATGATAAAACTTTTCAACCATCGTTGCAGCGGAACGAGCAATCCATTAGAAGGGTCAAATAGACCATAAAGTCTATTATATTCTCTATGTTAAAAATCTACCAACAATGTTTTATCCCTGTACCATCAATCAACAGTTCTGGTCCATAATCATATAAATAACTCATAATCGTAATTGTGATTTTAAATTTCTCTTCGCATCCAGGACGAAGATAATTTTCATCACATGTCTTTACCTGAAACATCAAAGATCATGGTTATACCAAATCACAGTTCCTGTTTATAATCATACTAACAATTTCATCTTTGCACTACAGGCCAAAGATGAATATCAACATACCATCTTTGCACTACAGGCCAAAGATATTCCTCAACAGTTCATATTTGCACTACAGGCCAAATATATTCATCAACAGTTCATATTTGCACTACATGCCAAATATATTAATATCTCAAAAAAATATATAATCATTTCAGAATTTATATAAATAATAATTATAACCATGTTGATTATTTCAGCTTTGCACTTAAGCTAAAGATATTCAATTATAAATTCAATGATCATGATCATACCGGTTAACAATTCAACTTTGCACTACTGGCCAAAGAGAGCCCATAGTCATGATCATACCAAAAATCTACCCATCTTTACACTCAAGTCAAAGAGAAATATCATCATTAGGATTATAAAAAAGTTATATATGATAATAAAAATAATATGATCAACATATAGTTTTAATCTCAAGAGTAATATTCATAAATCAACTATAATTTGGTTAGAAAAAAACCAATTTTGTCGTGAATAGTACCCGTAAATAGTAACTCATGAATAATAACTCGTGAATAGTAACTCATGAATAGTAACTCGTGAATAGTAACTCGTGAATAGTAATTCTGACATAAAAAAAGATAGAAATTTCATAATAAAATTCATACCAATATTTCGGTATAATGATATTAAAATAGTAATATTTCTTAAGCTTATATATAATTTATTTTAATTATTTACACTTTACTAAATAATGCATTTAATCATCCTAAAATGCCAAACTCATAAGATTTTATCACCAATAACCAAAACTCTCATAAAAAAAATCTGCATATACCTCATATAAGATTCTCAAGCCATAAAATTCTATTTTTCAATTTCTTACTTCACATAACATATTTAATTCATTTACTCATAACTAGTCCATTTTCATAAAAAATACCAAATCAGTTCCAAAAATATTTTTTTTGGAATTCAGCAGAATATAGTCCCATATTGAACATATATTTTTTTCAGAATTTTGAAAATTCATTTACTATTTTTCATATGGCCAAAATCGCCGAATATTTAGACATTTATCATAAATTGTACTTTTATCTAAAAATTCCGAAATTCACAGAGTATACTGATATTATATAGATATACTTCCAATAAAAATTTTATCAATTTTGGAGTTAACCACAAGGAGTTATAAGCGGTTACTTTTAAAATAGTCTTTTCTCATAAAATTCATAACTCTTAATCTATACATCCAAAAATCACCATTTTTGGACACAATCAATAAAACTCATCAAAATATCATTTCAAACTTTTCCAGAATTTTCTGAAGGTCGAAAGAAGTACGAACTGAAAAATATAACAACCCTAAAAATCACTTACCTCAAAAGAGCAGTACGTCTGACTTGAATATCGGATATAACGCTGAACGAATTTGCGCCGTATAACAACACTCAAGATATCTAAATACTCACAAAAATATGCTTGATAATATAGAGAGAGAAAACTTATATTTCTGTTGTGATTTACAATTCTAACTTAAGCGTCTATTTATAGGAAAATCCTAGAACGCCATAGGAGACTAAAATAATAAAAAATTATTATTATTAAACAAAATTTCCACGCCACCCATCTTGAAAATTCTAGCAGCCAACTTGGAAGAAAAACAAGTAGCCCACATGTTTTAAACAAGGGTGAGTCCCACCCATAATTTTAATAAAATTCATTTTATTTTCCGGAACTTCAGCAATTCATGGAAAAATAGCTCAGTTATCCGAAAAATACGAATTTTATGTTCATTCTGCCTAAAATCGAATTCTCTACAACTTTGTAACTTTGAGTTTTTCCAAATTCCAACCCAAAAATATCTAAAATTCATAAACGGATGATTTTTAATACCTCCACACCGACAAAATACTGATAAATCACCTCAGCATTAATTTCTTCATTTTTATCCACATAAAAATAAATATACCCAACATTTATATCCACATCAAATAAATATTTTCTTATTATATAAATTAATAATTAATTATTCCCAAATAATATTACAGAATCACAATTATGACAACCAGACCGTTCCAAGGAAATAGGGGGCTTTCCAATAAGGATTTCTCCTTACTGGCGCGCAATTAGGTGACCAAATCTACCTTGACAGAACTTTCTAGACATTGCTAATAATGATATCTAATAATATTATTCAAATAATATGAATTATTGATCTGATAATGAAGATACTGTGCAGTGACAATTATTGAAACAACAATTATATAAAATATCAACGCAGCAATTATTGAATCAATAAAATAAAATATTAAACAGTAATTACTGTAACAATTATTGAGTAGTGCCTTCTTATTAAAGAATCAATAATTTAAATATACTGTGCAATACCGTGTGCTACTATGCAATAACGTGTATTACTGTATTTTAACCACAAGGTATTCCAATAGTGTCAATGGTAACAACTACGCCATTTTTTATAAAAACTCAATTTTTGTCGTTTTCTTTATCCGACAGTTATTCATTATGGGGCTCACAAATGGCTACGCCGTCGTACGTGTAACAATCCTAAAACAGGTCCAATCTATCCAACCTATTCTGAGTCGCTAAATACATGGTACAGAAAATAACTATAACTTTATTACAACAATTATAGTGCATAATACAACAACACAAATGCCGTGAGTTTGGATACAAATATATACCAACTGTGACTCGTGTCCCAACCGTAATGTGACAAATGTCCCATCAGTGGACAACACCTCACAGTGATACCTACATAAAGGTATAGTCAAAAACTGTTTTAGAAATTAGAATATTTAGGAAGTGCTCAAGGAAACCTTCGTACATTGGAGACTGTGCAGTGACTATTGTTAAACAACAATAATATAAAATATCAATGTAGCAATTATTGAATCAATAAAATAAAATATTAAACAGTAATTACTGTAACCATTATTGAGTATTGTCTTCTTACGTAAGAATCAATAATTTTAAAAATATTGTGCAATACCGTGTGCTACTGTTCAATAATGTGTATTACTGTATTTTAACCCCCGGGTATTCTAACAGTGTTAACGGTAACCATTACGCCGTTATTTATAAAAACTCAAATTTACCATTTTTTCATCCAACAGTTATTCTGTTATGGGACCCACAAATGACTAAGCCGTGGTACGAATATTCCCAGACAAAAAGAATATTCTACGACTAAATGAATATTCTCCAACAACAATGAATATTTTATAACCACTTGCGTATTTTGAAAAAAATCATATATCACCCTTAACTTTAATCTTTTATCAATTTATCCATTTACTGAATTGTAATTTTAAGAAAAATTGAATACTTTTATTTCATAAAATTCGAGGTCTTACAATCTCCCCTCCTTATGAAATTTCGTCCCAGAAATTTACGTACCTGGTATTTCAAAAAGTTTAGAATACCTTGCTTTCATTTCAGATTCTATCTCTCCGGTCATCATGATTTCTCCATTGCTCATCTACCGTGATAACTTCATTTGGGTTCCTCACTTGTTGGGAAGTCATGACAACCGCTATCCCTCAAACTACTCGGCTTTGATTTGTCTGGGACAGCATTTGGCGTCTTCACTACCGTTAGAATATACTTTTCTATAGGGCATATTCCTCCCTCAACTGCCTCGTCGTACTCCTAATTCATGATCTGAATCATTAATCTTCGATCCATATCGAATTCAGGTTGATCGCTCTGTACAGGGTAATTCAAAACTCGATGTTGGGTTCTCCCAATTGCTTTCCAAAAAGAGAAATTCATATCATCTATTTTAGCTTTCTTAGATCGGACATCTCTTTCCACAATATCAACGCGTTGTGTGGCTTTTACCCATGCATCACTCATTCTCACTCGTTCAGTTTTTTCTTCTTTCAGCTCAGATTCCAACTTTATCATCTTATACTCTGCCAAAGAATGCTTCTGTTCAAGCATCACATATCGGGTAACACAAGCTTGAATTGTTGCATCCTTTTGCTCTACGACCGCCTGTCGTTCTTCAGACTGCTCTTCTAACTCATGAATACGATTTTACAATTCTATATTTTGATCATATAATACCTCTAATAAATTCTCCTCAGGTACCTCTTCTTCCTCTTTTTCTTCACTCTCAGTTGTTACCTCTGCGACTATCTCGGGTGCAACAATCAATTCTTCACTTACCACAAGAATATCTTTAATTCCTTCTTCGTCTGACATCACATTATCATGGTTAGTGATTAGAGGTATCCCCACAGTCTCATTCACTCCATTGTTAGCATTCTCAGCTGCTATTCTCAAATACTATCATAAAACAAGGGTTAATTAAGCAAATTAACGTATCATATAATATCCATATATTATGACCAACAAACAATTAAGCTTAGGTAGGACCCACTAGAGAAGGATTTACTCATCTCTCCCCTCCTAGTTATATTCCTCGATCTCCGCCAGAAACCATATCCCTAAGCTCTGATACCAACTGTAACAACCCCAAAACAGGTCCAATCCATCCAACCTATTATGAGTCGCCAAATACATGGTACAGAAAATAACTACAACTTTTTTACAACAATTGTCGTGCAAAATATAACAACACAAATGCTGTGAGTTTGGATACAAATATATACCAACTTTAACTCGTGTCCCAACTGTAATGTGACAAATGTCCCATTAGTGGACAACACCTCACAGTGATACCTACATAAAGGTATAGTCAAAAACTGTTTTAGAAATTAGAATATTTAGGAAGTGCTCAAGGAAACCTTCGTACATTGGAGACCATGCTTCTAGGTTATAATAGATATCATATGGCCACAGAATTATCCTTAGTTGACCCAATAGACCCAAAAGAAAAATGTGAAGATTACTATCATATTCTTTCCAATGTTGAGTCTTCTCTTGACATATCATTATCTCCACTTTCTCTAATTGAGAATTATACTTAAAACAAACACCAAGATCATATAGGTAGTGCTCGTAAATATACTCAGTAAGTGGATGTGCACAATTCTATCTTATGATGACACGAGTTTGTATGTCTTTAGACATCTTGTATGATAGTGGCAAAACTCCCTTCCAACGTTGGGTTCGCTTCACCCTAGTTGATTCACCAAATATAACTACTAAATGATGACCACCGCTCTATTCTCCTGTTACCCCCGCTCGACCCATCTACACTCTTATTACCTGAAAGGAATTGTGAAACAGAAGGGTGAGCACAACTAGCCCAGTAAAGAATATCATGACTAAAGATAATTAAATTATCAATAGCCTTCATCAGTAATAAATCAGAGATTTAGAACATATGGTAGATGATAAAACTTTTTAACCATAGTTGCAGCGGAACGAACAATCCATTAGAAATGTCAAATAGACCATAAAGTCTATTATATTCTCTATGTTAAAAATCTACCAACAATGTTTTATCCATGTACCATCAATCAACAGTTCTGGTCCATAATCACATAAATAACTCATAATCATAATTATGATTTTAAATTTTTCTTCGCATCTAGGACGAAGATAATTTTCATAACATTTCTTTACCTGAAACATCAAAGATCATGGTTATACCAAATCACAGTTCCTGTTTATAATCATACTAACAATTTCATCTTTGCACTACAGGCCAAAGATGAATATCAACATACCATCTTTGCACTACAGGCCAAAGATATTCCTCAACAGTTCATATTTGCACTACAGGCCAAATATATTCATCAACAGTTCATATTTGCACTACAGGCCAAATATATTAATATCTCAAAGAAATATATAATAATTTCAGAATTTATATAAACAATAATTATAACCATGTTGATCATTTCACATTTGCACTTAAGCTAAAGATATTCAATTATAAATTCAATGGTCATGATCATACCAGTCAACAATTCAACTTTGCACTACTGGCCAAAGAGAGCCCATAGTCATGATCATACCAAAAATCTACCCATCTTTACACTCAAGTCAAAGAGAAATATCATCATTAGGATTATAAAAATATTATATATGATAATAAAAATAATATGATCAACATATAGTTTTAATCATAAAAGTAATATTCATAAATCAACTATAATTTGGTTAGAAAAAGAAACCAATTTTGTCGTAAATAGTAACTCGTGAATAGTAACCCCGACATGAAAAAGGTAGAAATTCCATAATAAAATCCATACCAATATTTTGGTATAATGATATTGAAAGAGTAATATTTCTTAAGCTTATAAACAATTTATTTTAATTGTTTACACTTTACTAAATAATACATTTAATCATCCTAAAATGCCAAACTCATAAAATTTTATCACCAATAACCAAAACTCTCATAAAAAATTTGCATATACCTCATATAAGATTCTCAAGCCATAAAATCCTATTTTCTAATTTTTCTTACTTCACATAACATATTTAATTCATTTACTCATAACTAGTCCATTTTCATGAAAAATACCAAATCAGTTCCAAAAAAATTTCTTTTCTGGGATTTAACAGAATATAGTCCCATATTGAACATATATTTTTTCAGAATTTTGAAAATTGATTTACTATTTTTCATATGGCCAAAATCACCGAATATTTAGACATTTATCATAAATTGTACTTTTATTCAAAAATTCCAAAATTCATTGAGTATTCTGACTTGAATATCGGATATAACGCAGAACGAACTTGCGCCGTATAGCAACACTCAAGATATCTAAATACTCACAAAAATATGCTTGATAATATAGAGAGAGAAAACTTATGTTTCTGATGTGATTTTCGATTCTAACTTAAGCGTCTATTTATAGGAAAATGCTAGAATGCCATAGGAGACTAAAATAATAAAAAATTATTATTATTAAACAAAATTTCCACGCCACCCATCTTGAAAATTCTAGCAGCCAACTTGGAAGAAAAACAAGCGGCCCCACATGTTTTAAACAAGAGTGGGTCCCACCCATAATTTTAATAAAAATTATTTTATTTTCCGAAACTTCAACAATTCATAGAAAATAGCCCGATTATCAGAAAAATACGAATTTTATGTTCATTTTGCCTGAAATCTAATTCTCTACAACTTTGTAGCTTTAAGTTTTTCCAAATTGCAAACCGAAAATATTTGAAATTCACAAACGGAATTTTTAATACCTCCACACCGACAAAATACTGATAAAATATCTCAGCATTAATTCCTTCATTTTTATCCACATAAAAATCAATATATCCATCATTTATATCCACATCAAATAAATATTTTCTTATCATATAAATCAATAATTAATTATTCCCAAATAATATTTCAGAATCACAATCCGTTCCCAGGAAAGAGTGAACTTTCTAATAAGGATTTCTCCTTATTGGCGCGCAATTAGGTGACCAAACCTCTCCTTGACAGAACTTTCTAGACATTGCCAATAATGCTATCTAATAATATTATTCAAATAATATGAATTATTGATCTGATAATGGAGATACTGTTCAGCGACAATTATTGAAACAACAATAATATAAAATATCAACGCAGCAATTATTGAATCAATAAAATAAAATATTGAATAGTAATTACTGTAACAATTATTGAGTAGTGACTTCTTACGTAAGAATCAATAATTCAAAAATACTTTACAATACCGTGTGCTACTGTGCAACAACGCGTATTACTGTATTTTAACCACCGGGTATTCCAACAGTGTTAATGGTAATAACTACGCCGTTATTTATAAAAACTCAATTTTTATCGTTTCCTTCATCCGATAGTTATTCGTTATGGGGCCCACAAATGGTTGCGTCGTCGTTCGAATATTCTCCGACAGAAATAATATTCCACGACCAAACGAATATTCCCTGACAATTGAATATTTTTTAACCACTTGCGTATTTTGAAAAAAAATTCATATCTCACCCTTAACTTTAAACTTTTATCAATTTAATCATTTACTGAATTGTAATTATAAGAAAAATTGAATATTTTTATTTCATAAAATTCGGGGTCTTACAATTTAATAGAAATCTAAAAAATATAACTTTTTGAATATTAAAATACTGTTATAGACTTTATAAAAGTCTCAATTTAATACCACATAACTTTTAAAGATATTACAAAAGTTGTAATTGAATACTAATAAACTTTTATAAACTCTTTAAATATCTTGATTGAATATAACCAAACTTTAAAAATCTCTACAAGTCTTAATTGAATACACTTCCTTACTTTTCTTTTGTTTATATTTTCTTTGTTGATAGTGAGCAATTGAGCATGGAGTTGAAGAATAGTTTTGGAAATTTGAATTTGTAATTTTTAAGAAAAAAATAGAGTAAAAAATAGTCTTATTATTAAAAAAAATTAATGAATTATAATTACGAAATACATAAATACATACATGATATAAAATTATAAAGATAATCCACTATATTAATATTATTTTGGTTAATAAAGAATAGCTACAAAAATGAAATACAAAATTAGGTGTATAATTACTAATAGTTATAATCACTACACCCATCCATACATAATAAAACATTAACTAGTTACAATTACACATATTTTGTATTTATTTTCTTGTAATCATATTTTATCATCATAGCATTACTCTTAATTTAATTATATCTTTAAAATGTGTCATACATAAAAATAAAGAACTGATATTTTCACATGTATTTTTGACATTTCCACATAATTCTCACTTAACATTAACATACAATGGATCACAATTTCATGTGAAAAATAACCATGTAAAAATATCAAAAACACATGTATTACTCTAAAAATATCAAGTTACATCAAATTCATTGTTTGATTATACTCCAATCACTTTTTTCCTAAAAGTAAAATAACATTTCTATGTGGACAAGTAAATTGGACCGAAACAACAAAAAGAATTTGTTCCAGCGAACAAATAGATTGTACGCCAAAACAAATTCTTTTTATTCTTCCAGTACAATTATCCCGTCCCCGTAGGTAAAAACACCTAATATGTAAAGCATCTATCATTTACAATTCCATTCAAGGGTACTTCTGCATCAATTATAGGAAGCAAAATGATGATTGAACTCTGTAAATCATCATTTACTAAATACATACATACATACATACACACACACACACATATATATATATATATATATACAGAGAGCAAGGATCAAGTGCATACCCCTTATTTTACTCACCCATGCTCACCCCCCTTTAGGCGACGGTTTCGGTCATACAACCGTCGTCTATACTTTTAGCGACGGACAACATATAGCGTCGCTAAAAGTATAGACGACATAAAAATAATATAATCAACATATAGATTTAATCTCAAGAGTAAGATTCATATATCAACGATAATATGGTCAGAAAAAGAAACCAATTTTGTCGTAAATAGTACACGTGAATAGTAATTCATAAATAGTAACTCATAAATAGTAACTCGTGAATAGTAATCTCGACATGAAAAAAATAGAAATTCCACAATAAAATCCATACCAATATTTCGGTATAATGATATTGAAATAATAATATTTCTTAAGCTTATAAATAATTTATTTTAATTGTTTACACTTTACTAAATAATGCATTTAATCATCCTAAAATGCCAAACTCATAAGATTTCATCACCAATAACCAAAACCCTCATCAAAAATCTTCATATACCTCATATAGGATTCTCAAACTATAAAATCCTATTTTCCAATTTTCTTACTTCACATAACATATTTAATTCATTTACTCATAACTAGTCTATTTTTATAAAAAATACCAAATCAGTCCCAAAAATATTTTTTCCCTGGGATTTAGCAGAATATAGTCCCATATTGAACATATATTTTTCTCAGAATTTATAAAATTTATTTACTATTTTTCATATGGCCAAAACAGCCGAATATTTAGACGTTTATCATAAATTGTAATTTTATCCAAAAATTCCGAAATTTACAGAGTATACTCCTGTTTTATACATGTACTTCCAATAAAAATTTCACCAATTTTGGAGTTAACCACAAGGAGTTATAAGAGTTTTCTTTTAAAATAGTATTTTCCCGTAAAATTCATAACTCTTAATCTATATATCCAAAAATTACCATTTTTGGACACAATCAATAAAACTCATCAAATTATCATTTCAATTTTTTCCAGAATTTTTGAAGGTCTGAAAAGTTACGAAACATGAAAAACATAACAACCCTTAAAATCTCTTACCTCAAAAAGGCAGTACTTCTGACTTGAATATCGGATATAACGCTGAACAAACTTGCGCCGTATAGCAACACTCAAGATATCTAAATACTCATAAAAATATTTTTGATAAAATAGAGAGAAAGAAAACTTGTTTCTGGTGTGATTTTCAATTCTAACATAAACACCTATTTATAGAAAAATGCTAGAACGCCAAAGGAGACTAAATTAATAAAATAATAATATTTATTAATCTTCCATCTACGCCACCTTTGAATTCAGCCCACCACAATTGAAAGAACAATTCAGCACATGCATTCAATCACCAACCAAAAAGTGGGTTCCACCCATAATTTAATAAAAATAATTTTATTTTCTAAAACTTCAATAATTCATAGCAAATAGCCCGTTTATCAGAAAAATAAGAATTTTATGTCCATTTCACACGAAATCGAATTCTTCACAACTTTGTAGCTTCAAGTTTTTCCAAATTCCAGACAAAAAATATCTGAAATCCACAAACGGATAATTTTTAACACCATTAAAATTCATAACAAATCACATGTTCATTTTTAACGGTTCAAAATTTGTGGATATATACTCAAATTATATATGTATAATATATCCAAAAATTACAACGATCCAACGGTCGGATCAAAATTATAACTCACAAAATAGAGGTTTAAGAACACCGATTTGATCTTTTAATACTTCCAATCTGATAAAATACTGATAAAACACCTCAACATTAATTTCTTCATTTATAACCACATAAATAAATCCATCATTTATATCCACATCAAAAAAATATTTCCTTATCATATAAATCAATAATTAATTATTCACAAATAATATTACAGAATCACAATAATGACAACCAGTCAGTTTCTAGGAAAAAGGAGGCTTTTCGATAAGGATTTCTCCTTACTGGCGCGCAATTAGGTGACCAAACCTCTCTTTGACAGAACTTTTTAGACATTGCCAATAATGCTATCTAATAATATTATTCAAATAATATGAATTATTGATCTGATAATGGAGATACTGTGCAGTGACAATTATTGAACAATAATAATATAAAATATCAATGTAGCAATTATTGAATTAATAAAATAAAATATTGAACAGTAATTACTGTAACCATTATTGAGTAGTGTCTTCTTACGTAAGAATCAATAATTTCAAAAATAATGTGCAATACCGTGTGCTACTGTGCAATAACGATTATTAATATATTTTAACCACCGGGTATTCCAACAGTGTTAACAGTAATAATTACACCGTTATTTATAAAAACTCAAATTTGTCATTTTCTTCATCCGACAGTTATTCTGTTATGGAGCCCACAAATGACTGCGCCTTCGTACGAATATTTCCCGACAGAAAGAATATTCTACGACTAAACGAATATTCCCCGACAACAATGAATATTTTATAACCACTTGCGTATTTTAAAAAAAATTCATATATCACCCTTAACTTTAAATTTTTATCAATTTAACCATTTACTGAATAGTAATTATAAGAAAAAATTGAATACTTTTATTTCATAAAATTCGGGGTCTTACAGTTCTAGTTTGCATCTTTGGTGGCCTGGGATTTGGCTGAAAAGGTAATCATTCCAATTATCACACACAACCATATTGCAGTTATCCAAATGCATTCCAATTAAACCCAATAATCTATTATATTGTACCTTAACAGGAATCTGCTGCACATTAGTTGGAGTCCCTCCAGTGGACTGATGTGGTCTGGTAGGAATGTCTGAAAATGAAAACATGTTAAACTGTTATAAACTATGTGTTAAAAAATACAATTGATAGTATGAAATGAAAACATAAATGTTTATACCTTTTTCATTCTTGATTTAGGATGAAAAGGCAATGTACATGCCCTGCTGTTATGCCCTAGTGTTAAACACCTTGCACATGTGACAGTGCCACCTTTTCTTGTTGCTTTATGTTGGTTTTTTGGTTCATCTGGAGCCTTTCTTCTGAGTTTGCTTGGTCTGCCAGTGGGCTTATGATAGGTTGGAAGTTGAATCTTTGCAAAATTGGAGTGAACCCATTCATGGTGACTTTGCACAGGCTTTATGATGTGGTTATATGTGTTTAAGTACACATTCTTGCTATAGCACTGATGGCAATAGGCCTCTGGCTACTCCCTATTTGCCAATCTAATCCTATAATAGGTCTACACCCAACTAAGAAACCATGTTTGGAAGCAGCAAGCTTCATATAAAGCCTCTGAAAAACAGGTAGTGAACCAGATCTTTCATCTAGACCCTCAATATAAAACTTGAAGACTGTTCCAGGGTTGAACTGTTTGACAGTCTCCACATAATCCATCCGCCTGTTATAATACTCTCCTACATCACCTTGCATGTGTTGTAAAGCCTTTCTTTTAGCTCTATATAGGGATGATTTACTTAGATTAGAGTTACATTCTTTTTGTGCCTTCTTCTTCTATGCCTGCAAATCCCACTTAGGATTATCTCTCAAGTCATGCATATATTTTTTGGCTAAGTATCTACTGTCAACAAGATGATTCTTATTTTGTCCAGCACATGTATGGCCCCCCCCCAAAGATTTTATCTTAAAAGTTTGTTCACCCTGTTTGACTGATGCATGGATCCTCCATTTACAGTTTTCACCCTTACACTTAGCAGTTATTCTTTTTTTGTCATTTTGAATATACTTTATGTCAAACCCCCCTTTAACAGAAAATTCAACTAATGCTTGTCTAAAAACCTCATGATTTGAAAATTCCATTCCAATCTCAAATTCTATCTTACCCATATCAGTTGCCTCATTAAACTCCATACTTCCATCCCTTTCAAAATTATCCTCATCATCTGATAGAACAACCTTCTTCTTTAATGCATCTTTCCCTTCTCCATCATCACTATCACTCCACCAATCCTCTATAAAGACATCATTCATGTTCACCTTTGGTTCATCTATTTTTTCCCCTGTTCCAATATATTATCATCCCCAGACCCCTCTAGATCCTCATTCATCCATAGTGGATGCTCTGCTTCTTCCCCAATATCATTATCAGCCTGTTTTTTAATTTTTTCCTTTGTATATTTTGTTTGATTTTTAGGCATTTCAGTTTGTTTCCCTTTTCCTTTGTCTGTTTCTTTCTGCTTCCCTGTATCTATTTTGATTTGCTTTACTTTATCAGTAGCCCCACTTTTTTTAATTTTATCAGTTGTTTCACTTTGAACACCAAAGTCTTTTTCATTTTCACTTTGGTTCATGTTATCAGTTGTCAAACAACAAATATACCTAATGGGTTCATTTTCAACTTCTTTTGGCCTAACAACTTTTAAAGGACCCTTCATTTCTTGTCCATAAATATGCACATCTTCACTCTCTGCATTAACAAAGAAATCAATCATATCAATGACATCTTTTTCATTTTGCATCACTAATGCCCCACCCTCCCAAATTTCATATCCCGGTACAAGGTAATAAATATTCAAATTTGAAACTGGGCATAAAGTAGTGTAGTATTCATGTATACTAAGCAAAGAAAGGTAATTCAACCCAACATTCTCTACTATTTGTTCACTACCCCCAACATATTTATGTACTGGATCTTGAACAAACTTCCCACCATAATGAAAAATAATTTTGACGGACATTCTGCAATAAACAAATGAAGGAGAAATGGTTGAATAATATACAAAACATTAAAACAAGTATCACAAAAAGGGGACCAAATTCAGTGGCAGAGGACAATAATAGTAATAAAGAAAGGGGGGACCATAGTACTCAGTATAATTTATCAGGACCGAATATACTAAATAATTCCACAAAAAGGGAACCAAATTCAGTGACAAACATGCATGCATATACAACAAACAACTCATAAAATTAACAAATTAGATATGATATCTATCAGACAAGGAGAAATTTACCTTAATCTGCACCTTCTTGTATCACAGACCTCAATCGAAGGTGGGAACCCAGTCCTTGCCTACAGATCTAACACGAACACACTAACCCACACCCTATTGCTCTCGCCTCTCTAGCCCTAGATTTTATCCACGATCGCTCGCCACTTTTGAGTCTCGATATCAGACTGAAATCAGATGAAACAAAACCCTTATGGCTTCTGTCGTTTTCAATATATATATGAAGGGTAAATAAGTCATTAGCCAACTCAAATAACGGAGTGAAGACGAAAAGCACTTTTTCACTTCAACTCAAAAGGTGGAGTGTTTAAATATAGCTTTACGGACTATAGGTGGTTAAGTGGGAAACCGACAAAATCTCAGGTGGTCATCTGAATTTAACCCTATATTAAAAGCTAAAATCGTCAAACAACTTTTTATCAAACATTAATAATTAATAATATTAATAATAATCAAAAACATCAAAAGTTTAAGACCATCTGATTATAACATTTACCACCATAACCACCACCACCATAGCCGCCGCCGCCACCACCACCACCACAACCACCATAGCCACCACCTCCACCATATCCATCTTCACGACGTCCACCATCCACCATTTTCACCACCATCAGTCGGCCATCTTCACCACCATTAATACCACCCACCCTCTCACCAAAGAGAGATTTTGAAAAGAAAAAATGTCACCACCACCGCAAACAGTTACAACAATCGGAACAACCACTCTCTTCTGCAAATCCACAAGACGAAATGGACTTGACCCAGAACCCGAACCATAAGCAATCTGGTTTCCAACCTCACCCACTGCCTCCAGCTCATCCCTAATCCCAACACCGCCAAATGACCCAATCCTTTCGGGGCCGCTTCACAGGTGGGGGCTTCCTATCTTTTTAACATCCTATAGCAAAACCACATCTGCAACTGCCGATCCGAAAGCCCTAATTTTTTTGACAGCTCTGCTCTCAACGCCTCTGATGTATATGTTTCCACTAACAAAAAAACCCAAAACTCAAGTCGATCAATTTCAGCAATACCCAACTAAAAATTAAGCACTAAAATGTAAGAAAATGTAAAATTAAACTTACCAGCATATGTTTTCTCAAGAAGGTCCAACTGAGAAGCAGTCTTCATCTTCCTTTTCACCTTTCCCTCTCCTTCCTGTGCCTTCTGTTTATCTTCTTCACCATCCATATCTAAAGATCAACTCTCTCCTCCAAAACCTATGTTTATATTTATATATCTATATATAGAGAGGGAAAGCAGATCAAATTATTCAAAGTAGCAACCGCCTCCATTGCCAAAGATGAAACATTTGTTCCGGTACAAAGGTCTGGGTTAGGAAATTGATTTAGGGTTATTAAATTTCCCGTAGTTGACAAATTTGCCCTTTAAATTATAATAAATGTTTAATCAAAAATTAAAAATTTATTTTTTTTGTCACACATCAACTGCCACATCATCAATTTATGACACGACATACCTAATTGAATGTAATCGGAAAAAATTAATAGTTCAATCATCTAATTGACAAAATTAAAAGGTGAATAACCAAAGTGGAATATGACAAATAGTTTAGAATAGTAAATCATATTTAAGCCTTTTTTAATTAAAACCACTAATGTTCTTAGCAATATAACTTTCAAAGCAAACTATAATATGTTGAGTTAATAAAAGATTATATAATCCCTGTATTATTTAACCATCGTTCCGGGGTTCCATTAGTGTAACGGTATATTGGAGTTGTGAGTATTCTTACCTTTGTTGCCTTTTACATTAAGAGCCTTCTTTATTCATCTAAGCCTCTAGAACATGGTTCTATGTTGTCAGCCATTGGCTTGAGGTGCTTGAGTTGTATGGGGGTAGAATTGTGGCAAGAACCGGTCCGCTAGTTATTCTAGTGGACGTGGAACTCTTGATAATTGTAATGGAAAGTAGAGATGGTATTTGTCAATTTTAATTTCATCCATAACAAACACATGTCATGAATCATTGTCCTATATAAAAACCAACTATGTACCCAATACTGTAAAATGAACAAATAATTCGAGCTTGATTCATACTCGTTTGACTAAAAGTTCGAATTCGAACTCGACTCAAAATATAAATGATTTAAATATGATCAAATTTTAAAGTTCAATAAAATACTCGAACATTCTCAAATTATAATTTTCTATTGATACTCGGATCTTATTCGTTCGAAAAGTTCAAACTGTTCGGTTCGATTCGAGAACATGCTCAATTCGGTAGTTAAACGAGTCTCAATCAAACTTTAATTTTTTTACTCGATAAATTTTGTGAATCAAATTTGAGCAACTCAATACTCTGTTCGACTCAATTCATTTACACACTTATATGTACCTAAAAGAGACTAATTTAATTGGGTGAAAATTTTAATCAAACCAAGAAAAATTGTAAAAGTAATAATTGTGGTACGCTTTAAGTTATAATGTTGTAGGGGTATGCCCTTTTGCATCTGTAATTATATTTATTTTATGTATTTAATTTTAGTAAAAAAAAGTACTCTATCCGTCCCATAATATATAACGTTTTAGGTTATTTTATTTGTCCCAAATTATTTGACGTTTAAGAAAATCTAGAAGAATTATTTACAATATTTCCAAAATTATCCGTTACAGATGAGAGAGAGTATGAGATAAGTATGATAATAAATGAGATTTTAAGGTATTATAGACAATTGATACTATATTTAATATTTTTAATAATTTTTTTAATTCTTGTATTAAACTCTAAAAAATCATATATTATGGGAGAGAGGGACTAATAAGATTGCAAAATTTGAAATATAGATGGGCTCTAGTACTCGATTAAAAATTTAAATTTTGGGGCCTAAGATCAAAAAAATGTTGGGTCCTTTACATAAGCATACAACATTTAGAAAGTAATTACACTATTAGTGCACTCATAAAATATTTACATAATTAATACACTTTCTATATTTATTTACAATATTAGTGCAATTAGGATTCCTTAATTTAGGGAATTAGTATAGGATTCAATTCATAATAATACGAAAACTTAAAATCAATGAGAAATAACTACCATAATTAATAATTCAAATTCAAATATCTTGGATCTAATAAACAAATCAAATTCAAATTCAAAAATAATAATTAAAATTCAAATATTCCAAGTTTGGCAACGTAATCTTCCTCCTCCCCTTCGCCGGTCATCTTCCTCCTCCCCTTTGCCGCCGCTGCTTCAACACCATGGACGCCGACCATAGCTACCATTATGATGAAGGTTGATTTAGTCCAAAAATTAAAAGGAGAAAAATATAATTTTTAGTGCAGTTGATATCCAAATATTTATACAAAGGTAACCATTTTAGTTTTTGTAGGTAACCAATAGAAATTTCAATGCAGTTGGTAACCAAAACTTTAAAAGGTAACAATTTTAGTTTTTGTTGGTTACATTTGTATTAAGGCTTGGCTACCAACTGCACTATAAAAAAAATCTATAATAGATTTTTTATAATTAATTGGTAACCCAATAAAACTGAATTGGTTACCTTTGTATTAAGTTTTGTTTACCAATTGCATTATAAAAAAAAATCTACAATAATTTTTTTTAATTAATTGGTAACCCAAT
Organism: Panax japonicus; assembly: GCA_020205505.1. NCBI lineage: Eukaryota > Viridiplantae > Streptophyta > Magnoliopsida > Apiales > Araliaceae > Panax > Panax japonicus. The sequence goes on from CM035091.1 coordinate 87,496,013, forward strand.
AAAACTGAATTGATAACATTTGTATAAAGTGTTAGCTACCAACTGCACTATTAAATAAAAAAATCTATAATAGATTTTTTAAAAATAAATTAGAAACCTAATAACATTGAATTGGTTACCTTGGTATGAATGTTTGGCTACCAACTGTACAATCGGTCGGAAGGATTCGTCGGCAGATGAGTTCATGAAGATTCACGATGAGAGGATGACTGTAATTTATTTGGTAGTTTGGTAGAGATATTAATTACTTAATTTACTAAGTAAACCAATATTAAGCCCACCGCAATCTTCACCATCACTATCCATTGGACGGAACCCACCACCACCGCCTCCAACAACATGTGCTGCATCGTCGCTTCCATCGGTAGTTTCGATCTCATCCGAAGGCCCCTCTGCCGATATGGATGATGTGACATGCTCTGCAGTAGTCGTGGCAGCGGCAGAAGCCATTCCGACGATGGCGAAAAAGATGAGGCAACACAAGCACATGTGACAATTTTTAACACAAACTTACATCAACCTCCTTCCCAACTCCAGAACTCCATAGATGTTCTTGTTGCTATTCTTTGGGACATTGAGAATTGCCGTATTCCAAGTGATGTTCGCCCAGAAGATGTTGTTGGTATTATGGAAGATGAATTTATTAATTTGAAGATGAGAGATGAAATTCTAATTGCATACTAATTCCCTAATTTAAGGAAACCTAGTTGCACTAATTATGTAAATAAAACTTTAAATACATTAATTATGTAAATATTTTATGAGTGCACTATTGTTATAATTATTTTTAAAAATGTAATAGATTATGTAATCGTACCAAAAATGTTGAACCAACAATTTTATAGTTGACCCTACCTATTTTGTACCTAACATTAGTAATTAAATACCTAGTATGTCCCATGTCCACGTCACTCGTCAGTCAGTAATTGCTTTCGGGTAGTAATTACTACTCCCTCTGTCCCAAATTAACTGCTCAGTTTTGACTTTTTAAAGTCAAATTGACCATTTTTAAAACTAATCTTTTTACTATTTTTGCTAAAATATAGGTGAAGAGATTATAACCAAAAGAAAGTATATACAATTTATTACTAATCCTAATTTTTATAATTTTAGAAATATATTTATATATGCTTAATTATTAATTCTAAAAATAGTCAATTTGACTTAAAAAAGTCAAAACTGAGCAGTTAATTTGGGACGGAGGGAGTAATAATTAAACATTTAAGGAAAGAGTAATAAATGAAGGGACCAACAAATATTTTGATTTTCTGCTTTACCAATTACGAACCGCGTTGACACTATTGTCAATTGCCGCACTCATTTGACTATTGACTTTTATCATTTATGTGCTTATTTTTTGAAAATTAGTAAAATTGATGAATATAATAATATCGTACCACAAAATTTAACAAGCCCACTTCCTTCAACTAATCCTCTTTCCCTCTCAACTTAATGCTCAATCCTCTTAGCTGAGATCTCGTCTCCTTTTTTCCCTTTCAATTCAAGGTATGTACTATTTTTTTGCTCTTTCATTCTTTGCTTTTCTACTCATTGATTTTATTCTGCTTTTGATTTGGATAAAAATGGTTCCAGAAATCTCTCCCTCTATCTCTCTCTCTCTCTCTTCTCTCCATTCTGCAATTTTACAGACTGTTTTGTTTAGAAATTGAAGTTCTGATTTGGGTTTGTGATTTAGTTTTGTAATATATGGGTTTTATGATTTGGTTATTATATGATAGTTGAAAAGCGTTTAATACAGCATGGGCTTTTGTTAATTATGATGATAATCATTACCATCATTATCTTTACTTGATACTTGAAGGTGATCTTTGAAGTTCAAAATTTAAATTGGGCGAGAAGTTTTTGATGGGTGAGTTGGTTTTGGTATATTGTGACACCTCTATAATGAGCAAACAAAGTAGAAAAGAATAAAGAAAGAGACTATAAGATTACCATTTTAAATTGGGATTTTATGAACAATACCCATTGTCAGTTTTTTCAATTTTTGTGCTGTATTAGTTTTCTTTTCTTATGTGGACTAAAATTTTCCTTTATAAGCTAGCTACCTCCTGTTGTGGGAATCCATACACTTGCATTTACTCAAAACGACTCTGTCTAATAAGAAAATGTATTTTTTTTGGTTGAAAGTAAGCATAAATTTAAGAGAGTTGTGTATATTTTTCTAATGGTAGTATAATTTATATGACCAATAACAAATGACTTTTGATGGTTATATTTTCTTAAGTGAGCTCACTGTATTTATGGTTTCGGAATGTGAAGTATACTCATATGGACCGTCTTTACTTTTATTGACCATTCTATTGTATTTGGTTCATGTCATTATATCTATTGTCATATAGCATGGTTTCATAATTATTATTACAGAAAGGAATGCATAATAATATTGCAGAATATCCTCTTTTGTAAGATGGTATATTTTACTGTTGGTCTGTGAAATTTACTTGATAAACATATTCCGGTTAATACTTTGATTTTATACAATGTTAAGACTGTGAAGTTATATGTCATTATATGCACATCTGAAAGAGGTCTTTTATTATGGTAAATGGGAGGCGTGGTTGATTATGGGCATCCAAAGTATTTGTGCTGAAATTGACCTTAGGTCCAGGAATTGTACTTCAATTTGTGACATGAAAATCTTGGAGGTTTATTGCATGTAGAAGAGTCCATCACAATGAAGCAAATATTTGTATTCCTCGTAAAAGAAATGTTTTCCCCCTTTCAGTTTACATTTTACAAATAATATATTTCACGGTCTATTGACTAATATATGGAGACTTTTACCAAGTTCATTCTAGCGTAGAGGTTAAGTGTTGGCATGGCATTAAGAGCTGAGATTTGGGGTTTAAATCTCGTTGCTTACTATTTAAAAAGAGCAAACAAAATTATATCTTATTTTCTAGCGGTGTATTTGAAAAGTTATGTTTACCACACCAATTGCTTCTTCTTCGTTCTTTCTTTATTTTTTTAAATATTTCTTATGACGCTTTATAGAATTTGGTTGCTAAGAAATTTAAACTTAATTTCGTTTTGTAGTGTTGGTTTTTACCTTATATTCTCATCTATCTTATTACTTGAACCTTATAACAGAAGCCAGCCAAACTTCACAACTCATTACTTACAGCTATATAAATAAGATCAAAGCTTATATTCCATATACTAAGCTCTGAAAACCCCTAGTTGGTTTTGTTGATTCTTTCAAAGTCAGTTGGTTAAAGTGAAACACACTAAAGTAAAAGTTCTGAATGTATAAGATAATCTAAATGAGCAGAATGAAGTAGAAGTTCTGAATAGAGAATGAAATGATGTGTTTGATAATTGTCTGTCTAAAACATCTGAATACATGTATTTTCCTATTTTAACCCTTTGGACTATTATAGGACAAATTTATTATGTAATTATAATAAATAATGTTATCTAAGAAAAATTAATTATAAACTTGTGACCAATCTTTGATGGAGTATACTATTAGTAATATAATCTTAGGAATAAACACTAATTTTTTTTAATAACTTCTATCAGTCCATAAAATCAAAACAAAAGACTACAATAACATTCATTAAATTGGTTATTGACCAATTTGTTAAAGAAAAAAAAATCAAAAAACAATTTGTACATAACAAAATTTGTTTACAATAGTAAAAAAATGGATATTAAATGTAATTTTTAGTTTTCTATGAGAGTAGGTAGGTAAAAATATCATTAAATGTGTCTAGAGGTAAGAAGTAGGCCAATGTCTTTGATGATGATTTTATGGCAATTCACAACATTCCCAAGTACTCCAACTTTGAGTAAGTTTTCATGTATAATATTAAGTATGTGCAAGTTAAGGTTAAAAGCCAACTTTTCAGAATTTAGGAATTTAGTATAGGGAAGAGAATTCAAATTAAAAGAATAATACTATTTTCTATGGTAAGAGCATATCTTCGGAAATAGAGCTGACAAGCAGAGAGAACTTAAATTTGATGACAAATGATGATTCTTCCAGTAATAGTTGGTAGTATGACGCACATAGTTTTGTTCCCCTATACATATACCAGAAAAGAGAAAAGGGAAAATTATATATTATAATCCCCCCGTCCCATTATAAAAATCCTAGTTAGACTTTTTGTGCATATTAAGAAAGAGAATAAAATGACAGAATTGTCCAAATTTAAGACTAAAGTTATCATTATTGTACTTTATTAATTAATTTGAAAAAAATACTCCCTCCGTCCTATAATATAGGACGTTTTAGAGTTGGGCACAAGGAAAAAATTAAATATAGTGCACAATTGTCTATAATACCCTTAAATACTCTCACACATTTTCTCATAATTCTCTCCTAAAAAAACTCATTAGTCTCATTTACTCATTGGTCTCTCTCTCCATCCCCATAAAACAACTTATCCAATTCTTTAGTTTAGAAATCCTATTCACTCTCTCTCCCTCACAAATGTTGGGATAAGGAGAGAGAAAGAGTTAAAAGTATCGGCAATTGTGAATAAAGATAAAAAATTAAGGAGAGTAATGAGTGGTAATTTTGAAAAAATTGTGACCAATTCTCCTAGATTAAAACAAACGTCAAATAATTAGGGATAAATGAGAAACTCTAAAACGTCTTATATTAAGAGACGGGGGAGTATATATTACTCCTACTTCTCATTGAAATCAACTCCATTAATGCATTTAATACTACTCTCAACTCTAAGTATTTGAATTCCTTCAAAAAGTCATTCTAACTTCTCATCTAGTTGCATAGTTTTTTGTACATAACAAATAATGTTCCATAAATATGCATAGAGAATAGAAATATAGAACAATTAATCCTAACGGTATAATAGGAAATCTTTTGTAAAAAATAGATTATTTAAGGTAAGTGGACATTTAACATGGGACTGTCCAAAATAGTAATAAAGACTTTATATCTTGGGATGGAGGGAGTAGTTGTTACACAAAAACGTCTAGGATTTGACGTTGACATCCTTGGTTATATATTGTTTCCACTGCTTATGTTTTTGATTCTTTTGCAGTTAAACCCTTTCTTAGCCATGAGCAGATAAGATTTTCCATTATGGGTTGGCTTAGCAAAATTTTTAAAGGCTCAAGTCATAAAGTATCAGAAGGGCAATATGATTGGAGATATGGCGCAAACTCAGCTGAGAATTACCCTTCTACTTCACGGGTAACTCATTGCTACCTCTGAACATGTCTTTATATTATTATATATATTTACATAAGAGCTACTGCATGGATATGCTATATTGTTTTCTCATAGTTTGCTCCATGAGGATCATAATTTCATGCCTCGGATTTAATCGAAAATGCTAAGGTGACATTTTGAGTCTAGCTTTTGCATTACTATAGGAGTTTATATTATGCAACATGTCCCTTTTGTGCCTTTGCCTTAGAATTGTTAATTGCTTTAATCAAACTTGTATACTAATCCTCTTTATTAGGGAATCTGGATATGTAGGATACATGGTCAGAGACTGAAGATATTGATCATGCAATTGCGTTATCCTTGTCAGAAGAGGATAGGAAAGGGAAAAATGTAATTGGTAAGTAATCTGGCTCTCTAGTGCCTGCAAAATGAATACTTTTCTAACTATACAATTCTAGGAAAAAAGTTAGTTTAAATTAGAAAGTACCTATCATCAATGTGTTAACTTGCTGAAACTTTCTAGCTTTCTGCTTAAGGCTAGATTTCTTGTACTGCTTCCAATATTGATTTATAGACTAGTACCTTATCCAAGAATCACTAATTAAAATTCAGTATTAGTAACACAGTAACAGAATCTGTGAAATACTATGCAAGCCCTTTTGTTATCTGTGTTTTTAGTATGTGTTCTTGCATCATATACATCTTGATACCAATCTAACTGATTAGTTTTTCAACCTTTTGGATAGATGATGAATCCCAATTGAAAGAAGATGAACAATTTGCTAGAGCTCTACAAGAAAGCTTGAATGCTGAGTCTCCACCCCAGCATGGAAACAGAAATGGAAATGAAAGTGGGAACGGGATAGGAAATGAAAATGTTACTGGAAACAGGATAGAAAATGGAAATGTGACCGGACACAAAATAGGAAATGGAATTTTTTATCAACCTATACCTTTCCCTTACTCCACAGGCTTCAGGTATAAGAGGTTATTATCTCGATTAAAGTTTACAGTCTTACTTTTCTGGCAACCTTTTTAAGGGAAAACTTTGTTTATTGACCTTTTTTTCTCTTTCATTTACTTTCTCTTTCCTTAACTTCTCACAAATCTGTAATTGGATGGACAATTCTCAAAACTATGCCCTCATGTTTACCCACTTTTGCAATGTTCTCCATGATGTTCCAGTTTTGCAATATCCTCCACCACTTCTTTAGTTTTACAATTCTATCACCTCTCCCAATTGAATTGTGGAAAATCAGCTCATGTGACTAAAGTGTGATCCAAATTAAGGGTACTTTTTCTGCTTAATAAATAAAGTGTTTCCCTCCAATTAGAAGGGCATATTGGTTCATTTTAGTGGGAAAAATACTCTTAAAATTTGTCATATTTTTGCTCCAATTTAATAGGGAAGACATGATAGATTTGCAATAAATAGTAGAGACGGAGGAAATCGCAAAAATTGAAATAGCATGAAGCACATTGCCGAAGTTGGTAAACATATTGGGACTTGCAGATTTCACTAATTGGAATTAATCAATTTCAATTGTTAATTATAATCTTAGTTTGAAACTTTAGTCCCTTTATTATGAGTCATGATTAGCCTCATGCTGGAGGAATTGGGAGTATGAAGTCCAGAGGTCAAACTTATGGACCTAAAATCAGCCCAGATTTAGAAGAACTAATAGATATGGTTTGCCGTTACTTCAGCTGCTTACTATTTCATTTTTCCTTCCAGTTAAGCCTTTTGTATTTTTAGATTGTCTTAGACAGGATCCCAATCAGCAACATATGTAAATTGTGTCCTGTGACTCCTGAGTCCTGTCAGTCTTTGCGACTAGTAGATGTTTCTTGGGTCATTTGTATCGTTTGTTTTTCCTTTTAAATTTGTTTTTCCTTACCCTGATTTGTTGTTGGCATCCTATTTTGAGTTGGTTCTATTGCATGCGGACATGCATTCACGCATTAACCTTCTTCTTGCATCTGAAGAAGGAAAGGAGGAGTATTCATTATTTCCTCTTCATTTTCTTTGAGGAATACCGACTCATCCAATAATGATACTCTGACTCTGTGTTGCTTCTGCCACTTGTCTTCTAACTTTTTGATATCCTTTTACTTTACATGTCTTGGTGTCTTAGTAGTTAGTATGACATAAATGTAGTTCGATTTATTTACATTCATTTTAAGAAGTGATATACTTAGTTGAGTATGCTTACGCTTGTGATAGATGCATCAATTATACAAATTATCTGTGCAAAAATGTAAGAAACTAGCTTACAGAATCAATAATTGAGAAGATCATTAAGACTTGAGCTTGCCTTTTAGTATTTGAAGTGGAGTTACTTTTTCCTTACTTAACAAAGAGCTATTCTTGGGTGAAAAAAGTAGATACATTTTAATCTAGTTGAATAGAGAAAATTTTTTCGCATATCAAGAAGTTCATGTGATGGGTATTAATTTGAATTGTCACAAAGTGTGCAAAGAATAACACTTAACAGGGGACTATATAAGGAATATCTGTGGTAGGACGTATGGGGAAACTTGCAACTTCTTGTCCTTGATTTACATGTAAATTTTGATACTTAAGGTAAAAGCTTCATAACTCACTTGGACATGTTCTTCTATTTTTTATTTTTTAATTTTTATAATTGAATTCAATATTTAGACCCTGTTTTCTTGAGAAAGGAGATGTATGCATAAGTTTGTTTCACCCTCATGCGTTGTCAGTTCTATACCTCAACACTGTCCCTCTTTATTTTATTCTCAGTGACTGTAAAACATTTATTCAGAAACATGATTTAACGATGGTTTGTTAATTTTAATTTTCTTTTCTGTGGTAGGATATGTGCTGGTTGTAATGCTGAGATTGGCCATGGAAGATTTTTGAGTTGCATGGGTGCAGTTTGGCATCCAGAATGTTTCCGATGCCATGCTTGTAACCAACCAATATCTGACTATGAGGTACTAACTTCTTTAGATAGACTACTAAAATCTGCTTGCGAGCTGGTTCTTTGACTTGCACCGGTTCTTTAGACTTACTCACAAAGACCATTTAAAAAAAAAAAGCTCACTTGGAGATTAACACCTACTGAAAAGAATGGCTTTGACTAAGTCACTAAGGAGAACTCATGTTTACAACTTCTTCATTTGTTATAAATTGGCAAATTTTTTTCTTTATTTTGCTGCGTTTATACACTCTAACATTAATCTGTAAGGGGTGATGTCGTATTATAATAATGATTAGTAAATCTAACATTTGTAATGGACATATGTTATGGGAGCCACAGGTAAAAACACCCTTTGCAGCATGGAGTTAGTGTATTTATTTACTATAAAGATTATTATTTGCTTGGGATTATATTGGTTAATTTTGCTGGTCTTTTTTCTCTTCTAGTTTTCTATGTCTGGGAATTACCCTTATCACAAAACTTGCTACAAGGCACACTATCATCCAAAGTGTGATGTTTGCAATCACTTTGTAAGTATCTCTTTGTATCAACGAAAATACTCTTAATATTATCCTGCATATTCTTAGAATATTCTATTGATTTTATCTTGTATTATTGTTTTCCATCCTAATGTGAATGGACTGCCAAGCTTACGCCCTTTGTGAAGGTATATCATCATTGAATTTGATGACTATTAGTGACTTTCAGTTTTAGATAAACGGAGCTCATGTGCTTTTATTTTCCACTGAGAACTAAATGAATGAGTTTTATTTGTGTTAACAAACTTATCGAGTATATAAAATGACATGTGCTTCTAACATCCTATTATGGTGACCTATATTGATATGGTAATTAGTATTATGAGTTTTAAATAAGTTTGTGCTTTATAAGACGCTTTATTACATATCATGTGTGAGAGTGAAGGCACATAAATGAAACGGGTGAAACTTGAATTCGGTTAACTTATTTATAAAGCCTTTATTATAAACACATTACAGTCTCCCAGTTGGTAGTTCTCCTTTGAAGTCTGCCTCATTATACTTTGTAGGGGTACTCATCGGTAAAAAACCGAACCGGTACCGAAAAAATCAAACCGAAAAACCCGGAAAATCAAGAACCGGTACCGGTACCGAATAATCGGTTTCGGTACCGGTTCGGTACAAATTCGGTATCGGTTTTTTCGGTTCGGTTTTCGGTTATACCGCAATAATTAAATAATTTTTTTTATATTAACAAATTTTTTAAAACTAAGAAATGAGACTAGTAAATTACATTCTTACAAATACTAATTACAATTGTTAGTCTAAGATTATTTAACTATCATAGTTGTAGTAAATAGTACTCCCTCCGTCCCAGGATAAAAGTCCTTATTACTATTTTAGGTTGTCCAAAGTTAAATGTCTACTTACCTTAAATGATCTATTTTTACAATAATTTGCCTATTATACCCTTATTATTAATTGTTATATTTATATTTCTATGTATATTTATGGAGCATCACTAGTAATGTGTAAAAAACTATGCAATTAAATGAGAAATTAAATATGGACAATTTTGTCATTTTATCATCTTTCTTAATATGCGCAAAAAGTCAACCAGGACTTTTATCCTGGGACGGAGGGAGTAATAAATAACCATATTAAAATATCGCATTTTTAATACATGAAATTAGGGGAGAGGAAACAAAACAAAAACATGTGTATTTAATTATACTTACAAGATTGGTTAGAGTTAGGGGTGAAAACGAGTCGAATCTCAGCGAACACTATAATGCTCAAATTCGACTCGACTCGAAAAAATTGAGCTTGAATTCGACTCGAATTCGATAAGGAATTTATAATTTTGCGCCAGATTCGACTAGAATCATTATTCGGACCTACTCGGCTCGTAAGTACTCGACTCGTTTACAAAACGAGTTACTCGCGAACCTTCAAATCGAGTTTCGAATATGAACCATTTCACTTAATACTGAACCACTACATACTAAATTGATTATTGAACTAATGTTTATATATAAAAGTCTTTTACTTTTAGTTATGTAAAGAAATTACAAAGAATGTAATACGAATTGACAATCAATTCACTCATTTATTCAAATACAAGCTTACACAATTTAATACTACACTTTATAAATTATAAAGATTGATATAAATATCACATATTTAGCTTGTTAGTATGGATCAAACCAATATTTGAATATGATCCATCGAGCACGTATCGAGTATGGTTCGAGAAAAAATGAAATACTCGAACCCTAATCTGAGCGAATACTGGTATACTCGAATTCGACTCGTGTATCATTAAATAGAAAACAAGTATGAATCATATATTCGACTCGAATCAACTTCGAATTCGAGCTTTGGATCATATTTTCAAATCGATCTCGAGTCGAGTATCGAGCTGCTCTGCTCGGCTAACACCCCTAGTTAGAGTATACATCATGACTCGTAACAAACACCTCTATATGTTTAACTATATCTAGTGTGTTAGGCATAGATGATTTTGTTTATTTTTAATTTCTCTCGCAATTTAATCACTTCAACTACACTTTTTATCTCAAATTCATTGAAATATTAAATGAGCATCACATTCACAAATATAAGAAATTAATCCTAATTTTTAAATCTTTATTTTCTTTTGGCTGATTAATGTTTCACATTATTATCTTATTTATTAATATAAAAAAAGAAAAAAGTTTCACATTATTAGTCCAACTAGAAAGGTAAATAAACCAATCACACACTGCCTTTGTTTAATACAGTGGCTGGGTTGTTACAATTGTTAGTAGTAGTAGAAGGGTAATTTTTGGGTCAACTTCCTGATCTGTTTCTCCCCTCTTATTATGCTAACAACTCTAATCTAAATCCACATTAATAGGAATCTTTGTTTATCTTAACTGCCAAACAAAATCCCGCCTAAACTGGCTCTTACCATTCAGTAAAAGTCCACTTTAACCTTTTTAATTCCACAAAAACAAAAGGAGTATCTACTAAAATCCAAAATTTATATAAACTAGTAGTTTATTTTAATTAATACAATAATTCGGTTTTTTTACGGTTTTTTCGGTATTTACCGAATTCAAAATTTTCATTACCGCTACCGGTACCGAAAAATATAAAAAAATCGAAACCGAAAAAAACTGGTTACGGTTTCAACCGGTTCAGTAAAAAACCGAAAAAATCGAATTTTTTGAGCACCCCTAATACTTTGTTTTGTGGTTGTTATTGAGTTCTGTAACTTTTTGTTTTTCTTCTCTTTTTCACGTTTCTTCTTTAGTTTCTTCCGTATCTGTGGAGTACTACCAGAACAAATATGTGTGTGTTGAATGTCTCTTCCAGAGTGAAAAGAAGAAGTTGCTCCTCTGAAAGGACAAATAAATAAAAAATTTAGTGTAAACAGTTGACTTAAGTGTGATTCATTTATGTGTCGATAGTCATTTTGTTACCTATCCACCAAATAAAGGAAGATAGAAATAGGAACCCTGGGGTGGTGGTGGGTTTGAAGAGATCATACTTTGACAGTTCTAATGATCTTGAGCATAATCTGAATGATATTATCTAAACCTTGTCTAACTCATTTAAAAAGGTTCATATTTCTTGTCCGATGTCAAAGCTCTGGGAAACACTAACTAGTTATTGGCATTTTCAAATCATTAGCATCTAACCTTCCATTATAAGATATACCTCAAGTTACATGGACTTTGATGGAGTTTCTGGTTGGACGCGGGTACTTGGTTATTCTGTAGATTGTTTCAGTTTCTTCAAACCCGAAATTCTTCTATAATCACCGAATCATACGCTGCTGTATCGGACCCTCTTTAAAGTTTATGTTTCCCTGCTAGCGCATATTATTCCTAGTTTCCTGAGGTTTCATTCTATATAATTTTTCAATTGACAAGTGCTTATTAATGTAGGTTTCTTGAATTCTTCTTATTCTTTGAGATAATTTGGTCATTGTCTTTGTGTTATTCTTTAAAACTTATATTATCCTTCTACAGATTCCAACAAATGCTGCTGGTCTTATTGAATATAGGGCACATCCTTTTTGGGCCCAAAAATACTGTCCTTTCCATGAGCATGACGGAACTCCTCGGTGTTGTAGCTGTGAGCGAATGGAGGTCAGTTTGAACGAATTTCACATTGTCATGCTTCTTGAATATATCAGGTTGAGATGGTTTTTTGTTTCATATTGGGTTTATGGATAATTTGCTCGTTGTGTGCAGGCACTGGACATAAAATACGTTGCCCTTGATGATGGCCGTAAGCTTTGCCTGGAGTGTCTGGATTCTGCAATCATGGATACCAACCAGTGTCAACCTCTATATCTTGATATACAAGAATTTTATGAAGGTTTAAATATGAAGGTTGAACAGCAAGTTCCATTGCTTTTGGTTGAGAGACAAGCACTTAATGAAGCCATGGATGGGGAGAAGAATGTAAGGGAATTTGCGTTGAAACTGTCAAATAGGTTATAATTTTATTTTTCTGTTTTTATTAGTTAGGGGTAGTTCTTTGAAGGTTAATAAGGTTATTTTGAATTCTATTTCTGAACAGGGTCATCATCACATGCCTGAGACTAGAGGACTATGCCTTTCTGAGGAACAAACTGTCAGCACTGTAAGGAATTTGAGTATTCCTGTTTGTTTCTTTGTCCTCAATTATTCATAATTTTCATTTAAGAAACTTTATAATTTACTTTGGAAAATACCAGATTTTGAGGCGACCTAGAATAGGGGCAGGAAGTCGAGTCATGGACATGAGAACAGAGCCCTATAAGCTGACTCGTCGTTGTGAGGTGACAGCAATTCTCATTTTATATGGCCTTCCCAGGTATTGTTCACTTTCTGCCTGGTTAAATGTCACAAAAGGAAATTTCTATATATCTTACCTTACTCATGATGTCATAATCCTTCCTAACATGCATATATGTGATGCACATTAGCAAACAATGATTCCAGAATGCACAATCATGAGCAGAACAATTTTGTATCACTGTCGCAGTTCATGCTCATTAGTATAATATGAGATTTTGCTCTAGTGAATTTGGATTAAAACAATGCAGCAGTTCATGTATGGAACTGTTTGAAGTTTGATTTTTAATGTACGTCAAATCAATTTTTCACTGAATTAAAATGAAGATGGACAAAGTATGTTTTGATCGATGATTGGCACAGGGAGGGAGTCTTGATTAATATGTCTGAATAGGAAGTAGGCTATGATTGATGATTGGCAGTCTGAATGTAGGAAGTAGGCTTTGATCGATGATTGGTACAGGGAGGGAGTCTTGATTAATATGTCTGAATACTATATTGATGACTGTGACAAAAAGTGTTGCTTTCCATTTAAAATGTCTGGTTTTGAGGAATCATCATAAGATAAGAAAAGAACACTTTTATCTTTCTAGGTGTCCACCAGTCACAAGTTTTTACTATGTTGTACTTCAGTTTTGTCTTCTTTTTGTGTGTGTGTGTGTGTCTTATACTTCAGTGATTTGATCTCATAGTTTAAAACATCTGACTGAATACCCTCTGAATACAGGTTGCTGACTGGATCTATCCTAGCTCATGAGATGATGCACGCGTGGCTGAGACTTAGAGGTGCTCTACTATCTGTGCCATCTTTTTAATGCTATTGCAGAAACCAGTTAACTATTATCATGTAAATTTAGTACTTTCGGAATAAGATGAGTCTTTTTGTTTCCTTCACCAACTATAAATATGATCATGTCTAGATTTCAAAAAGGCATCAACTTATTACTTTACATGAATTTTTTTTTGGTGGCTTTATTTTACATGGGTTTGTGTTGTTCAGCTCTAAAGGCTGAAATGTACATTCTTTTTCAATTTGACAATCAATTTGACTCGAATGTTTGGAGTTTCTGAATTGCTGATTTATATATCTTTTATTCAAAGGTTATCGGACTCTCAGTCCTGATGTTGAAGAAGGTATCTGTCAGGTGCTAGCTCACATGTGGTTAGAATCCCAGAAAAATTCTGTATCAAGAAATAACGTTGCTTCCACACCATCTCATCAGGGGACAAGGTCTCCTTTCGATAAAAAGCTTGGGCAGTTTTTCAAACACCAGATTGAATCAGATATGTCACCGGTATATGGAAATGGTTTCAGAGCTGGAAACCAGGCAGTGCTCAAATATGGTCTTCAAAGGACCCTGGACCACATTAGGTTCACCGGGACCTTTCCTTATTGAAGTTTTGGGCCTGCCTATCGATACTTATTTCCAGCTGGAGATAGTATGCTTGGCTTCTTCATAGCACCTTAGGGTGGCTGATAGAAATTATACCACTATACAGGGAGAAAAGCTCTAGTTACATACCACGTAGATTTATTCCCTTCATGTACTATCTCTTTATTATATAATAAAATCAATATTCATTTTACTTTTCATTGTCACAACAATCTCTTATTTATGCAATTTTTTTAAATATGCATATTCTTTGGTTTTTCGGTGCTCAGCTGCTGAGCCATGGTTCTTCAGCAAATGTTTGATTACGGATAGCCAATTACAATATATTTAGTGTTGTATACGGGCTTGGCCCGTCCAGCTCGACTAGAGCTCATTAAATGAGCCGAGTTCGAACAAGCTCCTTTGCCTGCTTAGTTAATTGAGTCGAGCCTGAACAATGTGGTGCCCGGTTCGTTTTAAAATTTAATTAATTAATTATTCTTATTTTTATTAAAGAATGATTAAATAGCTGGGCTTAAGCTCGACTAGGCTAGGGCTTAAGCCCGACTTGAGTTCGAGCTCGACTCGTTTATTAAATGGGCATAGTTTATACACCAAATCTCAGTTTAACTTTTAAACGAACTTGAGCTCGGCAAGTCCAAGCCTGGCTTGTTTACAGCTCTAGATATATAATCATAGACATGATTTCAAAGCATCCCTTATCACATGGAAGAAACTATTGGAAGTTCCTTGTGCTGGGTAGATTTGGACTTGGAGTCTTGACAGTTGAAACTATTGGAAGGGAAGACTAAGAAGGAAAGGTATTAACTTACTGACTCTAAATTGGAGATGCTATGAGTTCAAGTGTATTTCATTTGTTGCCATTTTGAAGTCCCTGGAAGGCAAAGGATGCATAGATATTATCTGTTCCACATTTTCAAAGGATGCAAAGATATTATCTGTTCCATTTTCCTTGCAGTACTTGATATATGGATGCAACCCCTTAAAGTGAAGCAAAGTTATGGGCCATTCAGCGTCACTTGTTCACACTGACAATGTAAGTCATCCCTTATATCTGCTTGTTGTCTTCTTCCTCATCTTCTTCTCCCCTCTCTATAAACACACACACACACACACACACACACACACACACTGATATATGTGTGTGTACACGCGCGTGCACTCGTGTATATATGTGTGGCTTTTGGGTATGTGTTCGTTGGTCTATCGGTAGGGACACTCAATTTTGGGTACTCCCTCGTTACAATTACTCCAACTACTGAAGAAATTGGATTAGATCTCAGGTTTTTAGACTTAAAGAGAATGACTGCCAATCACTGCCTAGAGACTTCACCTAAGCTAGCTAGCACCAATTTTTGAGTAATTCTGTAACTTTAGCCCTTGTTTTTATATTGACAGTGAATTAGGGATTTCCCACCAACAATGTGATACCAATTGGTGTGAAATGGAATTCTAGATTGAACAGATAACTGACCCACAACAAGAAGAAAATATTTGAGTAACAAAATCACTTGAAAACTTAGCTGTTCACTAGTTTGCCTTCTGATATATTTACAAAATAATAGTACATGCATGTGATTGTTTCTAGTTTCTTCTCCCCATGTGAGATGCAGTGACCGGAAACTTAAGGAAGTTACTTATACTTTTTCTTCAAGCATTCAACAGAAAAATTACGACCTTTCTAAATCAACTTGAATTTTCACCAGACTTGACACTACCTCACTCATGCTTGGTCTGCCTGCAGGATCCCGCGTCAAGCAGCCAAGGCTTAATTTTATCACTTGCATTGCATATTCCATTCCCCCATTTTCTCCAAGTATAGGATCAATGAAGTAACTAAGCTCAGTTTCTTCATTTTCACCCCTTACGACAGAGGCAATTACTGCTGTAAGTAGTACTTCTTTACCTCCCTGCATAAATACAGCACCTTTTCCTGTTATCAGTTCGAACATCACCACTCCAAAGGCATAGACATCAATTTTAGTAGTCATCGACCCTGTCTCAAAATACTCAGGTGCCATATAACCTCTGGTGCCCACTACCCTCGTTGTCGGGGCATTACCGTTTGTGTCTTTCATCGCTGTTCTTGCATGACTGAAATTTGAAATCTTCGCTCTTAGATTGCTGTCTAGAAGAATATTGCTGCTCTTTATATCCTTGTGCACATAGGCTGGTTTAGTAAAGTTATGAAGATAGTGGAGTCCATTGGCGACATCCAGGGCAATCTGAATCCTCTTGATCCAGCTGTCAGTCTCTTTCGCCCTTTTCTTGCAAATCCAATCTCTTAGAGAACCATTCTTCATGTACTCATAAACAAGGTAAAAGCAGTCGTGGTTTCTGCAGATACCATGTAGCTTGATCAAATTGAAGTGGTTGATCTTGTTCAACATGTTCACCTCCTTGGACACGTCTAAACTCATCTTTTTAATGGCTAGAATTTCCCCACCAAGCATTCCCTTATAAACAGAATTCTTCACCTTACTTTTGGGAGAAAAACTCTCCGTAGCTTCCTTTAGTTCCTCAAAGCCAAAAACTCTAAGGACTTGTTCAAAACTAGCAATTTCAACATGAAGGTCTTCCTGTGACTCCTCTTCTGTTTTCCCATTTCCATTACTCCGGGAAACTCCTTTCCCTTTTTTCTTGTAGAACCAAAGGGTAGTCATAGAAATGAAAATCATCACAGAACAACCCATTACAACTGCAACACCCACGTATAGTTTCCCTTTTGATTTCTTCTTCCTAACATTAGAACTAGGTGGAGGTGAACTGCTCGGTTTCTGCTTCTGAATTATGGTATGTAAACTCGAAGGTTCAGTTTTCTGAGGAACTAAAATGGTTGTAAAAGGAAAAATATTTGGATTTCCTTTCAAAAATCCATTTGCATCAAGTATACTTTTTCCACTTGCGTTGAATCTCTTGCCAATATCGGGAATATTATCACCATTCATAATTGAATAAGTAAGCAGATATTTTGTACCATTTGCGGCCTGTTTCTTTGTAGGACAAGCACATCGAAGTGGGACTTGCAGCTGAAGACCGGGATACAATCTGAACTCACTGTAAGGATTTACACGCTCAAGGGCATCACATGTTGACAATCCTTGGTATGTGCTATTTGCTACTATGAAATAGGTTTCAGTAACTGCTTGTATAGTAAATGTGGCGTTGGCTTGGTAGTATTGACCTGAACAAGAGCAGTTCACAGGAACAATAACCTCTTTGTCTATTGGAAATATGTTAACTATTGTAACATTGTTGAGTCGGGCAAGGTCTGATGGATCCGACCAAGTGAGAGTTGAAATGGTGGAAACGGAATCATAAGGAGGCCGAGATTTGAAGATCAGAAAGGCCTGGCAAGTGGAATACTGTCCGTTGCAAGTGTAAAGAAAAGCCGGTGATGGCCCTGTTTTGTCGTCGTTTTCACAGCTGAGTATTGAATTTGCCGAGTAATTTTGTTGAGCTCTGATACATGAAGTAAGAAAACTGAGAGTGAAGAAAAAACTAAGGTTAAGGTGAACCCAATTCATATCCATTTTTTTTGGAAAAAATGAAATATATGTTTTGGTAGATAAAAGAACCTGGAGATTTGATTATGATGCTGTGGCCTGTGGGTGGAGTAGTTGCAAGAAAATCAGCCAGAAGCGCGTAAAAATAATATAAAATTAGTGAATATAGAGCAGGAAACATCATGAATTTGGAAATTCATCCTACCTTGGACATATTCATCCTACTTGCTTCACACTTTGTTAGGTGCTATTTTTAAATCTTTGGCTATAGCCAAAGGCCAGGACTATTATTATTATTATTGACCTGATCACTTTCGTTCTATAAAAAAATGCCTTTGCTCATAAATTTTTATAAATATGAATGTATACTAATTTAGTAGTGACGGCATTATAATGAAATTACGATGTCGTGTTGTATGTCGGGGAACATTATTTTTACATGTGATTTTGATATTTTGATATGATTATTTTTTACACGAAGGTAGGATCTACTATGTATTCATGTAAGAGAAAATTACATGTAAAAATATCAGTTTCCTATATCTAACTTCCATGACAACCTGTCCAACACGGCCAGTTATGTATTGACGAAGAAACTTAGGCCCTGCAGGTTTTTTTTAATTCTTTTCTGATGACATCCGGATACTCCTATGGGGCTATATATACAAATGTGAGTTGTACGAATAAGTCTTTATTAATAAAATGCTCATGAGTGGAGTAATCTATATATAATCTCTTACATTATATATTCGATATTCAGGTGTTAATTGTCCGATGTGAAACTTTATATCTCAACAAATTTAACTATTTGTCTTTTCATATTTTGTTCATATATTACAATATACTCCCTCTGCAACAAAATTAGAGATACATTTATATTTTAGGACTATAAAATGACATTTGTCATTACTTTTCTACTATAAATTTTAATATCAAACCACCATAATTGAATTCCAAGGTAATACTAAGGTTATATTTGAGAAAATAAAATTATCCTTAAAACTTCCTCCGTTTCAAAATTCAAGATTATTATTGATTTATTGAAGTCAACTCAATATATTTTCAACCTCAAAATTGACATAA